>JASPKZ010004212.1:382500-576981 GCA_030220185.1 Diploptera punctata | reverse complement strand
TACATTACTATTAATATTATATATATTATTATTCTTATTATTATTATTATTATATATAGTCTTATTATTATTATTATTTATTATTATTTAGTATTATTATTATTATCTTATTATTATTATTATTATTTATTATTATTATATTAGTATTATTATTATTATTATTATTATTATTATTATTTATATTATTATTGAATGGAATTTTGTTGGCATGTTTCCGTTAAACATCAGATTGTCAATTTGATCCAATAACGTTTTGTCACATAACTCGTATCCACCTCCCTTGCTCTGACAAGATATAAGTATCATGAGACAGACATTATAGTCATGTCACATTTTGATACTGTGGTATATTAATAACTGACTTGAACAAGCTACAGTGTTCATAATACTTGCACCTGTTATGTTTGTAAAGTCCGGCCATATTCTGTCTTGTCTTCCGCTGAGTGGCAAGAGGAACAATACTCTTTTATTCCAGTATCTATCAGATCGCTGTCACATTTTGATCCTCTAATCAGAACGTAAACACTAGATCTTAGGCTAATGAAATATTACACATACCGTATCGTATAACATCTAATTAATATTATTTAAATGTCTGACTTTCCCGTTTCGATATCTCTACTATTTGAAATTAGCTACTGATTAAATTGTTCCTTTAGAAAAAATTAACATTTTCTTATTGTTGTACTATATTTAAAGAAATTTAAGTTTTTAACGCATAAATTATTTAATTTATACTTGGACTATGCCATAAATGAATGGCAAGAACAAATTAATATAAATAGTGTATTGACAACTCTGCTTTTTGCAAACGATCAAGTAATAAAGACAGCATCAGAAAATGATTTACAATTCTTTATACCTTAATTAATATCTCTCTAAAATACAATTTAAGAATATCTACATCTAAAACAAAAATATTAGCTCTGAAAGGAAAATGTGCAATAAGAACAAAAAAAGATAAACAAAGTAATTATAGACCAAGTTCAGAATTTTAATTATTTGGGAAGTAATTTAGGTAATGACAGAAATTTAGATAAACACACTAAAATACAACGATTCAATTATCTATGTGGCACAATTAAACGTACTTTATTGAATAAAACTAGAAAAGAAATTATTTTGAAGTTTTACAAAGTATTGGCAGTTCCATCTCTTATCTATGGATGTGAAACCTGGACATTAACAAAGGCAGATAGTAAACAAATACAGGTTTCAGAAATTAAGATGTTGAGAGCAATAGCAGGATACCAAAGGACCTATAGAAAGAAAAACGAAGATATAAGAACAGAATATATTTAATCTCTGTGAAATAATAAAATATTATCAAAATGCTTATCTTCAGCACGTATTACGAATGAATGAACAGCGCATACCAAGAAGAATGTATAATTATAAACCAAAAGGGAGAAGATTGTTGGGAAGACCATTGAAGATATGGAAGGACCAATTCGACCTATAATGAGATCGGAACAGGCCATTGGGTTTAATCCTTGTTGTTGATGATGATGATGAACACATAAATTAGCGAAACATTAATTTTTCGTGTCATTTATTTAAATATGCCAGATCGCAGTGAAAACAAAATCATGTATAACTGTATTTATTATTACAAGCTATATTTATAAAAGTCTGTCACGCAGGAACTGAGTAAACTAAGTAAATTTCTCAGCAAGTCGAATTTATGGACCCATTATTATCCTTATTTACGAAATACACAGGGTGTTTCTGTGATGACGATACAAACTTTCGAAGAAGATTAAGAAGACAAATGCCGATAGTTTATTGGGGTGCCTATGAACGTGAAATTATGAAACCTTACGAATAAATGTTTTATTTTGCTATAGTACTTACACAAGCCGTGATACTACAACGGGTGTTCAAAATGGCGTCCTTCAGCTCCGATGGAGGCATGACAAAATCGTGCGAAGTTCTGTCTATTTGGGCGAACAATCCTTGAGTCGTTCTGATGATGTCACAGGTAGCGAGAATGTGTGCTAGTAGATCCTTTGCTGTTACTACAGGTGTCTTGTACACGCCATTTCATTCCGGTTGATTGATGCACTTCAACATGTAAACACAGACTGCACTCTATTGAATTGTACGTGGGTACCGGGCGAAGCACATCAGATATACAACACACCATCTTCCCTGAAGTGCTTTAAGTTTACAACAGTATCTGCATTGCCTTCGTGTCGTGTACATTCGGAACCGCTCATGATACTCCAAGGTGTCGGTCCGGTGTTCCATCCTCAATACTGATCGCCGACAACTTACGAAAACAGGTATAGGTAATAAACCTGCGAAGGAGATGTTTCCGTTCCAGGATTCCTTATATCAAATTCATACATTTGTCCTTAACATTTTCTGAAAGTTTGTTTCATCACGGAAACACCCTATATATTTATTCTGTTAAATTGAGGAAAATCAATTTCTGATGTCAACTTGTGTCAAAGTGTCGGGCAGCAATGAAAACAATCATGCATAACCGTTCGTTATTAGGCCCCTACCTATTTGCATATCGTTGTATAATTTGACACTAATTTAAATAATATTATTCATTATTCCATTAATTTATCAAAACTATTAAATTAAACTAATATATCTTATAAGATAAAGTACTGGCCAGACCCATATTATGTTACGGCAGTGAGGCCTGGACAATTCTCAGTGTAGATGAACAAAGACTAACTGCGGCAGAAATGAAATTTATGTGACGTGCTGCAGGTTACTCAAGAAAAGAACATAAAAGGGATTCTGAGTTTCTAAAAAAAATACAAACAGAATCAATCATGGAATATGTACAAAAATATGGAATTTATTGCATTTTTTTTTCAGAATAAAGAAAATACATATGCATTTACATTGCGCACGGGCCTGCTTGGCCGTACGTGCATTATTTTTCCATGAATAAAAAATAAAACTAATAATATAAACAAATACCTACAAATACACCTGTATCAAAAAACAATAACAGGCTACATATAAGTAAAATCTATGTCTGCACTAAATCAAAATAATACATATCTACATTCATCCACATTCCGTACATTAATATTAAAAAAAAAATGCTAGAAAACAAATTAGAAAAGAAAAAAAAAAGCACACACACATACACCCACACACCCCCACACATATACACACCGCACGCTCATACCCCCCTCCCCCCGTCCCTGCAGACATTAAGTGCACTATCAGACTATTCAACTTATCAGACCTATATAGAAACAACTGGAAATCTCACGTAAGAAGAATGAGCCGAACAAGAATACCACGTCAAATCTTAAATTACCAGCCACCAGGCAAGAGATCTTTGGGCAGACCCTTCAAACATTGGATTGAGACCTAACAGACTCCTAAGTCTATCACACGAAAGAAAGAAGAAGAAGATAAAATACCAATTGTATGATATATATTGCGACGAATATGGTAGTTGCTAGAGTTAATTTTTAATTTCGAGTTTCTGATAAACCCTCATTTCTAATGGTCTGATTTCGCTGGTGTTTGGAAAATACCTTCCTCGGTTTATTAAAATAATATCACATCAGAACTAAAACAATTATAAACAATACAACATTAGAATAAGTTCATGAATTCAATTATCTAGACTGCAATATTTCATACCAATTTCAAATGACTTAGAACATTAATTAGCAAAATTTCTTCAATTAATTGGCGCAATCAAACGAACTATATTCAGGAAAATGAGAAAATAAAGTATATTAAAACTATACAGATCGTTAGTACTACCTACATTTTTATATGGTTCAGAAAACTGGGTTTTTAACAAATACCAGCAGAGGAGAATTAGAGCACCAGAGATGAAATTACTTAGACCTCTTGCAGGATACTCTCTCCTTGATCATAAAACCCAACAAAATAATTTTAAAAATTAAGATAATAAACCAAAAAATTAAATTAATAAAATTATTAAACTCTATAGGATCTTCTCGTCCCATAACATTATTTAAGCTTTTTTACTTAATAATTAAACTCAATTTGGATTAGGGTATATTTTTGGGTGTGGAACAATAATCACAAACAGGAATGAGATGCACAAGGAAATTAAACATAGGCTCAATTCTGGAAATGCATGTTATTATACATTGCAGAGACTCTTGACTTTCCAACTCCTTTCAAAAAACGTTAAACTGAAAATATATAAAACTATTATTCTACCAGTTATATTATATGGATGCGGAACATGAACTCATACTTTAAGGGAGGAAAGGAGATTACAAGTATTTGAGAATAAAGTTCTTAGGAAAATTTTTGGACCAAAGAGAGATAAACAGACAGATGAATGGAGAAGACTGCATAACAGTGAATTACATGGTCTTTATAGGAAGCCAGATTAATGAGAACAGTTAAGTCTCGTAGACTGCGATGGGCAGGACATGTGGCACGAATGGGTAATGAAAGACGTGCATGGAAGATTCTTGTAGGAAAACCAGAGGGAAAACGCCCAGTTGGTAGACCAAGAATGAGGTGGGAGAATAACATTAACTATGATTTGAGGGAAGTAGATTATACAGGGGATGATTGGAAAACATTGGCTCAGGATAGGGATATATGGAGAGCTTTATGTCCGCGTGGCCATGAACCTACGGGTTCGATAGTGCCAGTGAGTTAGTTAGTTAGTTAATTTTGGGTGTGATCATATTTCTTTTGGACTTATTTTATTAAGATTATGGATTTGTGTTTTAATAATTCCTGCTAGAGAGTCAGTATTTCGGGCAAGTTATAAACGAATCTATTCGACAAAAACTAAATATCGCAAATATATTAGAAATTATTAACCAATACCGATAACACTGGCATTCACATTTACAGCGCATGCATATATCAAGCATTTCATTTCAATCATATAGGTACAGACCACAGGGTAAAAGAAGAATTGAAGATCCACGAAGCAATGGAGAGAACAGCTGCAATTCTGGAGACGGAACGGATCATTGAGGTTCGTGAAGACGACGATGATGATATTGAGTTTCTTTGTGAAATATCTAAAATTGCGACCGCTAGAGCTGTTTTGAAATGCCGTTTAGATGGACAAGGAAAAATATGTTTCGGGTAAAGAAAAATTTAGGAATAAATTCTGAAAGAAGTATGGCATATAAATTATTTTAGTACTTACTTGAGGTTATATTTTGTGATATCCAACTTTTACTTCATCTAAATCTCTGATGAAACATTTGGAGAATCTGTTAAGAGGAGAGAAAGAGAAAATATTAGTTTCATTCTAAAGATCGATTTATACTGGATGAGAAATCTGGTGAGCGGTAAAGGGAAATTGCTGATAATCATCCCTGCAAAAGGTCTGTTAGTAAAAGGAAATCGCTACATCTGCAGCCATCATCTCAATCAAGCAGTTCATATCGGGCAGAGTGGTTAGCATGACCCAATCTACCTCCTCGCATTCACAAATCTGACTTAAGAAATGCCACATCTTCACATTCTGCATCTGAGATTAATTTAATATTTGTAGTAGAAAAATGTATTGTCATATTGATTTATACCAATTCCGAGCTAAGTTCCAACTGTACTGTAAACAAACTTGCATAAGATATTACTTGCCAACTCCGTCTATTGGGGGATCCGTGGTATTACTTTTAACCGCCAAATGGCTGAATTGTATAACTAACTAACTCACTGGCACTGGCGCGGACATAAGCTTTCCATATATCCCTATCCTGAGCCAATGTTTTCCAATTATCCCCTATATAATCTACTTCCCTCAAATGATAGTTAATGTTATTCTACCACCTCCACCAGGCTAAATAAATCTATTCTATTCTATTCTATTCAATCTTGGTCTACCAACTGGGCGTCTTCCCTCTGGTTTTCCTACAAGAAGCTTCCATGAACGTCTTTCATTCCCCATTCGTGCCACATGTCCTGCCCATCGCAGTCTATGAGACTTAACTGTTCTCATTATATCTGGCTTCCTATAAAGGTCATGTAGTTCACTGTTATGCAGTCTTCTCCATTCACCTGTCTGTTCATTTCTCTCTGGTCCAAACATTTTCCTAAGAACTTTATTCTCAAATACTCGTAATCTCCTTTCCTCCCTTAAAGTAAGAGTTCACGTTTCACATCCATATAATATAACCGCTGGAATAAAAAAAAAGTAAAGTGATCCCACAACAGGCCTGGAGGCCCTTGGGGTAGTAGGAGGTTAAGGCTCCCACTTTTTCTAGACAATCGGCACTTTATGTCAACCGGGTTATCAGCCCTCCGTGACGGCCGCCTTTACCCCCAGAACAAGGGTCTGGTACTCATTTCCGTTAGAGGCTGAGTCGACCCCAGGGCCATAGTGCCGCCAGAGGGTTTGGGTCAGTTTAAAAATCCTGAACCCAACGGGACTTGAACCCTCGACAACTGGTAGAATAATAGTTTTATATATTTTCAGTTTAATGTTTTTTTGAAAGGAGTTGGGACATCAAGAGTCTCTGTAATGCATAATAACACGCATTTCCAGAATTGAGCCTATGTTTAATTTTCTTGTGCATCTCATTCCTGTTTGTGATTATTGTTCCCAGGTATTTGAATTCAGTCACTTCCTCAAAATTTCCTCATTTGTTATTAGCTTTCCATATTATTCTTGGGCGACATCGTATTTTACGGGAAATAAAACTGAGTGCAACATAAGGTGGTACCAATAATTAGGAACTTCCTCCACTTCTTATTTATTTATGACAAAGATTACATATGGGCCTATTTAATTAGACGTTAATGCTTATTCCATGGTGTGAATAGAAAACCTATATTTACCGGTACAAATTCATTATGAGATCCTGACTCATCTTTAAATTCTGTTGTTAATTTCATATATCATCAATGGTAAATGTGGGATGTTTTCACTAAAATGTTTGAAAACAATCAAAATAACTAGTTACTACGTATTCCGCTTTTAATTGCTTTGCTTTCCAATGTTTAAGAAATTCTACAGGAATTCTGTCATTTAGAAACAATTGAAATTCCAACGTATTCTGCATTGCGAATGTGTAAGAATAAATTAATGCTTATTTAATATATTAAAATTGTTAATTAAATAAAAATAAAACTTATAGTTTTATTTGATTTTCATATTTATTAAGATATAATTTAGTTACAGCTGTTTCGGTACTTTGTAACTGAATTATATCTCAATAAATATGAAAATCAAATAAAACTGTAAGTTTTATTTTTATTTAATTAATAAATATGGATTTTCATCAAGTAGACACCAACGCAATTGATTATTAAAATTGTAATTATATATTTTAAGATTGTTCCATATAGGACTAACTTACACAGACATGAGCTAGATAATGTATTTCTGGTTTTTATTTCCTTTATTTCGAGAGTTAGAGAGCAAAATTACATTTTCTGAGACGCTTAACGGTAAAACCATTATACGCCAATGACAATGCAGTCATTCATTTGTTTACATTACAACTGGAAGTTAGCTCGGGAAAGGTGTGATAAACGTTTGTCATCCAGGAACTGGGTAAAGTAAGGGAATTCCTCAGCAAATCGAACTTCTGGTCTGATTTTGCTCGGTTTCGGAATATACAGAGTGTCCACAAAATCTTACTACCAAAACAATGTAACGTGGCTCGTAAACTAATTGAGATAGAGACACGCGGTTTTTTGCAACGTATTCTACATCATTCAACGTTTTGTTTACATGGGTTGCAAATTGTGATTTAAACGACAATGATGACACCATAAAAAAGACTCCAATGTGTATGGTGGCATGCTGAGTCTGGTAAATCACTAGTAACTGTTCAGCTACATTTCCGTCGGCAACATGGAAAAAATCCTCCATGCAAATAATCTATAATTAGATAGGCCGAGAAATTTATACCGACTGCCAGTGTAATAGACTTGTTACAGAGTGGACGACCAGGTGTGAGCTAAGAAACTATCGACAATGTGCAACTAGCATTTCAACACAGCTTTCAAAAATTGAATCGTCGAGTTTCACGGGAACTGCATTTACCAAAATCAACCATTTATAAAGTCCTCCATAAGCGGTTTACATCTTCAGTCCTATAAAGTGCAAATTACGCAAGCGTTGCTGCCAACTGACTTCCCTATGCGTGCTGAATTTGCTGATTCCACCCTGAATGCTATTGACAAAGACATTGAGTACCTGCAGAGGGCGATGTTCTCTGATGAAGCGACTTTCTTTGTGTCTGGACATGTTAACCGCCATAACGTTCTGATAAGGGAGTACTGGTGATTTACCAGACTCAGCATACCACCATACACATTGGGTATTTTCCTGTGGTGTCGTCATTATCGTTTAAATCACAATCTGCAACAAATGTAAACAAAACCTTGAGAGATGTAGAATACGTTGCAAAAAATCGTATGTCTCTATCTCAAATAGTTTACGAGCTAAGTTACATTGTTTTGGAAGCAGAGCTATGTGGACACTCTGCATCTTTATTTCATCATGATGTGTAGATAACCTTTGCGGTTGTTGGCCGTGGACCATTCCATTAATGCAGTTTAACTTCATATCTTACAGGTATTTAAACGTGTCACACGCCACCCGGGCCTTACAGTGGCACTGCCTGCCGGGAGAGGGATTTAACTATGAATCACAACAAAAAAAAAACTTCAATATGCGACAGATCTAGAAGGCCCTTGGCCGGTTGCTGGTTTCACATCCATATGTGTTAATCACAGAGGTAGACGATCATCCAGTAGTGTAGGGTGACATGTCATCAACATGTCGGATCTTCCAGCCGTTATTTCTGATTTTCTCAACCTGGAGCTGTTACTAATTGTAGCTACGCAAATGCCTTACGATACTGGGTGGGCACCGGTCCCATACTGGTCGAAATTCCATAAGAAATTTTCTTTCCCCTTGGAGACGAGAATCGGCGCATGCCCCGTAGTTCTGCGGCGAGGCATCTTGCTTTAACCACTAGGCTATGGCACGGGACAACTATGGATCGCACACATACTTTTTTGATCCCACAAGGATTTGGAATTCCTCCAGAATGAGTGATCAGATCAATGTCAGGGCTTCCTCTGAGACAACACAACATTCACACACACACACACACACCATTCAAACTAAACATGGTGAATATGATGATGATTATTATTATGGCCAGATGATGTTCGGGGACCATATGGACGTTGATCCTGATGGCCGTGGTCATGAGGCTTAAAACTCCCCGACATTTCGCCAAAGACTGCGATCAGAATCCTCAAGAGTTGGCCAAGACCAACAAGCCCGGAAGATTTCTACAGATCATGATACGAACTCCGACCGTGAAAGCATAAGTAAATATATTTCATTAATTAAACCATATAGGCCTACATCCAGTTATGTTGCGAGAGAAAAAGAAAATAGCGGCTTCTAAAACGATTTTAATTTGCGGTTTTAAGGTAAACTCCCTTTCCTAATGGCTAGACTTCCCTAATTTTTGGAGATATTTTTCTCGTTTTCTTTCAATGGCATATACCGAGTTCCGTCGCGAAATTAAGAAGAAATACTGTCGCTAGTGTGAATATTAAATTTTAGCTTCAGATGAACCTCCATTCTCGATTATCCATATTTGCTCGAGCTTACTTTTTTATATCGATTACTATAAGGCGAGGAAAAAAAATTGCGGCCGTTAGAGCGTTAACAGAAATATATACATGGTGTTGCAAAAAACACCGACGACGGGGGTAAGGTGGTATATTGAGATGCATTGATCATTTTAATAAGGTACCAATGTCCGGAAATTATGCGTTTTCACACTATGAGTATATTACTTCTCAAGACTCTTGTTAGTTAAATTTCAAAATTCAATACTTAACAATATTGTCACAGTCACATCAAGTTATCAAAATATCCACCTCCCATCTCACTGCAGAGCGTACATCGGCGGTGTAGTGATTGGCGCACACGTTCAAATACGACTGGCCTCGTTTGTATTATTTGTGTAGCAGCGTGAACTCGGGCTATAAAATCCGTACGTGACTCTACTGGGGTTTGATAATCAGATTATTTCACATCGCTCCACAAAGAGTGGTCGAGAGGGTTAAAATCAGGTGATCTCGGAGGCCATGGGACTGGTCCTCCTCTTCCATACCATCTACCTGGATACGTGGTATCCAAATGTCTCCTCATATTGGCATCGAAGTGAGCTGGAGCTCTGTCGTGTTGCAGCCACATTCCTTTGCGAATCCAAGTATCATACGTTCCGTACCTAGGAGGTGTTTCAAGTAATGAGTCTTCAAATCCTTCGAACTAACAGTGGTCTTGAGACATAATTAACTAGCCATAGTGTGAAAACGCATCATTTCCGGACACTGGTACCTTATTAAAAATGATCATCATATCTCATACTACCTCACCTCCGTTGTCGGTGTTTTAGCAACACTCTTATATATATATATATATGACGTGAAAAGAAAAAAACAGAATGACCCCCAAATTTCAGGAACTCTTTCCAGTTGTTGAGAATAAAGATCCACATCGGCTGCAAATCCGTTTGGAACTGGGTCCTAGTGAATAACTTCTGAGGATGATAATAATAATAATAATAATAATAATAATAATAATAATAATAATAATAATAGCTTTATTTTACCTGGCAGAGTTAAGGCCTTAAGGCCTTGTCTGCCACTCAACCAGGTTTTAGAAAATACAAAAAAAAATAGTCTTACATCTAAATTACAATATTCATAAACGATTACATTATATAAATACAATACAATTAATATTTATAATGTATTTTGATTTACTTTAAATTTAACGAATTAAATATATAATATGTACAAGATATATAAAAAAGCGGGAAAAGATTATTAATGACATAGTATAAATTTAAATAAATAAATAAAGAGAAATTAATTATTAGTGTATAAGCGTGACTTAAAGGTGCCGAGTGTGCGGCAACACCTGATATCTTGAGGAAGGAAATTCCAGGAGCGGGCAGAGGCTACTGTGAACGAAGTAGAATAAGAGGAAGTGCTATGAAGAGGAATTGTTAGCAGACTGTTATCTTGTGACCTAGTGTCAATATTGTGGTAAGAGGATAACTTCTCAAATCTGGACGCCAGGTAAGTAGGGATGTAGGAATTCAGAAGCTTGAAAAGTAGTGAAAGAGAGTGCAATTTACGTCTGTCAGTAAGACGGAGCCATGAGAGGTTATTAAAGTGTTCGGAAATATGATCATAACGGCGGATATTGAAAATGAATCGAACGTAAGCATTATGAACACGCTGCAGTTTTTGCGACAAGTCATGGTTTCGATCATTATATATAATGTCACAATAATTGAAGTGTGGCAACACTAGATTCTGCACAAGGATTTGTTTTAACGAAGGGATGTGTAGAGAGCTTATGCTATTACCGCGCGGCATATAGCTTCAAAGTTCAATACTGACAGTGAATTAGTTACCTACATGTAAGTAAAGTCTAACCTGCAACCCAAAAAAGTTGTGTTTACCATTCTAACAAGGTAACTGTCAACCATTGCATGCCGAAACCTACCATAAAATTTCTCCCAGAGAAGCGTTGTTATCTACCAAGCCACGTCCAAAAATATCTGCCGTTTTAACTGCAAGGTACAGAAATCTAAAGGTGCGTACACACTTGCGCATCGCCCGGCGCGCGCGCGCACCATGTTCGTCAGATTTGGACGGGGTTTTATGGTGCGCGCGCCGCGAACATGCGGCACACCATGATCCACTCATTGTCAGTTTTTTCCACGAACACTGTGATGGTTCGCTGTTTAGATTTGGACGGGTACTTGAGAGGTTTGTTGTTTTCGGCGCGCACCTTATTATTATTTGAGTATGGAGTGGTCAGAGGGAAACATGTTAAAACTTATTATACGTTTTTTACAATTATTTTTCACTGAAAGTAATTAATATTATAATTACAAAGAAATAAACGTTATCTCAGTAAAAACATAAATTTATTGTGTCGACGTTTCAATCTCCTTATGTGAGATCATTTTCAAGACATGTAAATTTATAAACAACCATGTCTTGAAAATGTTCTCACATACGGAGATTGAAACGTCGACACAATAAATTTATGTTTTGATTGAGATAACGTTTATTTCTTTGTAATTATAATGTTAAAACTTATTTATCTTTATAGAAACAAACAATTATTGTGGGATCCTCAACATAAGGATCATTTTAAAAAATCATTGAAAGGAGATGCCTGGAGGGAAATAGGAGATAAAATGGATATATCTCCGGATACATGCAGGAAGAAGATAATTACTTTACTTTCTTCCTACCGGCGAGAGAAAAGTAAAATATTGTTATATTGTTGACATAACTTAGTATTGTTGGTTTAGCGCTACAAATAAATAGTGAAGATCGTCAGGTCAATTTGCACGTTGATGTCTATCGATATCTTTTAATCTAAGGAATAAAAAAATGATTTCACAATATTGTTACAGCATGCCTTTTTTTTCAATGTTATGTGTTATTTTTGTGTACTAAACACGTTCATTTCATAATGTTATATATGAAGTATCAGAAAACAATAGAATATATAAACACATACCAGTAATAAGCGTATTGTGTAAGATGACCAGACGTTCCTATTTTGGCGGGACAGTCCCGATTTTTAACAATTTGTCCCGCGTCCCGCGGCATTTTAAAAAAGTCCCGATTTTTTGTAAAGAATGCACGACAAGCTAGGGAACGGCGGGAGAACGGAAAGGGAATATACGGTTTTTGGCGCCCATGTAGTTATATCGCCAGGATATGAGTTTTATATTATTTTTGTTAATTTTATAATGTTAAACTTTAATAACAAATCATTGTTGAGAATTGCTTATCAAAGTTTAAATTGTTGATTCGACCACCATTGTTTGGTAAATAAAGTGTGGACATAAAAAAATCGCAATTGAGTGTTAAGACTTTGAAAGTTATTTTATGTGTGAAATGTAATTTAACAAATTCCTGTAAAAAATTCATGACCTTTTAAACAACGACAGCAATCTACTTAAAAAAATCACTCAAATGAGAAATATGCCAAAGAATAAAATAATGCTGGTACTATACATCATTTTGTAATGTATTACATTTGTAAATTGTACTTATGTTGATATTAAAATTAATATATTATAATACTATTTTGCGTTCTATAAAGATGTTTGTTGCTCCATAGAGTATCTTTACGTTTTATAATCTATAGAATCAAATAAGACCAACATATTTTTTCCATATTTCATAATATTTTGACGAAATGTTCATATTTTAGTAAAAATTTAATATTCCTTCATATTTTTCATTTTTTTAAATAAAATTTATATAATTGGTTAAGAACATTTCTGAAGTGATTGTAGTTTTGAAATTATTTGACAATGTGCTTGTTCTGGGGGTAAAGGCGGCCGTCACGCAGGGCTGACTACCCGGCTGACATAAAGTGCCGATTGTCTAGAAAAAGTGGGAGTCTTAACCTCCTACTACGCAAGGGCCTCCGGGTCTGTTGTGGGATCACTTTACTTTACTATTATGGTATACATGTAAAAATGTCTCAGTATCCCATCCAGAACAAAATAAATAATTTTGATAAAAGAAAATAATTGAATAAGGAGACATGGAATGACCAAGTGTAGGCCTTTGTCTCTGCAAAATGTCTACTGAAGGTTTGTGGGTTTCCTATGGATCGCAGGAGGTTCGTTGAAATTAATAATTTCGACGATCATAACACGAACGGCGCGCGCGCCGCGCATGCGCCCCGCGCGTGTTCGTGGCGCGCATATGTGTACGTACCTCAAGGTATAATCCAGCAATGGCAACCCACTGTACGGAGCAGATGGACTCCTTTGGAGTGGAGTGAGACGGGATGCGGCTGGACGGCAGGTAGTGAGGGTTATCCAATCTACCAATTCTAGTTGCTTCTCTATAGCTTAAATTAGACATTTGGCGCTGGATTTTAGTGCCTTGCAGTTAAAAACGGACTTTGTAAATCACAAGGCTTCTCTGGAAGAAATATCGAGGTACGTTTCGGCATGCAATGGTTGACAGTTCCCTTGTAACAATATTATTAAATCGCTTTTTTTTTTGGTTACAGAAATTCGTCGTTTTTTTAGTTAAAAAGGTCATCATTACCAAACTGATAGCTAACTCATTGTGACAGTGTTTTTTTAACAACGGATGGACCTAATTATTTTTAAAATTTGTTTACTGTACATTTCATTTGACGACATATATGCCTAATTGGTTTATATGAATACGTCATCTATCTACCTATAAAGGAGAAGAATAAACTAAAAAAAAAAGATAGAGGTAGAGGGAGAGAATAAGATTGGAGATAATCACAATAAAATTTTGCTCTCTGACTTTTTTTTTTACTAATTGAAGAGATTACAACAAAACCCACTCGAGAAACGCAGAAGTGAATAGAAGCCGTATTTTTAAATCTTTTAGAAATTGAATATCTCATTTTTTATGCTCTTGCCTTGCTTCGTCATGTCAATACACTTCCCTGAAACAGAAGATTTCTAGAATTCTCGTTCTGCGAATTGTCTCTCATTCAGACCAACGAGTATTTTTATAGCTTCATAAATATTGAATGGTTATTGCTGAAATATTTAGTACTGTCATTGAATAATGCAGTTTTCCTTTATATGTCTATATTGTTCTGTTATACATTATTTTGTTCATACAATTCTCCACTGCATTAAATATTTGTATATGTTAGAGTGAGTTTTGTATTTCGAAATTTTCTTCTAAATTAATTTTACTATATATTATCACATAATGCATTTAACGATTGACTGTAAATGTTAGTAAGACAAAAACAATGACCTTTAAAAATGGGATGGTTTATGGTAGAGCAGAGGAATGGAAATACAGAGATCAAGTACTTCAAAACGTGAAACATTTTGAATATCTCGGTACGACGTTGAAAATGAACGGGAAGTGGAAAAAACATATTGATATAGCATTATTTAAAGGGAGGGGACAACTTAACAGTGTACTCGGTATTCTGGGTCGAGTGCCTGATATTCCAGTCAGCACATTAGAAAAACATGTATGGAGCGATGATCAGGCCAGTAATGCACTATGGTAGTGAGAGTTGGGGTCTCCAAAGAACGGAAGTACTAAATAAGGTATATACGCATTTTCTAAAATATATTACAGGACTTAGTAAGGCCGTTTCTAACTGTGGAATTTTATATGAATTCGGGTCATTCCAGGACGACATAAACTGTAAAATTCGTGTACTCAAATACTGGTTGTGAGTAATCCAAGGTGAACAAACAATGCTTAGAGAAATTTGTTACGACCACCAAATTAAAAACATAGATGTTAAATTTTGGGCAGACGAGGTTAGGAGAGAACTCCAAAAGATTGGGATGGGCTGGATATGGGAAAAAGGGACTGAAAATCGTAAGAACGTGTCGAGAAAAATAAGGAGGGGGTACTTAGATATAAACCAACAAGATACTTTCGCCGAATGTACAGGAAAATGCTCACTGTGTTTACAAAGAGACCTAAAACACGTCTGAGGAAATGAATCGTATATACTCAACCTAGGATTTAAGGAGTGATCAGGGCTTGCTTGGTTTAGGCTAGGGGCATGGAAATTTTTAAAAATTAGCGACGATCACGATATGCGAATATGTCCAATGTGCGGGAACTTTGAAGATGAGATACATATATTAGGAAAATGTAATGATTTAGAATATTGGAGACGTCAGTTATTACCGGAAAGATTTCTAAATTCAAATCGGGAAAGATTGGCATGCTACGAGTTATTGGTAAATCCAGAAAATTGGATAAACCTCGGTAAATTTCTGGACAAAACGCGGAAAATGACAACACTCATTCACGAATAAGTATATGTTATCAAAATGCAATACCATTAATTCTTTACAATTATATATAAATTAATTAGTGTATAATTCTATTGTGTTATTATTTAATTGTAATATTATTGTGTTTTCTTTATGTAATTGTAATGTTAATATTTTTTTAGTGTATAATGCTATTGTGTTATTATTTAATTGTAATATTATTGTGTTTTCTTTATGTAATTGTAATATTATTGCTTTTTTTGTTGTTTATTTTTCTTTACACTAGTACCAATTATTACTTTATTGTAACGGACTGTCAACAGCACGTACGGCTTACTGCCCGTGCGACCCATATTTGTAAATAATATTGTAAATATCTTACTTTTTGTCTAATAAAGTCCTACTACTACTACTACTTTCTTAGTTTGGTATTCATACATTATATAACGATTTGTTTGTATCATTCTACTTTGCATTAATTATGTGTGTGTCAGAGTGAGTTTTATATTTTGAAACTTTCTCCTAAGTTGGTCCCTAAAGGGTGGAGAATGACTGGGGCGGATCTGAGGATGAGCCCTCAGACTACAAAAGGCTCCAAATAGTCAGCGCAAAATATAGCCTCTCTCTACCAAACCCTTCCATCTACCTTCACGTGGTGGGACTGTTTTTACTGAAGATGGAGGGCGAATGGCGAGATTCTGGCGCCATAAAACCAGATGCTCGGGGCAGACAGAGCTCTGTAGCCTTGTAAGGCAGTCTGTCTAGGAGAAAGACAACTCCGAAATTAAACTCTGGTCCTCCAGGTTAGGGGTTTTGCGTTTGGACTGGTAACCCTCAAGTAAAAAAAATATCACTCAGAAGTCTCAAGTGCGAATACGAATTATCCTAAGTTCGTTTTGCCTTACATTATTTCCTCATCACCATCATTATCATCATCCGGTATCATGACAGCTGTCATTGTCTTCCAGAAACCAAACGCCATTCGTCTATGTCCGTCCATTGATTTTCCTTCAATGCTCTGACAATCATAGCCGCTTGCACGCCCTCTATGCAAGTTTTCTTTGGTCTTCCATTCTCCTTATTTTCCACTGGGATCCATCCCATAATAAGTTTAGGCAATATTTGCTCTGGTATTCTTTTTTGTAATCTCTATGATGTCCGGTTTCTCTTACATAACCACAATTTCCTTTATTTCATTATTTTGTATTTTATCCATTCTAGATTTTCCAGCTGATCTTCTTAAAACATTATTTCCTAATGTCTTAATTACCTTAATCAGTCTGGTATTAATCTATTCTATATTGTTTTGTCTATTTTGTTTCCCCTTGTATTATTTATTTTTTTATGTGCCAGAATTTATTTTATGTCTTGAAACTGGCTCCTGAATTTATATATTGTGTTTTCCCTCTCCCTTTGATTAAAACTTTATAATGTATATATTCTATATGTATTATTTCTTAACTGAACTGCACCCGAGCACGAGTATTTGCTCATTCTGGTGTCAATACTGTGTACAACATTTACTTGTGAATAAAATTCATTCTTATTCTTATCCTTATATATTTGTTTCCTTTCTACTTCTTCATTGCTTTATCTTTTTCCTTCAGTAGGACTTACTCCTCCATGGTTCCTATTATTATTCAATGACCAGGGCGAATCACTTGTAGGGAAGGCGCAATACAATAGACAGATACAACGTGGTGATCACCCTAGAATTTGTGGTTAACAATAAACCAGGGCCATCGCCGAAGAGGGTGTACAATACAACACAGACGAGAGATATACACACAGACCTGATGTGGATATTAGAAATACTATGACCAATTGTTGTGATGGGTTTTGAAATTCGCGGGAGACGCGGAATCAAGTCAAGCCATATATGGTAAAAGGAAATTCGTAAGCTGGCGACTCATGAATCAGATGGGTCGGCTGAGAACTTTCCTCATGTGTCTATAAATCGCTTCTAGAAGAATCGGCCTCTCGAGCTTTCAATTCGAGAGAGCTCCAGGATGGCTTCCAGGTAATTCCAATTCAAATGTCCGCGCGGCAATGAACTTGGGGGTTCGATAGTGCCAATTAGTTAATTAGTTTACCACACAATATATTAAACAATAGGGTTTATTACTATTTAGCTTAATTGTATAATATTAAATGTAAACTATAATGTTCTCTATTGTTATGGTTTTACACTATTACTAAACACTGGTACACTGAAGAAAAAAAAAAAGTTAAAAGCAAGTATGAGTTGCTGCCCATGCGATCCTTCGTAAATTATTCTGTCTTTTAGGCCTAATACTATATTATTTTTTATAATACACACTGTTTATGAATTTACTAGATTTTTTATTCTTAAGAATATGTGTCTTACTACTTCGTTCTTTTTGCAATTAAAATGTATCATAAGTAATGCTACGTGTGATTTTCAATTTATGTGGAGTATTTTGGAAATCAAGAATGGTATTTG
This sequence comes from Diploptera punctata, assembly GCA_030220185.1. Classification (NCBI taxonomy): domain Eukaryota; kingdom Metazoa; phylum Arthropoda; class Insecta; order Blattodea; family Blaberidae; genus Diploptera; species Diploptera punctata. The sequence continues at coordinate 558,747 of JASPKZ010004212.1, read as the reverse complement.
TTAGGATTATTTAACGAATAAAATTAAGCTGTTTACTCACAAATTATTATTTAAATACAGTTACCGGTATTTTAAACATTTATATTTTTAATGTAAACAGCGATGTTTGAAAACAAATCAGAAATGTGAGGTTATGTGTATTCACTGTAACTTTATCATATTATTTATTACCAAATAGGATCGCAATATTGTAAGAATGCACCCTAGTAGAGAAATAATGAAACACACCAAACTGTACATTATATCCAACATTGTAGGTTATTCATTTATTTTTTAGTAAACTCAGTAAAATCAAGGAATCTGTTCATTATGTGCTATATGCAATGTATTTGTTGGAGAAAAATAATGCTTTGAGCTTTTCAGAATATTAAAAAGGAGGAGCTTACTTTATCACAAAAGCAGGAGCTGATAAAGAGAAATCGATAAAGAGCGAGGTGAAACACAACTGCCATTGGTTGTAAAACAAAATTCATTGAAACGTGATTGGTCATTGACTAGCATTTGGGACAAGAGTTAAATAGTCCTATACAACAGACATTTAAAAAATCGAGGACTTTCTATTCCTCACGAGACATGTGACATGGAGAAGAGAGGGCGTTAAATGGTATAAACTTGTAGCTATTGCTTAAATAGACAAATTGTATTATTGTAGATCGAAAAGTATGTGAGAACATAAATTGCATGGTTAAAATAAAGCAAATATTAATGGAGCACGTATGAATAATGATAAAGAGATTGGTGAGGAAGCTGGAATAATTTATTGATTACAGGCTTTGCGTTTTCATGTAACCCCGAGCAACTAGGCTGTACCGCAACTAATATAACAAACCAGAATTCACAAGCAAATAGCATCATGGCGAGCACTTCATAAATCAATTTACATTCCATTAATGTAACGACTGGGGTGCCACATATAACACACATGCGAATGATCTAGGAAAAGAAAAAGAAAAGTACAATCTGAATACCGAGACAACAAATTGTAGAAACGCAGTACGTAGTTTATTTTAAAAAAATCATCATCATCTGCCTTTCAAGTATTGCCGAGATTCTGCTGGCATTGAGATGGTCAGTCAGAAACATCAACAGAAAAGGAGCTGCTACAGAGATATGACTTTCACATCGCTGGCAACGAGTTGTAGACAATGCTGGGTACTACATTTAAGGATTGTAGAAGTTTCACAGGTCTGTCATTTGTACATTAGTAATAAATAAATCATCATCATCATCGTCCTTTCAAGTATTAGGCCCAGTGGCCCGTTACGGTCTCCCGCCATCTCCGAAAAGGTCGACCCACAGATCTTCTGCCTCGAGGAATGTAGTGAAGAATTTGTTTTGGTATTCTGTGACGATCCATGCGCTGAATATGGGCTAGCCAATTGTTTCTATATTCTTGGAGGTATTCAGATATAGGTACGATGTTTAACTCTCTAGCTATTGTTGAATTTCTTTGGTGGTCTAGAAGGCTATAACCTGCAGTTCGTCGCAGAAATTTCATCTCCGTGGCTGTAATATGACGATTATCCTGAGTTCTGATGGTCCAAGCTTCATTGCCATAACAGATTATGGGTCTAGCGAGAATTTTATAGATTTTCATTCTTGTGTGTCTCTGCACTTTTGATGGTTTAAATACTTGGTTGATAATTCTTAAAGCTTTATTATAGTTTTGTATTTTAAAGGATATATCACATTCCTTATTATAAGTTAGATTATATCGTAAGTATTTAAATGAATTAACTTGCTCTAATATTGAATTCTGAATACAAATTTTACTTCTTACTGGGAATTCCCCTTGAAAGGCCATAACTTTAGATTTTGTTGTTGATATTTCCATGTTAAATCGTTGGGCTATTATATTAAGATGATGAGTGGAATATTGTAATTCATCTTCATTATTGCCGAAAAGAACCTTATCATCTGCATATAAGAGTGTGCCTAAAATTGTGTGTCTTGAGAGAGGAATATTACCATGAACTGTCAATCTCCAGTGTCTGATGATAGCATTAATGTATACATTAAATAGAAGTGATGATAGAGGGCATCCTTGTCTGACTCTGCAATTTGTGTGTTTCCAATCTGACAATTCTGTTCCTATTTGTACTGCTATGATGTTATTTTTATACAGATTAAAAATTGTTTGGATCAGTTGATTTGGTGTTCCATCATCAGTTAAGATATCTAAAAGTTTTTGTCTGTCAACTCGATCAAATGCTTTGATAAAATCTATAAACGCTATATGTAGTTCTTTATTGAATTCTTTGTGCTTTTCGATAAGAAGTTTTAAGTAGGAGAGGTTATTGAATGCACTTCTCTACTCTTTTGTAACCCTTTAAAAAATGTAACCCTTAAATTTGTAATGTATTCTATAGGATATATCAGTTGGTTTATTTAAATTAATATTTTTAATAAATCAGGAGAAAACGAACAAAAAGAAACCACTTAAATATGTGTCTAATTATACTATATATATATATATATATATATATATATAACAGTTATATAAGAGTCCGTTTTCACGGGGTCCGCCACATATAAATAGCAGACATAAGAAATTTGTGTTTTACCAATTTATGAGTTAACATCTCAGTTCAATCTGGGTCGACAATTATTATTCTAAATTCCATGACACAACAGGCCTGAAGTCCCTTGGCTTACCATCTGGCTGCTGGCCTCACATCTACACGAGTTAATCTCAGAGATAGACGATCATCCTGCCAGTGTAGTTGTGACATGTGGTCAGCATGTAGAGTCCCCCAGTTGTTATAGCTGGTTTTCTCAACTTGGGGCTGCTACTTATTGTAGCTACCCAAATTCCTCACGATGCTGGGTGGGTACCGGTCCCATACTTGTCGAAATTCCATGAGAAAATTAATTTTCCCATGCGGACTGGAACCACCGCAAGTACCGTAGCTCTACGCCAAGAGCTACGGCGCAATACTTCAAAGGCCTAGAATTTCAAGAATGTACAGATATAAGTTGTTTATATGATTAATCGTCCATTGCTGTGGTCTCGAGACACCGTGCTGCCTTGTCACGCAGCGGGCCCGGGTTCGATTCCCGATCGGGACAGGCTCCTGGGTGAGATTCTTTCTCGGGGTTTTTCCTCACCTGTAAGACAAATGAAGGGTCCCCGAATATCATCCGGCCATCATCATCATCCGTATCATCATCCTCCATCGGTGTGGAAAGCAACGGGAAGCTACCACATCTATAATTCCCTAGTAAAGCTGCAAAGCATAGCATGAAAACGGTATGATCGCAGTGAAAGACCTGCCCTCGGGCAGAATTACTATGGATGGATATGATTAATCCTTCATCAGTTGTTAAGTTGACTGCATCTTCATTCCGAAATAGCATTTCTTTATTCCTACATCATAAAATAAAAATAGGAAACTGAGGCATAAGTTAGACGGATTAAAGTTTGATCAGAGGCTCAAATTTAGTCTTGGGATTACGAGTCCCAAAATATTGAGATTCGGAGCCCACGCTTTAAAGTCTATCCTAGAGGACTTGTCACTTGGATTTTTCCATCAAAAAAAAATCCACCGACCCTGATCAGGTTTGAACCCAGGATTATCAGAACTTAATTCTTAGACCGTCGAGGCAATGAAGTACAGCACACTACAAAAAAATACTATATAGCCCGATATATAAATCATGAGGTAGAAGAGATCGAGGACGAACAAGGCAGAAAGGAACTCGGCACAAGATCTAACCTCTGCCAAGAGTAAGATTATTCGTGCATTACTTTATAATCTTAATAAACCTGCTTTTACTGAATACGTAGGGGATATGAAATTGAACAATTTTGCCTTCAGTATTTTTCGATGACGTACATAACACGAGGCTGTAACATTACGAATTCTCCTTGGTCAACATTAGTGACAAATGCTTATATTTCGAGACCATTAATCTTTATATAACACAAAATGAGTGTGGGTCTGTCTGATTGTCAGTCTCTTATGGACTCTAGAACTACTTGGCCGATTTGAATGGGGTTTTTACCTTCATTTAAAGAATGTTCCTCGGACAAGTAACCTTTATAACATATTACACATATAAAATAAAGATGTTAAGAACTATTCAGGGAAAAAACCATTTGATAAAATACACAACACAGAAGTTAGGAACAAATGTAACATTCAAGACAAAAGCAAATTTATTATAGATAGAGGAAAATTATTGGGAGGGTCATATCGATTGAATGGGAGACAACCAACTTGCAAAAAGAGCTACAGAAGATAGACCAATGGACGGGAGAAGAACAAGAGGAAGACCAGCCAAGAGATGGATATATAGTGAAGGCACATCCAATACGTCTTCCTCCGAGGAGTGATTTTGAAAATAAACAGGATAAAAATCCTACAAATTATGATTAAGAAGAAGAACATATTACGGTTCATACTAAAGGGACGGAGCTTAAAAAAAGGTACACTAAAAAAGTAGCTTTCTTGGACGCTTAAATGGCTTACGCTGCCTAAATCATAACAAACACACCAAATTAATGTGAACAGAATTGAATATCTCAAAAAAATCTAAAAAAAAAAAAAAGTCTGCGGCAGCAAATATCTGTCTTTTACGGATAACTCACAATAATTATTTTTGTCTTTCAGCTCATTGATGCCAAGAAAATCGAGATAAGTAGATTCCCGGCCAACGCCAGGTAATTAATACGGGATATAAAAAAATTACGATTAAAAATGTAAAATTATTTTTCTTTTTATTCAATCGACTAAACGTAAAAATACACTTTATTTACTTAGGCGTAGCAGGTCACGCCGGGTACCTGTATATGTATATATATGTGCCTATTTATCTAGAAAATCTATTAAATTACCTATATATATATGAAAAGAAAGAAGAATGCTTGAGTCGGGATTTGAACTCGAGTCTCTAAAGTCTGTACCTTTAGCGCTCTAACCAACTGAGCTACCCAAGAATTCCAAGACAATAGATATTTATAATTTCTATATATACAAGCGTTACTGCTATAAAGTAAATATTCTCTTTAATAATTTGCTTAACTGTTAGGTTAGCCGCTAGATGGCAGTTGAATGATATTTCCGCTACCTCTTGTGTGAATTGAGAATACTACATGTATAAGAAAAATTGTATGTTTGTCTTGGAATTCTTGGGTAGCTCAGTTGGTTAGAGCGCTAAAGGTACAGACTTTAGAGACTCGAGTTCAAATCCCGACTCAAGCATTCTTTTTTCTTTTCATATCATATTTGCCTTCATTGCCAAATGTCAAAAATATATTTATAATATCTATATATATATATAATATATATATATATATATATATATATATATAGTAGGACTTTATTAGACAAAAAGTAAGATATTTACAATATTATTTACAAATATGGGTCGCACGGGCAGTAAGCAGTACGTGCTGTTGACAGTCCGTTACAATAAAGTAATAATTGCTACTAGTGTAAAGAAAAATAAACAACAAAAAATCAATTAATATTACAATTACATATAGAAAACACAATAATATTACAATTAAATAATAACACAATAGCATTATACACTAAAAAAAAACATTAACATTACAATTACAAGAAGATGTATACGAATGTATGTATGCCTGTCTGTCCTACACCATTCATCCAATTGTGATGGGGCTTTTTGCGAAATGTTTAATAATAATAATAATAATAATAATAATAATAATAATAATAATAATAATAATAATAATACTTTATTTATTCTGGCAGAGTTAAGGCCATAAGGCCCTCTCTTCCACTCAACCAGCACAAATACAAATAAATATTCGACAAATATAGATATACACTATACTAATTATAAACAGTTAAAGATACAATAAATGTAGCAATGTAAATGTCATGTACAAACAACATGTTATAGGGTAATAACAATAATGATACGATAATAATAATAATAATAATAATAATATAAATATGATACATTATACGGGAAACACCAATTAATATATATATCTTACACTGGATAATAATGAAGTCGAGTTTAGAGCAAATATGTTTAGGAGTGTCCCGGGGAAGTTTTAGGATAAAGTTGTAATACTCAACTCCTTCAGCCTTTGTAGTGAGAAAATGTTTTTCGGAACTTTTTGGACGCTTAAATGACTTACGCTGACTAAACCATAACATATAGCCTACACCAAATTAATGTGTACAGAATTGAATATCTCAAAAAAATCTATTAAAAAATCCGCGATGGCATATGTCTATCTTTTACGGATAACTCATAATAACCATCTTTATCTTTCAACTTATTGATACCAAAAAGATCGGGATGACTAGATTCCCGGGCAATCGTATCAGCGCACAGCGGGTATTCTTTTACGTACATGTAACTCTGAATAACCATTTTTATCTTTGAGCTCATTTATGCCATGAAGATCAGGATAAGAAGATTCCGGGCAACACCGGGTAGTACAATTACGATAAATTTACAATTATTTTACTTTTTACTTATTCAACTAAACATAGAAACACATTTAATTTATTTAGACGTACCCAGGCACGCTGGTTATTAGCTAGTTTCTAATAAAAAGAACGGTATAACCGAAAATAACAGAGAAAGTCCATTTCACATACCCTGTATGCTGTGCAAATCAGTTAAACATTCACTTTAATTCTAAAATAATGCAGGAACAAACTTATGAAATGTTTTTTTTTCTCAGAAAACTTTATATCTGCAACTCCTAAAACTTCCTGAGACCCAATTTATTTTGAACTTTTTTCATGACAAATTATGAATTCCTTATAAGTTGTATTAATATGCTAATTGAAATATTTGCAAAGATAATTATGGTGCACTTTATTTAATTAAAAATAACTTTTAAAAATATTACACCGTTGAAAGAGGGAAAAAATTGTTATTTGCGATGATATAAAATGTCGAGTGTCTTATGTATCAACTTGATATATCCTTAATTATTTCACAATTTTCTTATTAACATGGTACATCATGTGAAAAACTTGATTTTATTAAGCTCTTTACATCGAGTCCCTCCGATGGTATCTTTACCTTGTCGTGGTGGGCTTTGCGTGTTTAAATGACCTCGAGGGCCATGCATTGCAATGCGATAGCATTTATTGAATGTAATATTGAAAGTCTCGAAACAACAATAGTTTGTAAATACATTCACTGTTTCCCACATTCAGTAAGTAATACCACCCTAAAGTTTTTTTTTTGAAGTAATCCCACTACAGACCTCGGGAGGCCCTTGGGGTAGTAGGAGGTTAAGGCTCCCACTTTTTCTAGACAATCGGCACTTGATGTCAAGCGGGTTGTAAGTCCTGCGTGACGGCCGCCCTTACCCCCAGAACAAGTGTCTGGTACTCATTTCCGTTAGAGGCTGAGTCGACCCCAGGGCCACAGTGCCGCCAGAAGGTTTTGGTCAGTTTAAAAATCCTGACCCCACCGGGACTTGAACCCTCGGCCTTCCGACTTGTAGCGCAGTGCCTTAACCACTACGCTACGGCGTGCCCCTCAGTACAATTTGTTTGGAAGTTGGAATTGGAAGTACTCGGACATCCACCAAATTCACCAAACCAGGAGCTCTTGTGACTATAACTTATTCACAAAGATAAAATAACCTCTACGAAGCAATCAATTTCAATCAAGAGTTGATATCTACAAAGCTCTAGACCGATCAGATTAGAGTGATATTCAGAAATGGTGCTGTAGATGGAGTGTGGCATATTCCAAGGAATTGGCATTGTATAGTTGACTTGGCAGGAGACTATACATGAAGTTCGAAATGTCAAAAGTAACCTAAATATTTTTTTGTGATATTATAGCAGTGTTGCCAATACTTATAGAATTATAAAATAGTACCTAGTACCGGTATAAAATAAGATATTCTTGAACCTAATATATAAACATGTTTGTTTGTTCGTACTTCATGCGCGGCCATACCGTTGATCCGTTTGTGATGACGTTTTTTGCAAAATGTTCAGGAGATTACCTATAAGAGAGTTGAGATACTCAACTCCTACACCCTTAAAAAACATCCTTTGTAGTGAAAAAACCGTGAAAAAGTCCCTTTTTTACCCTTAAATGGCTTACGTTGCCTAAACCATAACAAATAGTAAAGTAAAGCGATCCCACTACATGCCTCAGAAGACCCTTGGGGGTAGTGGGAGGTTAAGGCTCCCACTTTTTCTAGACAATCGACACTTGATGTCAGCCGGGTTCTCAGCCCTGCGTGACGGCCGCCTTTACCCCCAGAACGAGCGCCTGGTACTCATTTTCGTTAGAGGTTGAGTCGACCTCAGGGCCATAGTGTGCCGCCAGAAGGTTTGGGTCAGTTTAAAAATCCTGACCCCACCGGGACTCGAACCCTCGACCTTCCGGCTTGTAGCGTAGTGCCTTAACCACTACGCTACGGCGTGCCCCACCATAACAAATACACAACATTAATATACACAGAATTGAATATCTCGAAAAACTCTACAAAAAGTCCGCGACAGCATATGTTTATCTTTTACAGATAACTCACAATAGCCATTTTTAACTTTCATTGATGCCAAGAAGATCGGGATAAGTAGATTCTCGGGCAAGCGTACCAGCGCACGGCGGGTATTCTTTTATGGATAACTCAAAATAATAATTTTATCTTTCAGATCTTATGCCAAGTACATTGGGATGCGTAGATTCCCGGGCAACGCCGGGTAATCAGCACGGGGTATCTAAAAATAATAAAGATATAAATTTATATTCATTTTTCCTTTTACTTATTCAACTAAATGCAAAACACATTATCATTTATTTAGGTGTAGCAGCGCACGCCGGGTATTAGCTAGTATTTCATAAAATGTAACGATGAGAAATGTAAGAAAGATTAGAATAGTGTTTATACTTTGAGAATATTAACAAACGGATAATTAACGTTCTGTGTAAAGTGAGACTTCATAATGTATAAAACGAAAGATTGTTCTTTCATGTTTCCTCTTTGATACAAATGTTTTTAGTAAGAGAGAGTTAGACCAGGTATAAACACTTCCTTGCTGTATCTGCTTTCATTTCATATAATATGCTAGAAAAAGTTGATCTGGCGGAAGTGTTCAATTTTACAGTTTTTGTCTCACCTTGGAATCAATATGACTTGAGAAAGCAATGGAGCGTGCAGTTCACTATAACGATCTCCACAACTCATTTCTCTTCACCTCGTCGTCTCTCAAAATATGCTAACTTAACAAGTGTCAACTCTTTACTTTTCATTTTTAAATACGTTTTTATTCATTCTGCTATTCATCTGAGGGCTGTCCATTATTAGGCTCCAGGAGTTTAGCCAAAACTTCAATCGAGTAACGTACAAGGCACAGAACATAGATATTCGTGTAAACAGTGTTCGTCTAACTAATTCACTGACACTATCGAACCCGCAGGTTCATGACCATCAATTTTTGTTCTATGATGGATGTTTTTACAATTTAAAATTGGAAGTCAATTATAGAGGAAGATGGAGCATCAAACAAAGTAATAGCAAGAAGGATCATAATGGAAGAAAAACCATAGGAATGTTAAACTCTATATTATGGAGTAATATTATTAACAGCTAATTTATAAGTCCATACTACAAAGTATAATGTTATATGGATCGGAAATTTGAACAATGGCACAACAACATGACAACAGAATAACTTCAGTTGAAATTTATTTTTGGAGAAGAGCTGCCAGAAAATCTCGACTGGAAATGATTAGAAATACAGGAATTAGAAAATGGATTAATGCAGAAAGAAGTATAATAGATGGGATAGAACACAGAAGGCTAACGTCGTATGCACACGTAAGAAGATTGCAGGACGGAATACTATCAAAGGCCGTCTATACATAGAAAATTAAAGGAAGGAGCAGAAAAGGAAATTCAAGAACTACCTGGAAGAATAACGTTCAACATTTAATGAGGAAATTTGGTATAACGGATCAAGACACAGAGGACAGATAACGATAGAAAATTTTAATTAATGGGAATTTGTGAATGTGTATGACAAACTAATAATATGTAAGCCCATAGTGATGTATGTATTTCTTTTAAAACTCATGTTAATTATTAAGATTGGTTGGAGAAAACCATCAATGATGAGGAAAATTCTCAATAAATAAAAAATATAAAATTGGAAACAAAGAAAAGGTTTTATTAGCCATTTGAATTATTCCTCATATCTCTATCATCCCATTTTTATTGGTAGTTACACATAATCCCATAGCATATATATATATATATATATATGAAAAGAAAAATGAATGCTTGAGTCGGGATTTGAACCCGAGTCTCTGAACTCTGTACGTTTAGCGCTCTAACGACCTGAGTTACCCAAGAATTCCAACACAAACATACATTTTTCTTATACATGTAGTATTCTCAATTCACACAAGAGGTAGCGGAAATTTGTTTCGACTGACATTATAGCAGTAATAACTGCTCTAATTAATTTTATTATTATTAAACATTATTATTATATATATAGTTGCACTTTCCAGAAAACGTTTCGTGAGAAACTTTTTCCAATATGTTACGCTTCAGGATACATAAAGACATTTCTGTCCATTGAAACTCAAGTTCTTTGAAGATGGACACATGTAAGTAAATCGGTTTATGACCCCGGGACAATGCTTCCCTAATAATACGGCCTCACGGCTGGAGATGTAATCCTTCCAGACTGATAAATGACGGTCAACTTTAAGTGTGTCAAAAAATCACTAGACCGCCTGCTGAGATGGCGACAGTGGCAAAAAACTATATCCATCTGTTTTTAGTAAATTAATAAATTTCTCACCAGCGTGTGAAAATCACACCCTGTAAATACACGACCAATCAGAGTCCATAAGTAAATAGTATTCAGCTAGTAAGGCGTTTTTTTATGTATGTCCAGCCAATGAAAAATATTGGTCTTGTAAAGTGCATTTGTAAGATGGAGTTGGATATATTCCGAATATCGGGAAAGTAGTCTACTCCGGGATTTGTCCCCGGGTGGAACAAAAAAAAAACTAACATAAGACTCCGCGCAGGATTAATTGTCGAGAGTCCGCGCAGTACGGACTTGTATATTTCGCTGGTCGCAAGGAAGCGACTCATTAGGTACACGAAAAGTGTTAGGCCGAGAACGGAAAGTTACAAAGTGATTTATATTAAACGCATCAGTGTGCTGGTGTTATATCAACATAGGTCGTGTGAAGACCAGTAATTATCAGTGTTCCAAAAATAGGTCCAGTATCGACCGCTACTCGCATTCCCGCGACCATTCCGAAGGAAATAAATTCCGGAATATATTCAATTCAATCCAGTGTTTTGGAATTGGAACGGTCTTGTGCTACTTATGTTATAATAAATAGTATTATCATTAAATTGACGCCAGTGTTTGTCTCGGTAAGCCTCCTTAATGTCAGCTGTCCTTAGTTCGAACCTAGCCTTGTCCCGCGGCGAAAATCCGCAACCCTGAGATACTTATAGAGTCCATGCCTTGTCCCGGTAAGCCTCCCTTTTTTTACCGTTATAACATCTAGTGGCTAACAGAACACTTAAGCAATTTTTTTATTTGCCTTCATTGCCAAATGTAAAATAAATATATATATATATATATATATATATATATACAGGGTGAGTTAAATTAGAGTTTGAGGACTTATAGAGGGGACCAAGACAATTAAATTTAACATAGGAATCCGTGCTCGGAAATATTCCGTTTTTCCGTTACACACAAAATAACACAACACATGTTGCTTCTCTCCCACTTCTGCTGCCTGTCGTCAGGAAACACTTACAAGAAGGACTCGATGTGACGACCACTGATGCGGTACCTCTGTACCATGTTTTCGTACACACGATCACCAATCCCTGGTCCTCCAACATTCGCCGCAGCCATAAATCGTGCTAGTAGGTCTTCCTTGGATCCTACAGGGGTAACACAAATTGATGTTTTCTTCTGACCTCAAACGTCAGGGGGGTCAAGTCGGGAGAACGAGTAGGCCAAGCAATCGAACCTGCCATTGCACCGAGCTTCGTCGCACAATGACATCATGTCTGCATATTTTGCAAATGTGTATGCCATGAATAACAGCAACACTGTACCAATGAAGTACGTACACCTTGTACTGTCGTGAAGGATTACTCCTGAACTGTGCAGGTATTACTCGACAACGTTAACTTCCAATGCGGAAAACTGCGAACTAAAAGAATGTGATAAGGGTGAATAGGGAGTGGAGGTAGTAGACCCTTGTCTCAGGTTGCAGTGACAGTGTTTATTAACCATCAGTCGTGTATAGTAAGTTGTTAGTGACGATGTCAAATGCGAAAGTTAGAACCTATATTCACAGTATACACACATTTAAGTCAGCCAGACAGTTGTTAGAAGTCAGTACTGATTTAATTCCTCTGCATGTCACAAACTCCGATGATCTGTAATTTACTTCCTCTCCTATTTCAAGTAGATCTACCACTATATTTTGCCACTGATTATACCACTTGGCCACTCATTCACTTGTACCAATGGTGGAAAGAGACACTTTTCCCCTCTTCAACACTAGCGTCAATGCTTCCCCTCACCGGCTAAAAAGTTAATGCGGTCGAGTAATAGAAACTCTCTGGGCGGATCATAAACTCGACTGAATAGCGCGTAAACAAACTTGCAGCGGAAATGGAACATCAGGTGAGCGGGAAATGATGTAAGACTACCCTAGTCAAGAATATCCTAATGAGTGAAGCTGAAAAAGCGTGTGAGGTGATTTTGCATATAGCGGAAAATCGGTACGTTTCCAGACACGAGTTCCTATGCTAAGGTTTCTATGTAAGGGGAATTTAGACTCAACCTTTATAGGCTATATAGTTGTATAGTTGTTTTGAAACTCTAATAAGAGTGAACCAGTATTGTATAGCTCGCGTACTCTAAGCATACCGGCCCGTGACATCATTGCCGTATTGGGGAATCAAGAGGTACGACTGACTTAAAAATATCAACTCATCTGTTATTACTAAAGAGGAATTACAAATGTGAATTTGCACTTAGAATTAATTCTGAGTTTTACTAAACTTATAACAGAGAGCAAAATTATCGTTTGTAGAACAACACACGCGATATTCCGTTGAAATGGAGCATTAACTTATAACATTTACAGCGGATCACAGCATTGAGTTGCATTCATAAAGTTTAATTTTTACTATCACAACACTGATACAAACAACAGAGTCAGCGTTTTCTTTCGGGTCTATACTAGGGGTTGGAATGTAAAGTGAGAGATAGCCCTTAGGCTGTAACTAACTCACTGGCACTATCGAACCCGTAGGTTCAATGCCTCACGGACATAAATTCTCCATACATCACTCTCCTGAGCTAATGTTTTCCAAACATCCCCCGTATAATCTACTTCCCTAAAATCATGGTTAATGCTATTCTCACACCTCATTCTTGGTGCAACAACTGGGCGTTTTCTCTCTGCTTCACTACAAGAAGATTCCATATCCTTCTTTCATTTCCCATTCGTGCCACATGTCGTGCCCATCACAGTCTACCGAACTTAACTTTTCTTATTGTATCTGGTTTGCTATAAATATCATGTAGCTCACTATTGTGTAGTTCTTTACTAATAACCGCAACTGTTAAAGGGCGTCGATAAATAAAATATTGTAATTACCACTTCAATAAGTTGGGGACTATAAGCCTAAAGGCCCTTTAATGCTTTCCGAAAGAATAGACTTGTTACAGGCTCGGTGTTACACTTTCTCTCTTACCTTTGTCATTCTCCTTAAACAAAGCACAGAGAGTTCACAAACACTTAAAACATACTTTCATGCTATACCATGAATGTAGTTATAATATAATGTGCCAGTGAACAAGGGACGTAATGACTCCCTAGACGACGGCGATCCAGTCATGAATGATATAAGCAAGATGCAAAATGCTGGCAGTGAAGGATGAGGCCTGCTGAATAGTTTACTTAGATTCTACAACTAACATCAAAACAGAACGACCTATGATACACCGGTTGTATATAAAACCATGTTCTAGGTATATCTTAATTATTCATTTATATTTTATACATTCTTTACCAAACCAATTATTTATTGAAATTATAGATCATTATTATTACAATTACTATTATTATTACTATTATTATTATCATTAGAATTATTATTATTATTATTAATTATTACTATCATTATTATTATCCTATTATCATTTTGTCCACCGCTGCTATGGTCTCAAGGTAGCGTGCTACCTTGTCACGCAGCGGGCCCGGGTTCGATCCCCGGTCGGGGCAGTTTTTCTGGGTGAGGCTTTTATTGGGGTTTTTCCTCACCTGTAAGACAAATGTCAGGAAAACTTTAAGGCCCAAACGGTCCCCGGAATCATATGGCCATCATCATCCTTCATCGGTGTGGAGAGCAACGGGAAGCTACCCCACTTACAATTCCCTAGTAAAGCTGGAAGCATAGCATGAAATTCTATGATTGCAGTGAACGACCTGCCTTCGGGCAGAATTACTATGGATGGATTATCATTTTAGTATATTTTTATTCTTTCCTTGCCATCTGTATATTGTGTAGCCTATGCTTATTATGTATTATTAATCAAATAGTAGATGATTCATAATTGAGAAAATGTATAATTCAATCCTGGTGAAGTGGAAGAGAAGACCATACGGTCTTAACTCCATTAGGTAAAATAAACCATTATTACAGGGTGAGTTTTAATTACACCGACAAACTGCAGGGACTAATTCCTGACTGTAAATGGAGAAAAAACTGTCCTATGAATAAGTGTGCATAAATGCATAGTTGCAACGGTAGATGGCACTGACAAATGACATTATTCTCTCGGCCCTGTTGCATGGCCTGCTAGATCACCGGACTTAAACCCTCTGGAGGCATCTGAAACGTATTGTATATGCTCAAACAGTTCCTGATGTGCATATCCTTCAACAGCGTGTTCATGTCGCCTGTGACGCTACTCGGAGAGAGAATGGAACATGCGAAAGAGTGAGGCAATCCATGATACGACGTGTGAACTCGTGCATAGCATCTCATGGATCCACTTTCAACATCTGGTGTGACGTGGATGCGTTCATGCTATATACTGCGTGCCGGGACGATTTGTTGTCGTTGCACGCACATCTTTCATTTCCGAACACATGTTTGTAAGACCTTTTTTCCTTCATTTCCAGTCAGGAATCTGTCCCGGAAGTTTGTCGGTGTAATTACCTTTCACCCTGTATTATTATTATTATTATTATTATTATTATTATTATTATTATTATTATTACGCAGTAATGCATGTTTGACAATTACAATACAAATGTTTCATTACGTCACAGCATATTTGAGAGGTTTAAGCATTTCCACTCACACTGTTGAGTAGCGCATCCATGTCCCACATTCTGTACCCCATCCATCCATAGTAATTCTGACCGAGGGCAGATCTTTCACTGCAATCATAGCATTTTCATGCTATGGTTTGCAGCTTTACTAGTGAATTATAGGTTAGCTTCCCGTTGCTTTCCACACCGGTCAAGGATGATGATAATGATAAGGATGATGATCGCCGGTTGATTTTCGGGGACCGTTGGGCCCTAAGCATCCTGACATTTGTCTTACAGGTGAGGAAAAACCCCGAAAAAAACTACCCAGGAGCCTGTCCCGACCGGGAATCGAATCCGGGCCCGCTGCGTGACAAGACAGCACGCTATCTCGAGACCACAGCGGTGGACTCTGCACCCCAATAGGTACTTAAATATGCTCACTAAATAATATGAGAAATAAAAAAGTTTAAACCCCTATACGAAACATGATCTGGCTAAGAGGTATGTAAATTAAAAATAGATCATATAAACCCTAATTATCCGGCGATGGCGTAACCCGAAGAACGAAAAGTGCTGTGCTAGTTAATTAAACACAAACAGTATTGGTTATTAATGATATCAGTTTTCTTGGAATGTTCTAGTGATATAGTAAACGGATATAAATCAATTTAAAAATAGATAAAATAAACCCGAAGAACTAAAAGTGCTGTGTTTGGCAATGAAACATAAACGGTATTGATTATTAATTATGTTAAATCAGTTTTCTCGGAATGTTCTAGTGATATAGCTCAATTTAAGTGGTATTACTAATTTTTGCCTCAATTCTCTGTAACATCAATTTCCTGATTCCATATTTTACAGGATTCAACTCCAATTAAATAGCCACATAGGCAACTAATGCCACAAGTATCCTAGTAGCAAATTGAAGCCTCAAATTGGTTTTAGCTTATTAGTAACATGTATTGTATTTATTCCATGATCAACGGTATTTCATAAAATATGAATAAAAACGGCTAAAATAAGACTTCATCAAATAACATTGAAACATTTCAATACTATTCTTTGTTATCAAAGAGATTAAATATGTTAATCTGGACACAAATGGTATTTGCTGTCAATTACAGCATATTGAGCCCAAATCTCTGTTGCAACGATTAACATGTCTGAATCCTTGGACCCTGGTTATGCCACACGTATTCATGCAAAGGGCTACAGGGCCTCAAATGAACTCCATATAGTCTCCAAATATTTACTTCAGGAATAATATTAAAGTTGATTATTCTGATCGAGTGATAAATATTCATTCAACAATAAATGTACGTATTAATAATATAGATGTTAAAAATTATAAGAAATAAGAAATAATGTCATACAAGATAAAATGAATATGAGATATTCAATTATAGATTATATAAGACACAAGAAATTAAATTAGTATGGGCATGTACGACGAATGCAAGAAGAAAGGTTAACCAGAAAAACATTGGAATGGTGTCCATCTGGAAAACGAAGAAAAAGAAGACCTCAAAATTCGTGGATGCAAGAAATAGGAACTGGATTAAGGACTGGAGGAAATGGAGTGAATGGAAAGAAACGAGTGGAGAAGGAAAATAAAACATTAGGCACAGAAAGATGTGTAAACATTGAAAATTTGTATATAAATAAAAATTAATAATATAGGATATAAGAAACCTAATGACGTTCAACTGAAATTAAATAGATTTAGAACTTTTGTGGAATAATACAGAGAACATTTAAATATAATGTACAAAAACAAACTTTACTGTAGTTTTATAAAGTCTTTACATTGAAATGTACCCGAACGCTAGCCCAATCGATGTGCCTAAGACTGAAGCAAATATTAATCCTTACTTCACTCAAATAAACGCCCCTGAGTTTATAACGTAGGATTAAAAGGGTTGATGATTCGAGTGTTTAATGGCGATTAAAATTAATTTGGTCCTAGCAATGAAATTCCAACCAGCATATGGATTGACGCGTAAAACCGTGAAAAAACGTGATAAGGGGTTCGACACTGGAGTTTGAACCTACTACCACCCAATTACGAGCCTCAAATGCTATCTGAAATGAGACAGATTGAAATATATCTTCTTCTTCATCCAACCAAGTTTTAGGCATATACACCTATTATGATCTCACTCATGAATTTTGTATCCAGCGTTTCCTTGGACGCCCCGGAGTTGGACAATAACGAAGCATGGTCTTGGGAACTGTATCTGAACTCATTCGTCGCAAATGATTCATCCAGTTGTTCTGGTATCTATGTTTGTATTCAATGACCGGTTCTAAACGTAGTTCCTTCAAGATACCATTGCGTTTGTGATTCCATTTGGTATATCCTGCTGTATATCTCATGAATCTCATTTCACTACAAGTTATCCTGCTCACTTCTCCTTTCCTCAAAGTCCATGCCTCACTGCTGTAGCAAAATGCAGACTTGCTAAGGTTTTGTATAACTGTACTCTGGTGTCTCTCTGGATTAGAGAAGGTTTCATTACTGAATTTATTATTCACATGGTTTTATTAAAATTGATAATTTTATTTGCTACGTCTGCTTAATTCAACGTATAACCAATCTATTGAATCAGTTGATATATAAAATAAATTCATGTTATAAAATTGGCAATACTTTCGTGGAATGAAATTCAAACAGATTTAACGTGAAAGAATTTTTACACGATCTCATGGAAACAAACGCATACATTTTGCTTCACGAAAGCAGTAATGGCTACAGCTGTTGTGTACATTCTTTTTAATGGCTACGTTGCAATCAAAGAGAACGCTGTCGTGCGGTTTTTGTTTTATATGAAACCCACACGCTCACTTTTATACAAACAGAATAAAATTGTGTAACAGGAGAGCATCTAAAAGAGGGAAATTTAAAACTGCATAATACCTCTTTTACCATTAATAATTGTATTACATTTCTTTTTATAATGAGAACAAAGAAATATACCGCCGTTTATGATTTTTTCAAATGTGAAAAAAAAATGATTTAGCCTAAAGTTTATTTGTAAGACCAAAACTAAAAAATTCTTGGAATTCGATGAATGTAACAGTCTACATAAATTAAAATAAAAGAACATAAACGCAAAAATCATTATGCAGTATGTAAATAATTACCTCGACAACATATGTATTTTTTAATTAATAGTTGCCCCGAAAAAAAGATCTAAACCACAAAAAATCGAAAGTTGAGTTCTCAGTGGATTAGTGATCTATCCGGAGAATATCACGGCATTTTGAATATAAAAGTATACCTGCTCTCTTCCAGACCTGTTTTATTTATTTTTAAAAGAAGTTGGAATTCAAGCTAAAAACACTAGCTTTATTTTAAAAATTCTATTATACAGTAATTCTGCCCGAGGGCAGGTCTTTCGCTGCAATCATAGCATTTCCATGCTATGCTTTCCAGTTTTTCTAAGGAATTATATGTGTAGTAGCTTCCCGTTGCTTTCTACACCGGTGAGGGATGATGATGATGATGAGGATGATGATGATGACCGGATGATTTTCGGGGACCGTTGGCCCCTAAACTTCCTGACATTTGTCTTACAGGTGAGGAAAAACCTTAAAAAAACCTCACCCAGGAGCCTGTCTCGACCGGGAATCGAACCCGGGCCCGCTGCGTGACAAGGCAGCACGCTACCACGAGACCACAGCAGTGGACTATTTTAATAATAATAGCTTTATTTTACCTGGAAGAGCTAAGACCTTAAAGGCCTTGTCTACCACTCAACCAGGTTTTTTTTTAAAAATACAAAAAAAAATGTCTTGCAACTGAATTACAATAAACATAAACGATTATATATACAGTAGTGATCTGTATGTAACAAAATGGCCGATGAAGTTAGTAAAGTCTTGAGTAGCAGTTTATGGGATAGATCTGTTTTCAGGGTAACTATTCAAATCTAGAAAATGCCTGAAAATTTAATGAGAATTTGAAGTAAAAATTAATTAAATAAACTCTTTATTATCTTTGGGTTTCGAAGGATTAAACCACACAAGATGCAAAATAATTATCAATAACAAATTAATAGAACAAATAAACAATTTCAACTACTTAGGGTTTAACGTACGTACACTAAAATTAAACAGATTTTGTGTGTGCGGAACAACAAGAAGAACTCTAAAAAACAAAACATTAAAAATTATACAATTAAAATTCTATAAAACTATGGCTATACCTATGTTAACATATGCTTGTACAAATTGGACACTTAATAGATCAGAAAAAAAGACAATAGAGGTAGCTGAAATGAAATTCTTGCGTTCAATAGCAGGCTATACATTGCTGGATAAGAAATATAAAGAAGAAATAAGAACTGAATTAAACATTTACAGTTTTATCGATAAAATTAAAACATTACGATCTGACTGGTTCCAAAAACAGAAAGAATTACACCCTATAGACTCCCACAAATTTTACTTTACTACCAACCCAAAGAATGAAGAAATGTTGGGCGCCCCTTCATTAGATGGAGGGATACAGTCTCTTGATGTGGAAACATGACATAGAAGAAGATTATCGTTGGAACATCTCTATTATCATTGCTAAAACAGAATAGTCAACTTACGAAAACGCGCTAAGAAAGCAATTGGTTGAGTATCTAATTAATCTTAACTAACCCACCTAATATAACTTTCTTAACCCATCTTGAGTAAATATATTAGCAAATAGCAATAGCACAAACATGAATGAAAATTTTGGCAATAATATAGCAAGCACAGAGGTTATCCGATAAATATTCAATAACAATCAACATGATAGTAAACCATTGCGAGATTCATAGATTGATGCGTGGCATAAAATAGTAAATTCTGATTATTGTCCTGTGACAAATGAATGAAATTTTCAAGAAGTAGCTGTATTCAAATAGCTAGAAACAATAATTACAAAGAGGAATGAGATGCAGAAAGGAATTAAAAATGGACTCAATTTTGAAAAAGCATGTTATTATCATAAGTAATGCCACGAGTGATTTCCAAATTATCGATAAATTCACGACTCACGAAGTGAGGAGTGAATTTATCTAGAGAATTTGGAAATCAAGAGTGGCATTTGTTAGGACTATTTAACGAATAAAATTAAGCTGTTTACTCACAAATCATTATTTAACTGTAGTTGTTTTAAAATATTTATATATCTAATGTAAACGGCGATGTTTGAAAACAAATGAGAAACGATAGGTACGCTTCATCTGCTTCTTTTGTTTATCACTGCAACTAGATCATACTATTTCAGAATATTAAAAAGGAGGAGCTTTCTTTAATATGGTAATTATAACACTGATAAATATTTCGTGAAACACGACTCTGATTGGTTTTAAAACAGAAATCATTGAAACGTGATTGGTCATTGACTCCCATTTGGGGCATGAGTTAAATAGTCCTTGAGAATAAAGTTCTTAGGAAAATTTTTGGACCAAAGAGAGATGAACAGACAGGTGAATGGAGAAGACTACATAACAATGAACTACATGGTCTTTATAGGAAGCCAGATATACGAGTAATAAGAACAATTAAGTCTCATAGACTGCGATGGGCAGGGCATGTTGCACGTATGGGGAATGAAAGACGTGCATGGAAACTTCTTGTAGGAAAGCCAGAAGGAAAACGCCCAGTTGGTAGACCAAGAATGAGGTGGGAGAACAACATTAACTATGATTTGAGGGAAGTATAATATACAGGGAATGATTGAAAAGTATTGGCTCAGGATAGGGATGTATGGAGAGCTTATGTCCGCGCGGCTATGAACCTACGGGTTCGATAGTGCCAGTGAGTAAGTAAGTATGTTATTATCCATTACAGGGACTTCCGTCATCTCAATTTTACTAAAAAAAGTTAAATTGAAAATATATAAAACTAATTATCCCCCCAGGTTATATTATATGGATACGAATGATAGGCTCTTACTTTAAGAGAGGAAAAGAGATTAAGAGTATATGATGATAAAGTTGTTGGACTAAAGAGAGACGAACAGAGAAGTGAAAGGTGAACAGTATACAAGTGATTTTATGGAAAGTCAGATATAATAAGAATAGTTAAGTCTCATAGACTGCGATTGGCAGGACATGTGGCACGAAGGAGGATTGGAAGAAAGAGGGGGGTGGAAACTCCTTGTATGAAAACCAAAAGGAAAGCGCCCATTAGATAGGCCAGCAATGAAATGAAAGAACAACACTTCGATTTACCATATTGATATTTGCATTATTAACTAGGTTATTAAACTTTATGTGGTGGTTTTTATCTCGGATACAGGTACAGCATTTTGTGTTGTTGATTTCCGGAGGAATATAGCTAATGAGGTTGTTTTCATGAAAATATTATTTTTTTATAAATCTTCGATTCTACTTAGGCCTACTAAATACCCAAAATGACAAATATATATATATATATATATATGTGTGTGTGTGTGTGTCCACCACTGTGGTCTCGAGATAGCGTACTGCCTTGTCGCGCAGCGGGCCCGGGTTCGATTCCCGATCGGGACAAGCTCCTGGGTGAGGTTTTTTCGGGTTTTTTCTCACCTGTAAGACAAATGTCAAGAAGCTTAGGGCCTAACAGTCCCCAAAAATCATCCGGCCATCATCATCATCCTTAACATATATATATATATATATATATATATATATATATATATGTGTGTGTGTGCGCGTGTGTATGTGTCTGTTAATGCTCTAAGGGTCGCAATTTTTGTTTTTCTTTCGGAACTAAACTTGGCATATAGCAATAATTTAAGAAAAGTAATGTCTAATTCTTAAGCATCAAAATCGGAACATTAGAAATGGGGGGATCTTGAAGTGAAATTTAAAAATCGTTATATCGGCTGCAATTTTCTATGTTTCGAATTTAAATTGGAATATATCTAATTTTCAATTATCAATAATTGTGAACTTAAGGCTGATGAAGCAGATGGAGGATACCGCATAAATATTCCAGGAGGGTAGTTGATAGAGTTGTTGAATAGTTCCGGGTATTTTCATTGTACTTATATAGTTTTATTTTTAAGGGGGCAACGAAACTCGGTATAGCCTATGACGTTGAAATAAAACTAGAGAAATATCCAACAAACATCAGCAAAATCCGAGCATTAGAAGCCAAAATTTAAAATATCGGTCTAGCGGCCGCCATGCTTGTTTTCCCGCAACAAAACTGGATACGTAGAATTCAATTAAGGAAACAGATATATTATCTAAACTAACAAAATAGGACCATAAATTCAATTTGATAAGGAACTCCCTGTTCCTGGGTGACGGACTTTTGTTTAGATTTATATTCTTTGCGTCTCTAAAATTTGAACAAATCTGCATGAACTGATCGACAGGACATATGGTTATTTTCGCTGAAGCCACGAGTCGACAGAGCGTTATCGTAATATTGAATGTTTGTTTTTTATTTAATTTGATGAAAAGTTTTGTAAAACTGACGAGGCCCATTAATTGGAGAACCGAGTTTAACACTAGGCGTGTATTTACATGCAATAAATAACTGTCATGGGTTTGGAACAGCCAATTTCTGCTTTATTTCCTGCATTTACATACATTAAATGTAAATCTATCGACAACGTACATGAAAACTAACTCATTATACAAACTATTCACTAAATACTCACACCAGTTCAGTTTGTGAACAGTTCCATACTACAATATGGTATTGTAGGATTTGCTTCTAACTACAGCATTTCCCAGCCATGGGTATTGTAAAATGCAATAAAATGCAACATTTTTTATTCTATTATATTGAAAGTGTGGGCAGAGGTTAATTGGGATTTCCGAATCACTCATCTGATTAAAAACCCTGATGCAACTGATATTTAACATCTGCAGTGAATTTCGGTGAAGCCGGAGGGTCTAATTTAGTCAAATCCACTCTCCTCATCTCCAAGTCACAGCCCCCCGCGACCTTCTTGAGATCTTTTAAGATTTTAAGATGCAAAAGAGAGTGGGGTGTGAAAAGAAACGGGAAGCTACCTCACCTATATATCCCTAGTAAAGCTGCAAATATGGCATGATGAGACTACACGGTATTAAGGAAAGAGTGGAGAATGCTGAGTTTGCAGTGAAAGACCTGCTCTTGGGCAGAACACTACGTATGAATATGGAAAGTACATAGCGGAATCCAGAGTTTTATGGATTTTGTTTTGATCACACAGACTTTTATGGATTTTTTTTTTCAGTCAAGCCGCCTGTAGGCTATAGCTAACATACCCCTGGAGACAATTTCACCTGAATCGCTTATGAACTCAAGATTTCCAACTTTTCGGCAGGAATAGCCTACATGCCAGCACAATATTTCCCCTTCTCATCATCGTCATCCTTCACACTACACCAACAACTCATGCTGCAATCCTCATCTTACTCAACACAAATAGGGCCTGCACATTATTAACTTAACCCTGCACCTTCACACTACACCAACAACTCATGCTGCAATCCTCATCTTACTCACACAAAATAGGGCCTGCACATTATTAACTTAACCCTGCACCTTCACACTACACCAACAACTCATGCTGCAATCCTCATCTTACTCAACACAAATAGGGCCTGCACATTATTAACTTAACCCTGCACCTTCACACTACACCAACAACTCATGCTGCAATCCTCATCTTACTCAACACAAATAGGGCCTGCACATTATTAACTTAACCCTGCACCTTCACACTACACCAACAACTCATGCTGCAATCCTCATCTTACTCAACACAAATAGGGCCTGCACATTATTAACTTAACACTTATTTTTTCTTACAAAAACTACACACTAGGATCCAGAAGTTTCTAATGTTTTACAAAAAAATTCAGCAACATTTTTCTGAATAAGTTGTGTGTTATTGCATTTTATTTTGATTGAAGAACACACGAGACCAAAAAATATTGCAAAAAATTATTACAATATAAAAAAATTGTCATTTTTAAAAGTATGCTCTTTCTAGAGTGTTCAACAGATTAATTACAAATATGAGTAGAAAATACATTACACAATTGAAACTAAATGAAAATTTTATTATTAATTAAATAAAAATAAAACGTAGTTTTATTTGATTTTCATATTTAATATATAATTCAGTGACAGCTGTTTCGGTACACTGTACCTTCTTCAGATATGTTAACAAATTATGAATTGTGTTCCAACTAATCTAAGCAACAATACAACAATATCTATTTAATTTTTTTAAATTTAACAAAGGGGATTCATTCAAATCAAGTTGAGAATTTAACAGTTTTTTACTACTTTTAAACTTATTAATTTCTACAGCCTCCAAAAGATCTAACTTCTTACCCTTATCACAAATATGTAAAATTTCAAAATTTGGATCGAAACAACGATTAAATTGGAATAGGTGGTTAGCATATTTTGAATTTTCTAAATTTATGTTATATGCTCTCATGTGTTCCTTTATCCGAGAGATAAAAGGTCTACCAGTTTGTCCTATACAGACATTGTCACATGTGCCACACTTCAATTTATATACACCTGATACTTTTTCTCTTTTTGTTTTGGTTTTATTGTTTTTTATTATATTTTATAGAGTTTTATTAGTATATGTTCAACTTTTTATTAGTTCAAATTATGGCAACAGACAAATGTTATGAGAATATTTTTTTTTTTTCAAAATTTAAGTAGGTCTATACGATACACAATTACTCGACACATTCAACACACTGGGGTCAGCCGCACGATTGACGAATTAACTTCTATTCTCAACTACACCAACTGAGATTGTAAGTAGCATGAGGGCAAGCTAACAACATAATTCAAATTAACGTGAAGCGCCACGCTGCAATTTTCAAAAACTTTCACTCTATGTGAATCTGAAATGTTGCTGGGGTATGAAAGACCCCAGTGTGTTTGTGCAGGGTGAAATAACTGTTTACGATACAATAGTGCATATAGGGCCAGTGGATTTGTGGTTATAGTCTAATCCTCGCCTAAGGTTCCCGAATGCGAGGGTTTATATCTAACAGAGATAGATGGATTTTTTCAGGTAAAAATCCTAAGTATAGCTTTCTCTGGAAGAAAATTAAGCTGTCGGTTCAGTGTATCAGATTTAAGGCAATCGTGGGAATATGAAATCAACGGACTCTTTAGGATTATAAAATCCATGGGACAAATCCTCGGCAGAGACTTCGATCTGTGGGTCCCGAGTCTGAAGATTTTCGGGCTCGTAAAATATTTCAAGCCAAAATTTAATCGGCCTTTTCCAACCAAGAAACACACTATTCGTGTAGAGTGTATATTTGAGCTACTGGACTAGCAATTTTCACTAACTGACATCTGTAGGGATATATGCGTAACTAGTCTAGCCTTGGTTAAGCAACTCCCTTAAGGGACCATTCTTCCCCGTTCTACATGTCACTAGAGGCCTGTAATAATTTTTCTTATAAATTTCATTTGTCCGATTTTGGAAAGATCTTTATATTGCATGAGTGGAAGAAGGCTCAGTAACATATATTACCTTACTCATAATAATAATAATAATAATAATAATAATAATAATAATAATAATAATAATAATAATAATACATCAGATAAAAAATAAATAAATACCTTGACAGGTGCCGTCGTCCTCAACTAGATTATTTTAACTATAGGCCTTTCAGAATCCGGCTTCCATCCTCGGGAGAAAGATGTGCGCTACTGTCTTTCGTTTTGTATAATTTAATAAGAGGACTGTGTGATCTGGATGTGTTCTCATTTAAAATCATTAACTCATTAAAATCAGTTTGTTTTATATTTCCTTTCAAATGTATAGCTCTTCTAGGATGTATATCTCTGCCGGATCTCTTTCTTTGTGACGTATAGCAAGGGTGTTTTCTACTGTTTCTAGTGGTTGCCGGCAGTTACTAGGACATTCGGTAAGTAATGGCAACACTGTTGTAAATCAGCGATCCTAGTGGCAACCTTTCAATCTTGTGATATGTTGTTGAGCAGTCTGTAATGCTGAAAGTCTCGAAATAACAATATTTTGTGAATACACTCATTGTTTCTCACATGCAGTAAGTAATACCACCCTAAAGAAAGACTTTCAGTAGGATTCGTTTAGAAGATGAAATTGAAAAGTACTCCAACATCCACCAAATTCACCAGACATGATCCCTTATAACTATAACTTATTCTCAAATGTTAAAGAACTTCTACGAAGTATTCGATTTCAATCAAGAGTTGATATCCAGAAACCTCTAGATCGATCAGATGAGAGAGATATCCAGAAATGGTGCCGTCTTCCAAGGATTTGACAACATATAGTTGACTTGGCAGGAGACTATAAATGAAGTTCGTAATGTCAAAAGTAACCTAAATAAAATGTCTGTGATGTTATAGCAGTGTTGCCATTACTTATCAAATTCTCCAGTATTATTCCAGCAGCTTTATCATCTTCGATAATAACTAAACAAAAGGTGATTCTTTACAACATGTGACGCGAAAAATTATTCTAAGTTCCAATCATACACCACGTGCATGCGCCAACAAACGTGATGCGGTTTATACTATGGAATCACAGGATGCAGCCAACATTTACACGATATTTAACAGACCTAAATGCTAACCTAACGCGAGATAAGCACTCTAACCTGTGAAAGAATGCAACGCCCAAAAATAAATAGTAAGTTCTAAAATTGTGAAGTATAAGTGTACAGTTAATAGTATATACTTTATGTTAGCAGCACTGAAACATTACTTTGTTTTTGCTTAGAATATTCGTTGTAATCAATATGGCTGCCACGTCTTCATGCTACGTATGTAGTTAAATATCATAGAAAATACAAGAACAGGACCTCACCGACAAAATGATAAGGATGATAGGCAATGCAGAGAGAATAATTTTTTGTGAAGGAACATATAGTCGCAAACACGTCGTTTATGAGTTATGCGCAGATTAAGATGTTCACCCGTAAGGGTCGGAATTGAATGCAAACAATTGTAAACATAATTTTATTGACTATTTAACTCGTGCCACAAATGCTAGTCAATGACCAATCACGTTTCAATGAATGTTGTTTTACAACCAATGACAGTCGTGTTTCACCTCGCTCTTTATCGATTTCTCTTTATCAGCTCCTGTTTTTGTGATAAAGAAAGCTCCTCCTTAAATTATACAAATACATTGGATATAGCAAATAATGAAAAGATTCCTTGATTTTACTGAGTTGTTTACTAAAAAAATAAACGAATAACCCGTAATGTTGATTATGATATACAGTTTGATGTGTTTCATTATTTCTCCACTCTTACAATATTGCGATCTTATTTGGAAATAAATAATATGATCAAGCAGCAGTGAATGAACATAACCTCACATTTCTGATTTGTTTTCAAGCATCGCCGTTTACATTAAATATATAAATATTTTAAAATAACTATAGTTAAACAATGATTTGTCAGTAAACAGCTTAATTTTATTCGTTAAATAGTCCTAACAAATGCCACTCTTGATTTCCAAATTCTCTAGATAAATTGGAAATCACTCGTGGCATTACTTATGAAAAATATATGTTTTTACAATAAGTGTTCAACAATAAGTGTTTTTACGACGTCAAAAATAATCCTGCCATGCTCGGCCGTGCTGGCCGATCGTTGCTGTGACGATAATCAAACATACAACGAGGCACAGAGTCAACTGTTTGAACACTTATTGTAAAAACATGTCTTTTTCAATAAAGTGATACGCGTACAATTGTTTGTATTCAATTCCGACCCTTACAGGTGAACACCTTCATCTGCCCATAACTCAAAAAACGACGTGTTTGCGACTATATGTTCCTTCACAAAAAATCATCCTCTCTGCATGGCCTATCATCCCTATCATTTTGTCGCTGAGGTCCTGTTACAACCTGTATATTAAAATAATCGTTAGAAAAAATGTAAAAATCATTGTAAATGGTATGAAATAATTTTAAAAAATGGAACCTAAGAATAAAATGTGATAGAAGTTTATGAAGGGATTAAAAAGGTCGCGTCACAGGTTGTAAAGAATAACCAAACAAAGATATTTAAAATTAGGTCTATTCACTCGATAAAAATCTATTAAGATGTTAACATATTGAGTCATGCTACCGCCTCAATATTAGAGCACCTTAACCTTCCTGAAGTTTTACATGTGGGCCAGTAGATGGAGTTGTTCCGTTGAACAAACAACAGTAATACACACAGCCGCGTTCAAAAAACACAGCACGTATTCGTTCACCCGGAGTCTACAGGTGATGTGATTAACAAACAAGTTATTTTAAAGAGGACGGAGTACAACCAACACGAGCCAACTTTATTCCAAATTCAAGAGAATATATTTTTATTAATTAAAACTGATATTGCCTTATAGTTTTAACTGCAAATTTAAATATTCCAATCCATTAACACTGTTTATTGTCTCGCCTTATACGTCCTACCTAAACACCACGCGAGCTTACAGAGGCACGACCTGTCGAGAGACGAATTTTAACTATGGATTATTATAGGATATACAATAATTTTTCATAAATATGCCGTACATATGAAAACTAAAAATAGAAAATAAAATAAAAAATAAAACAATATTGAGTGCGAAATATGGGAGCAAAAATGGAAAGATTTTATTAATAGTTACTACAAAAATGTTAATCGAAATTACATATTATATAGGTTAATTATTGTTTATCATATACATATCGAAGGGTAAGGTTGATATTTTTGGTTCATCCTACCCCTAATTAAGGTCCAAAACTATTTCATGCCTGTATTTAACTTCAATATTGTATTAGGCATGTGGGTAATAAACATAACCAACTTCAACATTTAATAACTTTGATATTTTTGTCCATGATCCTATATCCCGTCTCAAATTGTTTGTCTTGTACCAAAATCACGTTTTCGGTACGTAAGATTATGTAATACTTTGCAACCACTACGTCATCGTGTCTTCATTTCTTAAGTGATCTTAGTGAACAGTGCCAAATTCCCATCCTTGTTGTCCTCTCTCTTACGTACCTCCCCCTTTCCCCTTTATGCGCCGTATGCTACTGCGCATCCTCCCCTCTGCTAGCAAGTCCTCAAATAAGCTGTGCTCATGAACATCAGGGTCATCATCTATTTAGGTTTCGGCGAGTCAAGTCGATATAGCTCGAACGAGCTGTTTGGTTAATCGGTCCCTTAGGCAAGGGTAGGGCCACAAGGACCGTGTGCCCTAGCCCTTGGTGGGACTGGTGTGAGTGGAAGTGTGTACGTATGTTTATTATTACCATTATTGTTATAGACTTTTGTTTAGATGATCAATAAGGTTATTATTTCTTTCTTAACTTATTTTTCAATGTCAAGAAAACTATCTTTTGTTATTTATATTTCATTATATCTGACTTTTTGACTCTTATTAAAGACAAGCTATTTTTAGTTAACTTCTGTTTATTGATTGAGTAGCTAGTCATGTCAGATATTGATATAAAGTTCCAAAGCTTTCTCAAGCGAATTTAATCTCCTCTTTCCTTAAAACTTCCACGATTGCAATCTGTGTAGCTTACAGTGCTATATGTCTAATAATTGTTTAAGGAAATGTGAATTAATCTTTGCCTTCTATGGGCCCGGGCAAAGGTATGTTGATTTAGACATTCTATATTTTCAAACTCAAGGTAATTATATAAATGACTGGTACGATCCCGCACGAACACGCGAGTGGTTGCAATAATATTAATGCTGTTACAGCGCGTGAGGGTGCAGTCTATAAATCCTTTAAAATCAGATACATTTATTCGATTTAATTCATTATACCCAAATATTTAGAGGATGTAAAGGCCTAAAACTTAATGATATTATTATGCTGTGAGTTTATGCTAATGATGTAGTATTATTAGGCGATAGCACAGTCTATTGAGCAATACAAGAAAATGGGACTGTAAATAAACATCAATAAAACTAAATATACGTTCACACACAGAAATATATTACATAATGGAAATGGGCAGTTAATGAAAAGTGAGAGCAATTTTCAAGAAGTGGCTAAATTCAAATACCTAGAAGCAATATTAGCCAATAGGAATGAGATGCACGAGGAATTTAAACATAGGCCCATTCTGGAAATGCAGGTCATTATGCATTACAGGGCCTGTTGTCCCAACTTCTATAAAAAAACGTTGAATTGAAAATACATAACATTGTTATTCTCCCAGTTATATATTATGAATGTGAAAGGTGGACTGCTACTTTAAGGGAAGAGAAAAGTATACCGGTATTTGAGAATAAAGTAGACCTATTTAGGATTATTTTTGGGCCAAAGAGAGTAGAACAGATAGGCGAATTGAGAATGCTACTTAACTATGAGCTACATGATCTTTATAGGAAACCGATATAATAAGAAAAGTCAAGTATCTTAGGCCGCGATGGATGATCATGTGGCACGAATGTGGAATGGAATGGGAGCATGGAAGCTTCTTATAGGAAAACCAGAGGGAAAACGCCCAGTAGGTAGATCAAGAATGAGGTATGAGAATAAATTAACCATAATTTGAGAGAAGTAGATTAAACAGGGGATGATTGGAAAACATTAGCTGAGCATAGTTATGTGTGGAGAGCTTATGTCCGCGCAGCTATGATAGGCTAGTGTTAGTTACCTATGCCCAATACTTTACCTAAACATTATAAGACATTTTTATTATATTTACGTCAAGAAATTCTTAATTAAAATCTACACACTTAGGCCTCATATATTTACATACCGTACAGAAAATTTATCTTTTAATTTCGGTCAACATGTGATCTGTGTTCACTCATCGTGGAGAATTTGGGCAACTACAATAAGTACCGACTCCAGGTTGAGGAAAATATAACGGCTGAAAGAGCCGACCTACTGCCCACATGATGCCCCTATACGGATGGATGATCTCTGTAAATGGCACATGTGGATGGAAGCCCAGCAACCGACAGGTGGTCAAGGACCGTCTAGGCATATTTCTCCATGGAGTTTAGTTTAGTTTATAATATGGGAATAGACTACTAATTGTTTTTTAAACACTATGAAATGATTTTCAAATGGTTTGTTTACAAAGACATATTCTGGGATCAAAACTTCTACTTAAGCCCTTTTCTATCCTGTGATGGAATTAGGGCGTTCCCTAATGGGAACCAAGTTAATTTAGTTATGTTCATTCATATGGAATTAATATAATATGGGACAAACTTACAAACAGAGATTTGGCACAAATAGAAACAGTAGAATCACGTTTCATGAAGAGAGTTCTGGGAGTTGGAAAAACGGCACCATCAAGAATGACGAACGTCCTAATGAGAGAGACGTTCTTCATTGAAGACATTATTAGACAGCAGCTACTCCTACCGAACACTTGCGCATACGAGACAACGCTGCAGGGACTACAGAAGAAGAGGTATGATATCTGCAGCGAATTCTACACAACAGAGGCTACGTGTACGAGAGAGTGGACACGACCAAACTACGAGATGAGGGACATCCTTACACGTTTACGCAATCCATGGCTTTCACCACAAGGTTTGCAGCACGAAGAGTTTCCATGAGCCAAACCAAAAATTCATATGCGAACTGTGCAACAATCCATGTGAACGATATCACGTCGAAAAGTGTATAAAAAGACATTTATCTTTTAATACGTTTTGCTTAGACTAAATTACTAATAATTTGCACATTTGTGTGTATTTACTTTAATTCATTACAGACGTTATTTCACCAGGAACACAACATGCCAGGGGGTACGCCGCGCCGTAGCGTAGCGTTGTGGATAAGGCAATACGCTATAAATCGGAAGGTTCAGGGTTCGAGTCCCAAATCTTGAGGCGGCACTATATGGTCCTGGGTCGACTCATCCTCTAACTGAAATGAGTACCGGGCGCTTGTTCTGGGGGAAAAGGCGGCCGTCGCGCAGGGATAGCAATTTATAATTGTCTAGAAAAAGTGGAATGCTTAACCTCCTACTACCACGAGGGGCCTCCTAAGGCCTATAGTGCGATAAATTTTTAGTTTATTTTACTTTTTACACAATATGCTAACTCATTACATTTTATGATTTTTGTCATTCGTTTGCAAATAGTTTGCAAATTTGGAGTAAGAGATTCCGAGTCTGCAACTTTATTGTGGTAGAAAATTTGCATGTGTTAGCATTTATTTGTGAGCTGTTTTGTTAGATTTATTATGTGAAAAACAGCAGTCTGCTTGAGAACTTAGGCAAAACTATCCACAGGTGAGAAAGTTTGCAGCAGAAATCCAGTGTTATTTTGTGAGCACATCGACTGGTGCATGTGCGACAAAATACGAAATTAAAAATTAAATTAAAATAAATTGTGTTTATATTTAAATTTAGACGGGCTGCAAAAAAAAAATGTATAGGGCAACTTGTAGCCCAAGGGTCGACAGATTGACATACCTATCTTGCAGTGTCTAGAGTCTCCAATTCCATCCAGTGTTCTGTTCTTTTTAGCATGCATTTCCTGTAGAAATTCACTGATTTAATTTTAATTATGATATGAAATAGCGATTTTTTTCCGGGAGCCTGAAATGGAACAGCTATAAATCCAGATTATAAAAATAAAAATGATTAAAGAAAGCATTGACTTTAATAATAATTTAGGCAATGTATGGCATCGTGACGCATTTGGAAACTACAGTAAATAGCCACTCCAGGTTGAGATTAGTTATAGCGGCTGGAGGACCCACATGCTGACCAAATATCACCCCTACAGTGGCTAGATGATCGTCTATCTTTGTGATTAACACAAGCGGATGTGAGGCCAGAAGCAGGTTGGTAGGCCAAGGGCATTCTAGCTTGTTGTGCTTGGAGTTTTGTTTTTTAGTCATTTTATAAGTAGACTTCGAATGAAGGGCATGTGGCAGGAATGGGGAATGAAAGAGGGACATGGAAAGTTCTTGTAGAAAACCCAGAGCAGGCGCCAAATAAGGCCAAGAATGTAGTAAGAGAATAACCTTATCCACTTTCTTAAAAAAAATAACACTTGAACCCCGGACCTCTGATTCTACGCACCAGTATGTAGTCATTATTCCACCATTCAAGACACAATATAAACGTCAACATTTCTTTCCTCATATACAATTCTCTAATTATAAATATTATCCATGATTTGAGGAGAACGAATTATAAATCTGTAGCTCAGTTTAAGTCCGTGCGGCCATGAACTTCAGGTACACGCACGCACACACACACACAAACACACACAAACACACACACAAACACACAAACACACACACACACAAACACACACACACACAAACACACACACACACACACAAACACACACACAAACACACACACATTTATAGATTTACAGTCTTACTAATAAAAACCTCTTATACAGGCTTTCATCAGTTGTTTAGTTGTACAATGTATAAGCTTATGTAGATCATGTATAATTTCCTTACTAATAAACGTTGTGACAGAGCTATATAACAATACAATTGTTATACACAATACGTCACATATTCGGCATCATTATGACGTCAGGACAATATTACGCCCAGTTTGTAACAGCAATAAAACATCAACTAGTGATTAATTGTGTAAGAAATGAATATGGATAAGAATTAATAGAGATTCCCTAATTGGGGAGGTACGGAAAAAATAAGTGTGTTTTAATTTATTTACATTTTCCTTTATGCTATGTCAAATATATCGTAGAATTAGTTTTACAGATAATGTGCTGCCATCTAACGTCAAGAATTTCGAAAAATTCTTAAAAACTAATACAAGTTTTTCCCATTATTTATGAATTACATGCAGTGTTTTAAGATGCGTTAGAAAACGTTCAAAATAGTAGGAAATGTTACCGACAACAGAATAATACTTTAAGCCAAAAAGAAAAATCATTGCAGTTTGATCGGGAATCAAACCTAGGACCTAACGGACCGTAGTCAGAAGCTCTAACCACAAGACTATCAAGCTAACATGTAGTTTGCTGCAGAAATAGTACCTCTATAATTATATATATTTTTATATCGGTAGGCCTATATTTATTATGTATTAATGATGAAGAAAGTTTTGTTAAAATAATATTATGAAGTATTTAAACTACATTCAGGTTAAATCTTGTCTACAGCAACTATTGTAGAACATATTCTTTTGTGAATCAATGTTCAATTTAAACATATTAGCCTATTAGGCCTAATCGAAAAATGAGTGTAACAAAAAGCATTTTACGATGCCTTTATTTTCCTACCCAGAACTTTATTAATATTATTTATGCCCTGTGCATCCATCAAACAGTCGTTAAAGTATTGTATTTTGAGTTAAATTTAAGGAAACTTTTATCTATATCATAAGAAAACAATCAGTTGATCTAGAAGTCCGACATTTTGTCTAGTTATACAATCCTTAAACAAGACTGGAGACATGTATAACGATTCCTATGTAAAGTTGTACACCTCTTATACACTGAACAGCTAATACAGTGTTTATTAGTAAGAATTTTCAACTGAGATGTGTATAAACCTTGTATGAAAGTTATATATTGATTATTAGTAAGAGGGTTTTAGTATGTATATACCCAAACGTTCCGCGTGCGACAAGGATGCACCCTAGAGGGAGTTTCTTAACCAGGCTAATTTAGTTATTCATTTATACCTACAGATGTTAACGAGTGACATTTGATTAGCATATCGCCTCAATGAGGCACATAGTAGGCAACTAAGGTATTCATTTTATGATTAAGGTCGTAATTTTGCACAGAGGCTTTTTATTTAGAGTTGTGGTTCTTTTACGAGCCTGAACATTTTCAGACTCGGGACCCACGACTTAAAGTCCCCTTCCAAATAACTTGTCCCTTGGATTTATTCATCCTAAAAAATCCATCGACACCGTTCGGGTTAGAACCCACGACTCTGTGGACAAGAGGCGAAGAACAAAACCACAAGAAAACTGCAGCCTTCATTTATATATATATATATTACAAAGTAAAATATTAAAATAAATAAATAAATACCTTGGCAGGTGCCGTCATCCGCAACTAGGATATTTTTATACTGTAGGCCTTTCAGGAACCGACTTCCATCTTCAGCAGAAAAGTATGCGCTACTAACAAACCGGATTCTGAAAGGCGTAAGCCTACAGTTTTAATAATTTAACCTAGTGGAGGACGACGGCAACTGCTAATGTATTTATATATTTATTTTAATATTTTAATGTATGACTATTTACCTCAACGGAATTTTATTATGAATTGAATTAATATTAATAAACATAATATACCATATATATATTGTCATTTATGTAATTGCCATTTTCGATGTCTGGCAAGCAGAATCGATGAAGATATGTAAAATATTTATATAAAATATTTTCATGAGAAAAACCTCAAGAGCTTC
Source organism: Diploptera punctata (assembly GCA_030220185.1). Taxonomy (NCBI): domain Eukaryota; kingdom Metazoa; phylum Arthropoda; class Insecta; order Blattodea; family Blaberidae; genus Diploptera; species Diploptera punctata. Next base: position 523,118 of record JASPKZ010004212.1, on the reverse strand, counting down.
ATTTCTTCGAAATTTTCAAAAAACGCTGTTTAACATTTTTTTTTTCGTATCACTTTTTATGTTTCATTAATTCTCATTTCAGTTCCTTTTCCTACAGTACATTTACCAACGCTCAAATACTCAAAGAAATAAATGGAATATGTAAAATCTTGTTGTATAAAACTTCATTAAACTTCCAAGTCTTTACATCTCCAGGTAAATCTTTTACCTTATAAAATATTAGAATGTACAACCCACGAGGAAAGAAAAGATAATCTCCATTTGCTCTCTAACCTAGATTCAATAGCATGCTTCATTAATATCAAACCGTACTCTTTTTTGTTTTTTTAAGATTACTTTACTTGGATATCGAGTTCCAACAATTTTCTCATCAGATAAAAACTACGCGATTATAAGAAGTACAGTGTATTCCGCTTAAAGGAACCATGTTGGTTTAAATCCAATTAATTTAACTGGGGAGACTTACCGAAGCCAGGGTTAGATACTCGCCCGCCATGTTGGGTTCCAAGTTCGCTTCTGGGTCACTACATGTGGGATTCGTGGTGAACAAATCGGTGCCAGGACAGATTTTCTCTGCGTTTCTCCCTTTTTCAAACGCAATATTCATACCAGTCAACTAGTCAATTTCATTTCTAAATTATTCTTTATGCAAGCTAAAAGATAAATAAAATTTCATCTTTCAAACTTCATATTCCATGTCATTTATCTCGTTTGAATTCATATTTTCCTGTGATGGTATGACAGACTTAGTTAGCCGGTATCCTCACATATCTTCAATGATGATGATAATGATGATAATAATAATAATAATAATAATAATAATAATAATAACAATAATACTAACATAGTCCACCACTGTGGTCTCGAGGTAGCGCGCTGCCTTGTCACGCAGCGGGACCGGGTTCAATTCTCGGTTGAGACACGCTCCTGGGTGAGGTTTTCTTTTTCGGAGTTTTCCCATACCTGTATGACGCGTGTCAGGAAGCTTAGGGCCAACGGTCCCCAAAAATCATCCGGTCATCATCATCATCATCCTTATCTTTATCATCATTATCATCCTTCACGGGTGTGGAATGCAACGGGAAGCTACCACACCTATAATTCCCTAGTAAATCTGCAAAGCATAGCATTGTAGTAAAAGGCCTGCCCTCGGGCAGAATTACTATGGATGGAATAATAATAATAGAGTAATTCCATATGTGACTGACTGACATTTACAATACACTTTTGCAGCAATATGGTTGCATAAATATTACAATTGATTGAAATTAGGGGTGTTATCTACGTGATGTGATAGAGGAATAGTGTAGGGTTAAGACTGTACTTAAATGTACAACTTTTGAAAAAAACAGTGCTATTTATTATCTATCAAAGTATGTGTGACTGACTGACAAATGTCAACTCATCATGCAGCTTAACATGTTCATCTGCATCATGCTCTGAAGTGTGATTCCTAATTCAATTTTCCAAAATACCGTTTGGAGGACACATTTCAAGTTACATTCTCAATAAAAAACGAAACAACAATCGCAATTAAGACCAAAGTTATAATCTAATATATGATGTGTGACTGACTGACTACATTCTGTGTCTGACTGACATATCTGAATTTTATTTTGACTTTAATATTCTGGAGCTGCAAATATTATACAAATATTAAAAATAATATGAAATTATAACAGATAAGTCCACCGCTGTGGTCTCGAGGTAGCGTGCTGCCTTGTCACGCAGCGGGCCCGGGTTCGATCCCCGGTCGGGACAGTTTTTCTGGGTGAGGTTTTTATCGGGTTTTTTCCTCACCTGTAAAATAAATGCCAAGAAAACTTTAAGGCCCAAACGGTCCCCGAAACCATATGGCCATCATCATCCTCATCATCATCATCATCATCCTTCACCGGTGTGGAAAGCAACGGGAAGCTACCACATCTACAGTTCCCTAGTAAAGCTGCAATCGTAGCGTGAAAATGCTATGATTGCAGTGAAAGACCTGCCCTCGGACAGAATTATTATGGATGGATAATATATAAAAAGCAATAATATGGAGATGAATAAAGAACTTCACTCCTTTTATCATGTATAGGAAATGTACAATTTGATAGCTGTAAAAATATTAAATAAATAGTGTAATTTATTTAACTTGGTTACCAAGTATCATTTTAAATTTCACAAAATAAAGAAAATATTAACTTTTTAACAACGTAGGGCCTTCTCTATAGTTAAATGTGCCTAATATGGGTATAATTTTATTACAACCATATTAACTGATTAAAATTTATCTGATACTGTTAATGGATTGAACCATTAAAATAAATAAAAATGCCGATATGGAATTTGCATTGTTCGTTCCAGATCACTAAAATTAACTTTCACGCCTCTCAAGTATAAAGACAAAAAAAAAATTAACGAAAAAGTACAGTATACAAATTATTGAAATTTGTATTTAAATATGGAAAATTCTGTTACAATTCTTTCAAAGCAACTGATTGCAAATTATTTTGCTGACATGAGTTCTATTTTTAAACTAAACAATCGAAAGAAATCTCTTAAAACGCGTGAAATCTTACTTTATGTTTGTCTGTTTGCAGCAGGTGCACATAGTACAGTGTTGTCATACGTATTTTCACAGTTGGTTTCCAATAACGTTACACCCAATAATAATTTTATTTTACACTACAGGTTATACATACTTAATCACATATACTCTACGCCAATTGTATTTTTTATACAAGAAACTTCATATGATTAAAACTGTTTTTGCAATTAATAAGCATGACTCAGTTTCAATGTGGCAACATCGCACTGTGAATCCCCGATAATACGGCACACATGTCATGTCAAAAGTCAAACTAATGCGTGAACCTTTCAGGTTCAAGGCCTTCCACACACACATTTTCTAAACACATATGAACCGCGCACCTGCTTCTAATTCCACTGACTTAATAACATACATATTGAAGAATCGCATAATGAAAAATTATTAAAATGCCATTAATACAAATATAAAAATGTAATTAATATAATTAACGTAATTACTTTACAAGACAATGTCGTTAATACTTTTTTGTTAGTTATGTGCCGATAACGTAGAATCCTAGAGGAAATTTGGATCCATCAATTATCATATTGTTGTACAATAATTTTTGTATGTTTTATGTGACTGACTGTAGCTTATCCTTAATAATTATAGGGCGCATTTTAATTATCTAGAATATTAAAATACAATTATTAGTATTACATTTATAATCAAGAAGGACCAAAATATGGTATAACAAAAGAGTCGGTGAAACAAAACAAATTTATACAGTGAAATCGTAAAACAAAATTTCGTTTAATTTTGCATGTGTTTTCAGGTTTCGGAATGTATCATGTTCTACTATTAATTTAGATAAGGGAGGAAAGGAGATTACAAGTATTTGAGAACAAAGTACTTAGGAACATTTTTGGACCAAAGAGAGATGAACAGACAGGTGAATGGAGAAGACTACATAACAATGAACTACGTGGTCTTTATAGGAAGCCAGATATAATAAGAAGAGTTAAGTCTCGTAGACTGCGATGGGCAGGACATGTTGAACGTATGGGGAATAAAAGACTTTCATGGAGGCTTCTTGTAGGAAAGCCAGAGGGATAACGCCCAGTTGGTAGACCAAGAATGAGGTGGGAGAATAACATTAACTATGATTTGAGGGAAGTAGATTATACAGAGAATGATTGGAAAGCATTAGCTCAGGATAGGGAAGTATGGAGAGCTTATGTCCGCGCGGCCATGAACCTACGGGTTCGATAGTGCCAGTGAGTAAATGAGTAAGTATAATACGTATTTCAAACATTAACTTCTATAATCGGAAAATTTCATCTGCAAAAAAATATCTCATCGAAAAAAATACTCCTGCGTCAATTTCAAAATTTTCATATCGGTATGACATTTTCATGTAATTACTCTACATTTAAATCCTTCCGCTGGCTGCCTTTTAGCTCAAATTGTCACATAAGATGGGCCAGTAATTATTTAACGAAACAGCTGAGCCGAACAGTCTACCAGATTTCCTAAACCATGTTTATGTTAATACACAGCGGAGTCCAGCAAGCAACTGACTGCGTTATGCGTATTAGCAATATAAGTGAGGGGACAAAAAGTCAGTCAGTCACGGGACTCCAGCGGGAAAAATAATGACTTTACAAGAAAATGTCATCTATACGTTTTTGTTAGTTGTGTACCGATAACGTAGAATCCAAGAGGAAATTTTAATCTATCAATTATTATGTTGTGTACAGTAATTTTTATCCGTTTTCTGTGACTGACTGACCATAACTTACAGTTAACAACTATAGGACACATTTAAGGTATATAGAATATTAGAATCCAATTAATATTGTTTAATTTACGACCAAGGAGGACCAAAGTATAGTTTAACAAAAGATTTTGTGAAATAAAACGAATTCTTACGACCAAATCATTAAACAAGAAATTGGTAAAATGTTGCGTATTTTTTCAGGTTTGGAATATGCCAAGTTCTACCGCTATTATTAGATTAAAATAACGCACATTTGAAACATTTTCTTATAGAATTATAAAATTTGATATTTACAGATATATATTACATCAACAGATTTATTCCTGCGTCAGTTTCAAAATTTTCACCTCGGTATGCCATTTTCGTGGAATTGCTCAATAATATTAATAATGATAATAATAATAATAATAATAATTATCATTATTATTATTGTTATTATTATTATTATTATTATTATTATTATTATTATTATTATTATTATTATTATTATTATTATTATTATTATTATTATTATTATTATTATTATTATTATTATTATTATTATTATTATTTAATGATGTGTTAAACATGAAATCATAGAAATAATGGAAGAACGAAGATTGAAATGGTATCGGCATCTGAAGGGAATGGAGAATAATAGAATTCCAAGAATGATGCTGGATTGGAATGCTGATGGCAGAAGGAGAACCCAGGGAACAGTGGATGGATGAAGTGAGAATAAAAATAATGATTAGCGACCTCAAAAAAAAATGCTGAGGATAGAAATCTGTGGCGGAGCAAAATACATTTGGGCTGAAGGATAACTACTGCAATAATTGTAGAGAAAAAACTTAATAAAATAATAATAATAATAGTTATTATTATTATTATTATTATTATTATTATTATTATTATTATTGTTGTTTGATGAAGAATGTACCGACATTGTAAAGAAAAGGAAGCTAGCAAAAATGAAATGGTTACACGAGCCAAATGAGGTAAATTTAGAGCAACTCGGTAATATTAAACGGGAAACCACCAGGTAACTAAAGAGAAAAAATAGGGAATATTTGAATATTTGAGAGAGAAGATTAATGATCTTGAAATGAATGCCAAAAATAAGAATATTAGGGAATTATATCAGGGAATTAAGATAGAGAAGATAAGGTTTCAGGCTAGAACAAATAGAATTACAAATGAAAATGGGGATATGATTGCAGATTCCAAGAGAATATTAAATAGATGGAAAAGTTAATTTAATCAGCTATTAAATGTACATACATAACAGAATATTGAAGAGGATAATTTACAGACAGCAGAAATGCTAGTCGTAGAATCTAGTGCGTTAGAGGTTGAAATGGGGATAGAAAAATTGAAGATGTATAAAGCATCAGGTTCAGATGAGATCCCAGCAGAACTGATAAAATCAGGGGGAGAAAAATTGATGGACAAGATACGCCAGTTGCTTAATATCATCATCATCATCATCTTCATTCATGGATTAGGTCTGTTGACCCGTTCCGACTTCAGCCCATCTCTTTCTAGGTCTGCCCACATCTCGGGTGCCTTTAGGTTTGTATTTTGTTATTTGTTTTGGATATGTCTTCATTCATTCTGTCTATGTGTTGCTTCCATTTTTGTCTATATGTGTTGCTTAATATGATTTGGGAAAAAGAAGCTGTTCCAGATGATGGAAAGAATCGATTATCGTACTAATTTATAAGAAAGGAGATAAAACTAATTGCAACAACTACAGGCGCATCTCATTACTTTCAACTTCGTACAAAATTTTAACAAATATATTAGTAAGTAGACTTACTCCTTATATTTATGACATTGTTGGAGATTATCAATGTGGATTTAGAAGAAACAGGTCTACAACAGATCAGATTTTTAGTTTAAGACAGATTTTAGAAAATAAATGGAAATATAATGGACCTCAATATCAACTATATGTTGACTTCAAAAAGGCAAACGATTCAATTAAGAGGGAGAAGTTATGTAGTATCCTGCTGGAGTTCGGAATTCCTAAAAAGTTTGACTTAAACGAATGTTCTAAATGGCACAAAGAGAAGGGTGCATGTAGGCAAACAGATTTCAGATACTTTTGAAATGCAGAATGGGTTGAAGCAAGGAGATGCACTATCTCCTCTACTATTTGATTTTGTACTAGAGCATGCTATCAAACCTTTAGAGGATGAAGAAGGCCTACAACTCAATGGTATTAACAAGCTTTACGATGATGATGTAGTACTATTGGGCGATAGCGAAGAGATAACACACACACACAGTATTGAGTAACACTAAGAAATTGAGACTGGAAGTAAATATCAATAAAACTAAATATATATCACACATAGAAATACATTATAGGCCTATAATGGAAATGGACAGCTAATGAAAAATGAGGGAAATTTTGAGGAAGTGGCTGAATTCAAATATTTAGGAACAATAATCACAAATAGGAATGAGATGCACAAAAAAAATTAAACATCGGCTCAATTCTGGAAACGCGTGCTATTATACATTACAGAGACTTTGGCGTCCCAACTCCTTTCAAAAAACGTTAAACTGAAAATATATAAAACTATTATTCTACCAGTTATATTACATGGATGTGAAACATGGAATCTTACTTTAAGGGAGGAAAGGAGATTACGAGTATTAGAGAATGAATTTCTTAGGAAACAATTTGGACCAAAGAGAGATGAACAGACAGGTGAATGGATAAGACTACATAACAGTGAATTACATGGTCTTTATAGGAAGCCACATATAATAAGAACAGTTAAGTCTCGTAGATTGCGATGGGCGGGACATGTGGCACGAATGGGACAGAAAGACGTGCATGGCTTCTTGTAGGAAACCAGAGGAAAACGCTCAGTTGGTAGACCAAGAATGAGGTGGGAGAATAACATTAACTATGCATTGAGGGAGATAGGTTATACAGAGGATGATTGGTAGACATTGGCTCGGGCTAGGGATGTATGGAGAGTTTATGTCTGCGCAGCCATGAACCTACGGATTCGATAGTGCCAGTGAATTAGTTATTATAATCATTATGATCATTATAATCATTATGATCATTATCATCATTATAATCATTATCATCATTATCATCATTATAATCATTATAATCATTATCATCATCATATAATCATTATAATCATTATCATCATTATAATCATTATCATCATCATATAATCATTATAATCATTATCATCATTATAATCATTATCATCATTATAATCATTATCATTATAATCATTATCATCATCATATAATCATTATAATCATTATCATCATTATAATCATTATCATCATCATATAATCATTATAATCATTATCATCATTATAATCATTATCATCATCATATAATCATTATAATCATTATCATCATTATAATCATTATCATCATTATAATCATTATCATCATTATAATCATTATCATCATTATAATCATTATAATCATTATCATCATCATATAATCATTATAATCATTATCATCATTATAATCATTATCATCATTATGATCATTATCATCATTATAATCATTATGATCATTATCATCATTATAATCATTATAATCATTATCATCATTATAATCATTATCATCATTATGATCATTATCATCATTATGATCATTATCATCATCATATAATCATTATAATCATTATCATCATTATAATCATTATCATCATTATAATCATTATCATCATTATAATCATTATCATCATTATAATCATTATCATCATTATCGTCAATATAATCATTATAATCATTATCATCATCATTATAATCATTATAATCATTATCATCATCATTATAATCATTATCATCATCATTATAATCATTATAATCATCATTATAATCATCATCATCATTATAATCATCATCATAATCATCATCATCATTATAATCATCATTACATCGTCATCATCATTAACATCGTCATCATCATCATCATCATTAACATCAACATCATCATCATCGACATCATCATCATCATCAACAACAACAACAACAACATCATCATCATCATTATAGGTGCTTCATCTCATCTCATTCCTCAGCCTGTGATTTCGTCGGACACGAGTAGAGGGTTTACTTTTCTAAATTTTAAATACAATGAGGAAAATCAAGTTATACAAAACAAAAATTAGAACAGGTTATATTTAAATATAATAATAACCTTGTTATCTATAATACTCGTACATAAATATAATAATAGATATTGAACATACATTTTGGGAGAAACTGAAATTTTAAAAGAAGCCAAAATAAAAACATACTAAATGATAACATGCCCAGAGAATATAATTAACCATGATCTGAGGGAAGAAGATTATACTGGGGTTAATTGGAAAATATTATCTCAGGATAGGGATGTAGTTAGAGCTTATGTCCGCGCGGCCATGAACCTATGGTTTTGTTAGCGCCAGTGAGTTAATTAATTTGTATATATCATAAATAAATAAATGTACGCTATATATGATCATATATGTTTAAGAATCTGTAAATACAAATAACCTTTATAATAATTATGTGCTATTCCCTTTCTTAGAATGGTCTAGGCCCAAAGTATTTTTTAGTCTACACTATTAGGCTATATGTATGTTTTTCTGTATTCATAAATGTCAGGAAACTTTAGGTCCTAAACGATCCTCGAACACCATCTGGCCATCATTATCATCAATATAATATTCGTATAATTAGATTAAGTTTAGTCCAAGGCCTCTCCTGGCGCATCTTTACTATCATCGTCTACTCTCATATCATCGGGGCAGCGTATCCCCGCCTTCTAGGCGCCCCAATCTCAGAAGTACGCCATGCCAGGAGAGATCACCAGAAATGTCTAAATGACAATCTATGGGGCATTTAAAAAAAGTGCCTTACATGATTTAACTTATTTTTAATTATACGAAATTGTAATACTTACTTACTCACTGGCACTATCGAACCCGTAGGTTCATGGCCGCGCGAATATAAGCTCTCCATACATCCCTATCCCGAGCTAATGCTTTCCAATCATTCCCTGTATAATCTACTTCCTTCAAATCATAGTTAATGTTAATCTCCCACCTCATTCTTGGTCTACCAACTGGGCGTCTTCCCTCCGGCTTTCCTACAAGAAGCTTCCATGCAAGTCTTTCATTCCCCATACGTGCAACATGTCCTGCCCATCGCAGTCTACTAGACTTAACTGTTCTTATTATATCTGGCTTCCTATAAAGGTAATAATAATAATAATTATTATTATTATTAGTATTATTATCTATGTTATTATTATTATCTGTATTATTATTATCATCATCATCATCATCATTATTATTATTATTATTATTATTATTATTATTATTAGTATTATTATTAATGATGAGAAAATAGGTCATGGTAATAGAGTTCCACCTCAGGTTTGAAGATGAAAATAACTACGAAAAAATCTAGAATTGGTCGGAATTAGGTATGAACACACGACGTTATGAATTGAACACATTGAGACTCAGAAATTTAAAAAATGAGAGAGATTTAGGCTTGGTGCAAGAAATATGCCTTGATAGCTCAGTAGTAGAGCACAGCTCATAAAACTGGAGATCTTGAATTGAAATTCTGATGCAATTTTTTGTCTAAAACTTATAAATAATTCTAGACGGGCGACCTTCATAACTTAGGAAGATAACAAGTGAGCAGAAATTCAACTTCCATACATAGAAATTAATCTGATTAGTTATGACAAAATTGAGGGAAGCCTCAAAGTTGGAAATGGTTAAGTTAACCATAATGCGATTATTTGGAGGAACAATTCCAACTTGTTCAACATGTGAATCAATTACAACGCACTACCGGAGCAGCCAAATTAATCCACAAATCAGGAATTGTGGCCTCAAAATCATGGGGACTAGCCCATCCGGCTAATGCATAATTTATCGTGCTCTCCCATATGTCACATAATCCTTGCAAGAGTTCAACAATATATTAAACCCGATCTATTTGGGTCGACGATAACGTTTGAGATTCATATTTGAGAGGTCTCAAGTTCAAATTCATGTGTTGATTAAACTGATTGAAATTATTTCTTGGTTTTTCTAACAAAGTACTGTTAACCATTTCATGCCGAAACATACCTTGAAATTTCTCCTAGAGAAGCGTTGTGACCGTGTCCAAAAAACAAAATGCCGTTTTTAACTGCAACGCACAGAAATCTAACCCAGAATCTAGATACGGTAACCCACTTTACGGAGAAAATAGAATCCCTGCATGAATAAGAGCTGAGTGGAGTGAGGCAAGACGCGCGCGGACGGCAAGAAGTGAGGGTTATCCAATCTACCAATCCAATTTACCAGTTTTATTATTTTCCTATAGTTTAAATGAGGTTTTGCGCCTGGTTTTAGCGCCTTGCAGTTAAAAACTGCAGATATATTTTTCTTAATACTGCTTCAGTACATCATAAATGCTTCTCTGGGAGGGAAAAAAAAAATCAAGGCAAGTTTCGACATGCAAAGTTTGACAGTTCCTTTGTTAGTAGCCAAAGCAAATATTGGATTGAAATTTTATTATCTGTATCCACGTCATTATTCAATTATATCAACATACACCACATTTTTTCTTATTGAAAAAAAAACTTCTGGCGCGACAGGCCTAGAAGGCCCTTAGCCTACCAGCCGGCTCCTGGCCTCACATCCACATGTGTCAGTCACAGAGATAGATGATCATCAGCCAGTGTAGGGGTAATATGTGGTCAGCATGTCGAGTCCCCCAGCCGTTATTGCTGGTTTTCTCAACCTGGAGCCGCTACTTATTGTAGCTACCCAAATGCCTCACGATGCTGGGTGGGCACCGGTCCCATACTGGCCGAAATACCATGAGAAAATTTCTTCCCCCATGGAGACTCGAATCAGCGCAAGTCCCGTAGCTCTGCGCCAAGGTTTAACCACTTGACTACGGCGCGGGACTTCTTATTTAAAAACACATTTAAATATCTAGGTCATATAAAAACTCTATGATACGATAAGCCTAGAAGGTCCTTGGCCTTCTAGCAGACTGCTGTCCTCACAGCTACATGGGTTAACCACAGAGGTGGAAGATCATCTAGCCAGTATGGGAGTGATATGTGGTACGTATATTTGGTTACACCAACCGCTGTAGCTATTGTTACTTTTATTTTATTGTTTTTACCTGGAGCTGCTACTTATTCTAGCTACTTAAATTGTACCGAAATGGACATTTCGATACAGGAATTACGTCTTACTGCGCAAACTATACGTTATCGCGTCTCCATCTCGAGTGTCATCTTTATGAACAGTGCCAAATGCTGTCCTATATATCCCTTCCCTTCCTAGTGCGCACCCTGTGCTATCGCGCACTCCCCCCTCTCCCTGTGAACTCTCATAAATAGCTGTGTTTTGTAACATCGGGGGATCATCTACTCAGTCATCATTGGAGTCTGGTCAGAGCAGCTCAGGAGAGCTAGTTTTGTTTGTTTAGTCCAGTAAGCCAGGGTGGGGACGCTAGGACAGTATTTCCCCCAACCCGAGGCTGGACTAGAGTGAGTGATATTGTATGTATGTATGTTGATTTATATCATATTTTCTTTATTTATCATATTTTATTTATTTATCTTTATATTATATCTGACTATATTTAGACTCGCATTAAAAGCTTTAGTTGTGCTTTTTACTTATGCCTATTCATTCAGTAGTTAGCATAAGTGAGATATCAAAGTCCAATTCCAAAAGCTTGCTCAAGCGTGTGTTAGTTCCTTTATCCCAAAGCTTCCACGATTGTATTTTATAACTCAGAAAACATTACATATTGGGAGAATTTAGTAAAGAAAGTTGAATTCCTCTTTGCCTCTATGGGCCCGGGCAAAGATGTCACAAGTTGAATAATCTATGCTTTCCAATCAAAGTAGTAAGCAACAATATAACGGTTCCATACGGTAGTAGAAGCGAGGTTAAATATTTATACTTATTCCACAACATTCCTAACAATGCTGGGTGAGTACCGGTCCCATACTGGCCCAAATTCCTTGAGAAAAATTATTTTCCCATGGGGATTCGAACCAGCGCATGTCCATTAGCTCTGTACCAAGTCATGATACCTTTAAAACGGCGCAGGAAAATTTCTATATTAATATGACATGGAAAATTTTGATAATAGTATGACATTAATACAATAATTATAACTTCAACTTGAAGCGTGTTCCAAAGGAAACTAGACTTTCAATATGGCGATATGACAAAACTTCTACCTCCATTTCTGATTTTACTAGATACAATGCTTCGAGATAGAACATAACCAGTCATTTTTTTGTGGAATAAATTTATAAATTTCCTATTAACAAATTCATTGCATTGACGCTGTTCCAAGTTAGTTTTTATGCAAAGCGTCTTATCGGAATCGAATCCTCAGTCCGTATAAAGCGGTGTGTTTTGGAATAGGAAACGAGGCCATATGGGACAGGAGAATGTCTTCTTTTCAAATGCAATATACAGACCTAAAGTAGAGTTTTTTCTACTTATATCCGACACCAAAACATCAAACTTTTTACGACAAAGAAACACTATATTAGATTTTAAACTTTTCCTACTTACTCTGGAAACTTAAACATTTTCTAAAAACGTGCATCTTATTTCTTGTTTACAATTCTTGACTTTAAATTCCGGAAAAATCCATCCTTCCTGGGCTTATCCCTGATTATACTGAGTTATCATGCCACGAGTGATTTCCAATTTATCTAGAGGATTTAGGGGATTTGGTAATCAAAAATGGCATTTGTTAGGACTATATAACGAATAAAATTAATATGTTTGCTCAAAAATCACTATTAAAATATAGTTACCGGTATTTTAAAATATTTATACATTTAATGTAAACGGCGATGTTTGAAATCAAATCAGAAATGTGTGATTATGTTCATTCACTGCAAATTTATCATATTTTTTGTTGCCAAATAGAATCACAATCAGCGATAATCTACTAAGATCGCAATATTATTATAAGAATATAAAAATTATAAAAAATGACACACATCAAACTGTATTATTATAACCAACATTATAGGTTATTAAATATATTTTTAGGAAACAACTCAGTAAATCATTATATTAAAACACAATTATTGAACACACATTTATCAAACGTGTAGTCCGAAGGAATCTGTTCATTATTCAAGGTATTTGTTGGAGAGTCTGACCTGTTAAAAATATTAAAAAAGGAGGAGCCTTCTTTATTTTTCGTTAATAGAATTCGATAAATAGCGAGGTGAAACATGACTGTCATTAGTTGTAAAACAAAATTCATTAAAACGTGATTGGTCATTGATTCCCATTTAGGGCATGAGTTAAGTAGGCAAGATAAATATTAACTTAATTACATATATAAGAATTTTCCCATTTTATACGGTTTTACATTTTTAATTTCTCTTCTGCAACTTCCACGATTAGTACAATATCCCTCCTCCATTTCTTTTCCTTTTATTTAATATTCTTTCAACATTTTCTTCGATCTTTCTTCTCCTTTAGTTCCCAGTCAATGACTTTCTTTGCCATTTCTGTATCACCCTTTCGTCTCAAATTTCAATACCATCTAATTCCATGTTATGATCTAATGTATTTTTCCTGTATTTAATATTTTTTTCAAAAGATGAGCGGAAGCGAATACTTTATGACATTAACTCTGCCTGTTTAAGAAATTATTATCATTATTATTATTATTATTATTATTATTATTATTATTATTATTATTATTGTTATTATCATTATTTTAATTTCAATTCACTCAATTTTTTGCAATACGGTATCTTCAATTGAATTTTCATTTGTTCTCTGACGGTGTCATTTATTACTAGGTCCATTCTTTAAATCGGCTAATAATAACAATAATAATAATAATAATAATAATAATAATAATAATAATAATAATAATAGGCTAATAATAATAAACCGACAGAGGTGACAATAATTAATGGAAGAAATATTGGGGCAATTCATGGGCATTCTGAATGGGAAGACATTATGCTACTTGGTTTCAGGGAATTCAAAATTTCATGTCGTGATATAATCAGGGAAATAGAAGAAACAAATTAAAAGTTTAATGATATTAAATAAATGGGACTTGTTCCTCTTCTCCATCACAGTTTAACCTCTCACCGTGTAGGTACTTTTAAGTCCCAACGTCACCACACACAGGTACTCAGATTCTCACGGTGCCACTACCTGTTAGGAGAGGCATTTAAACATTACATAACACACATTTTTTTTACCACACAAGGGCATGGAAGGTCTCCCCGAATGTGTGATCAGCTCAGTAAAAAGCCTCCTCGAGTAAACCAAACATATACGGTGAAACACACAAATTCACTCATGACATTATAACAAAGATAGCGAATATGATGATTATGATGACCAGATGATGTTCTGGGACGATTTGGGCCTTAAAGTTTCCTGACATTTGTCTTGCAGGTGAGGAAAAACCACGGAAAAAAATTACCCAGGAAACTTGTCCCGATCGGAGATAGAATCCCTCTATATACAGAGTGTTAAAAATTACGTTTAAAACGTTTCAGGGATGATAGAGGATGTAAAAACAAACACTTTTTTTCATCTGATAAAACTTTGGCATATGCACCGTTTTGCCGGTAGATGGTCTTACGTGTAGATGGGTTGACATCCGTCACAACATGCACCGATTAGTTCTGTTTGTGCTGCTGTGTCTGCAACAAGTTGAAAGGGTCATTATAATAATAATAATAATAATAATAATAATAATAATAATAATAATAATAATAATAATAATAATAATAATAATAATGTTTTATTTATTCTGGCAGAGTTAAGGACATAAGGCCTTCTCTTCCACTTAACCAGCACAAATACAAATAGGTATTTGACAAATATACATGTACACTATACTAATTATAAACAGTTAACGATACATTAAATGTAGCAATGTATATTTCATGTACAAACAAACATTTTATACGTTAATAACAATAATAATACTTACGATAATAATAATAATAATATCATAATTATAATTATAATAATAATATAATAATATAAACATGATAAATTATACGAGAACACCAATTAATATATGTACCTTACACTGGGTAATAATGAAGTCGACGTTAGAGCATATATAAATTTAGATTTCTTTTAAAATATGCCAATGTCCTGCATTACGGTGTCAACGAAGACATGCTACGATAAGTACAGTAAGTACGTTTGCGTTTACTACCCATTCTCGTGACTCAGCACACCTACAATGTTGAAACGTGTTTACGTTTGTACTACATGGCAGTTTCCATTTGTTGTAGTGCACTGTACACAACCGATACATAACAGAGAGTTGAGTACACTCTGAACGAGCTTACGGACATGCATCTTTTTTATGGGGGAGACACGTGCAGCACGGCGCCTTTACGCAGGAAGGTTTCCGATGAGGACGTTACCATCTCCCTGCACCTCGTCTGGTTGGTCCCATGTGTCCAGTTTCACGCATACGGGCATCAATTCGTTGAAACAGAACATGAGATGGTAACTTCCTCATCGGAAACCTTTCTGCGTAAAGGCGCTGTGCTGCATGTGTCTCCCCATACAGAAGATGCATGTCCGTAAGCTCGTCCAGAGTGCACTCAGCCATGTCTGATGTATCAATTGTGTACAGTGCACAACAACAAATTGAAACCGCCATGTAATACAAACATAAACACGTTTCAACATTTCAGATATGCTGAGGCACGAGAATGGATAGTAAACGCAATCGTACTTACTGCACTTATCGTAGCAAGTCTTCGTTACACCGTGATGACCCTTTCAACTTGTTGCAGACACAGCTGCACAAACAGAACTAATCAGTGCGTGTTGTGACGGTAGTCAAGCTATCTACCCATAAGACCATCTAGCGGCAAAACGGTGCACATGCCAAAGTTTTGTCAGATAAAAAAAAAAGTGTTTGTTTTTATCTCCTCTATCATCCCTGAAACGTTGTAAATATAATTTTTTAACACCCTGTATATGTGGAAGCGACGCAACCCCGAGACTACAGCGGTTGACTAATAAACGTGGTTTTAGCAAATAATAATAATAATAATAATAACAACATAATAATAAGTTATGCTGAATGTACAGTATTATTAAACGATTATTAAAGAACACTAAAAAACTGAGGCTGGATGTAAATATATAAAAAAAACTAAATGCGTTGTCATATATAGAAATAATAGAAATACACAATTAAATGGGAATGGAAACCGAAGAAAAACGAAGGAAATTTTGAAGAAGGAACTGAATTCAAATACCTAGGAACACTGATTTAAAAAACTATGGAGAAGCATTACATTATGCATTACATGCGTATTTGTCATCCAAACTTCTCTCAAAAATGTTTTTTTATATAAAACAATTATTGTTCTAGTAATATTATATGGATGCGAAACATGGTATTTTACTTTAAGGTAAGAGAGAAGATTGTGAGTATAAAAAGTTATAAATAGTAATACAATTCTTAGAAGAATTTTTGGACCAAAGATACACGAACGAACAGGTGAATGGAGAAAAAATGAGAGTGACCTTTATGGTAAATAAGAACAGTTAAGTTTCGTAGAGTGCTACAGGCGGAAAATGTGCCACGAATGGCGAATACTCGTAATAGAGCGGCATGGAAACTTCTTGTAAGAAATCCATGAGGAAACCGTCCAGTAGGCAGTCCAATAATGATATGGGTGAATAATATTAACCATGATTTGAGGGATGTGAATTGTACAGAAAATGTCAGCTCAGAATAGGAATGTATGGAGAGTTTGTATAATAATAATAATAATAATAATAATAATAATAAACCAGCTGATTGTTGGGCTGTTGTAAAATATTAATTATTAATTAGCATTGAAATGGTGTAAGCACTGATGTTTTGAACTTATTATTTATGTCCGTACAATATTTTTTGGTCATCATTATTTACATATCGGCCTCCCGAGAGACGCGGGTTCAATGGATTCAAGGGACAAGTTCTCCAGGAGTGACTTTAAGGATTGGGTCCCGAATTCGACGATTTGAGGGCTCGTAAAAGAAAAAAAAACTCAAGCCTAAATTAGTGCCTCTGAGCAAAATGTAATTGGCATTCCCCATCCAAGTATCACATTATTTTCCTACTAGATGTCTCATTGAGACGATGTGCTGACCAAACGTCACTCACAGATATCTGTAGGGAAATAAATTTGACCAAGAAACTCCCGCTAGCGAAGCACCCGTGTCTCCACGAGTGATATATCGGGTATACACATGTATACTTTCATACATACTTAAGCTTATAGTGATTGTTCATATATTGGTAAGAGTGATCTCCGTTTTGTGATTATTACAATATACTGTACTGTAATGTTTCACTTATCGTAGAACCGTAAGATTATACCGATATTAAATAAAATAAATTAAGGTAGGAAGCCTTGGCGCAGAGCTACGGGACTTGCGCTGGTTCGAGTCTCCATGGGGGAAGAAATTTTCTCATGGTATTTCGGCCAGTATGGGACCGGTGCCCACCCAGCATCGTGAGGCAATTGGGTAGCTACAATAAGTAGCGGCTCCAGATTGAGGAACCAGCTATAACGGCTGGGGGACTCGACATGCTAACCACATGTCACCCCTACACTGGCTGTTGATCATCTACCTCTGTGATTGACACATGTGGATGTGAAGGGCCAGCAGCCGGCTGGTAAAAGGGCAACCGCTGAAAAGTGGAAAGACCCTCAATCGGAAATAAAATAAAATAGAACAAAACACACTATTTCATTTTAGAATTTAACTTTTATTTCAGTCAACCAATTAACTAACTCACTGGCACTATCAAACCCGTAGGTTCATGGCCGCGCGGACATAAGCTCTCCATATATCTCTATCCTGAGCTAGTGTTTTCCAATCATCCCCTGTATAATCTACTTCCCTCAAATCATAGTTAATGTTATACTTCCACCTCATTCTTGGTCTACCAACTGGGCGTTTTCCTTATGGTTTTCCTACAAGAAGCTTCCATGCACATCTTTCATTCCCCATTCGTGCCACATATCCTGCCCATCGCAGTCTACGAGACTTAACTGTTCTTGTTATATCTGGCTTCCTATAAAGATCGTGTAGTTCACTGTTAACAAGTATTCTCCATTCACCTGTCTCTTCATCGCTCTTTGGTCCAAAAATGTTCCTAAGAACTTTAGTCTCAAATACTCGTAATCTCCTTTCCTCCCTTAAAGTAAGAGTCCATGTTTCGCTTTCAGACAACCAATATTACCGTAAATCGATAAATAAAAAAACAGAATTAGCATACAAGCCTAAAATATAAAACAAAACAAAATCGATATTCTGAGAGTACCCTCAGGGAATCAAGCTTCAGTAAACTGGAAAAGAACGAAGCATAAAATATTTTACTAGGTTGGTATCAAAAATGTTATATGCAACCTGAAATGAATGTTTTAGTTTTATAATTGAACTTTGAAAAAGCTTTGTTGCCAATATGTTTGTAGCTAGACTCAGTTTTTATCGGAAACCGATAGAATAAAAGTTAAAATCTTTAATTTCACGGTTAAATCGCAAAATCCACGTGACTACATCAACCTACGCCACTCATTTGTCAGTCAGTTTAACCTTATATTCAATTTTTTTTAAGTTTCTTGCACCTTGAATTCGGAGTGCGCCTTATATTAGCGTGCGACTTACATTCGGACATATATGTGGTACTATTCACTGAATGGTCTTGTGCTGTTGGTTGCTGTGATTTGAGTCGGACGGTGTCAACCTCTGATAACTTTAACTTCAAATACGTATCGCGTCTTATGATGACTAGCTGTTATAGTCGGTTCAGTCATTTAGTTTACAGACGGCTTCAAAGGCAACTTTTTCCCTCTGGTTAAAAAAAAAACATTGTTACTGCCAGGTAGAGCCGGGAAATTGTCGTTATAGGCTTCAAAGACGCCGCTCCAATCACTAAAAACTGAAAACTGTTCTCTACCGATAACGTCTTCGAATTTTTAAATGAAGTTTCTATGTCTACTCCATGTAGATATAATTATCTTAACAGCGTTGCAACTTTTGTCTTTTGCAGTATATTTAGTTAATAAAAATTAATTCTAGTGAATAAAACGTGACAACGCCGCTTGATATGCTAAATACTTGTGCGTGTAAAATAGACGTACCTAACCGCAAAGCAAAGCGTCTGTAAACTAAATGACTGAGCCAACTATACCATATTTTGTGAATACATTCACTTGTTTCTCACATTTAGGGCCAGTTTCACCGAGAGCTAGCTGTATTAGCCAGTTTAAGCTATGCATTATAGTATATGGGGAAAAGTGGCGTAATACAGTTACCTCTGTTGGTGAAACTGATCCTTAGTAAGTAATACCATCCTAAACAGATATTCAGTAGAATTTGTTTAGAAAGTGGAATTGAGAAGTACTCGAACATCCACCAAATTCACCAGATAGGTGCCCTTGTGACTATAACTTATTCTCAAAGATCAAAGAACTCTACGAGGCATTCGATTTCAATCAAGAGTTGATATCCAGAAAATTCTAGATCGATCAATGAAAAAGATATCCAGAAATCACCCTGCAGACGGAGTGCGCCATCTATTAATAAACTTCGTAATGTCAAAAGTAACCTAAATAATTTTGTATGATGTTATTTGGAGTGTTGTCATTACTTATCGAATGCCCTTGTATTAAACAATGTACTTCTATTGTGTATTTGTAATGCGATTCTTTTTTGTCCAGAGTTACCAGGTAGTCTTACGACAATTCTGGCATTTTCTCCTGGCATTGGTAGAAATGTATCTCACTCCTGAGGTTGGATTGTCTGGAAATAGGAGTTACGTTACCCCGATTAAATGGCTGATAAATGATAACAAAGCATCATAATGTTTCCATTCGTTCGATGTAATCCTGCTTGAACTTCTGAGACAAATCTATCTTCGGTATGACGAACACTAAACTTGTTAAGAATCAAGCGATTTAGATACACAAATGAAAACGTACTGAGAAAAATAGTTTTATTCTATATTAGGCCCATGTATTTTT
The DNA here is from genome assembly GCA_030220185.1 of Diploptera punctata. Taxonomy (NCBI): domain Eukaryota; kingdom Metazoa; phylum Arthropoda; class Insecta; order Blattodea; family Blaberidae; genus Diploptera; species Diploptera punctata. The sequence continues at coordinate 502,775 of JASPKZ010004212.1, read as the reverse complement.
AAATTTCAATTTAAATAAAATCCATGTTAACAATTAAAATATGTAAAATGACTACTATTGATTCGAGTTTAATTAAAAAAGCGAAAATGTTTTATTGTTACATGTACTAACTATGTTTAAAATATTGTTCATTGTGTTGACTGAAAGTTGACAGGTTCACTACTCCCATGTTCAAAGCAAACTAACGAGAAGTTAATTTAATAACTATCCAGATAGAACTTAAAACCCACGGAAAATGGCAGTTCAATCCTTCAGATTCATGACGAAACATAACAATGTAGCTAGTTACCTATATAAATTTGGAAACCTGACCAAAAAGACACGAATAGACCTGTGAATGGAAAACTACATTCAGCTTCATGACCTTTTTGGGAAACCAGACATAATATGAACAGTTAAGTGCAAGAGTCTGTTATGGGAAGGACATATGGTAGGAATGTGGTATGAAAGAGGACCATTGGAAACTTCTTGTAGGAAGATTAGAGGGAAAACGTTTGTAGGTACCCAAGATTAAAGAGAAGAATAACTTGATTTGAGATACATGAATTATATAGGGAATAATTGGAAAATTTAGCGAAGGATGGTGGTTTATGGAGAACTTACGTCATCGAGGTCAGGAACCTCTGTATGCAATATCTTATTTCGATATATATTACTTGCTAAGTTAGTTTAGTTAGTAGGCCTATATACCATTGCAGCAAATTTGTATTCTCCCAGTTCTATTATATGGATGGGAAACATAGACTGTTACTTGAAGGGAGGAGAAAAGATTACGAATATTTGAGAATAAAGTTCTTAGGAAAAATTTTGAACCAAAAAGAGATGAACAGACAGACGAATGGAGAAGACTTCATAACTGTGAGCTACATGATCTTTATAGAAAACCAAGATATAATAAGAAATGTTAAGTATCGTAGACTGCGATGGGAGGACATGTGGCACGAATAGGGAATGAAAGAGGGGCATGGAAGCTTCTTGCAGGAAAACCAGAGGGAAATCTCCCAGTTCGTAGACTAAGAATGAGGTGGTATAATAACATTAAATATTATTTGAGGGAAGTAGATTATACATGGGATGACTGGAAAACATTAGTCCAGGATGGGGATCTATGTAGAGCGTATATCCGTGCGGCCATTAACCTATGGCCAGTTAGTTTTTATATGAATTTGGGTCATTCCAGGACAACATAAACTGCAAATTTCGTGTACTCAAGTACTGGTTGCGGGTAATCCAAGGTGAACAGACAATATTCAGAGCAATTTGTTACGACCACCAAATTAGAAATATAGATGTGAAATTCTGGTAAGTTGAGGTTAGTAGACAACTCCAAAAGATTGGGATGGGTTGACTATGGGGAAAAGGGACTGAAAATCGCAAGAATGTGTGGAGAAAAATAAGGAGGAGGTACTTAGATATAAACCAACAAGATATTTTCGCCGAATGTGCGGGAAAACGCTCACTGTTTTTACAAAGAGACCTAAAAAATGTTTGGGGAAAAGAATCTTATATACTCAACCTAGGATTTAAAGAGAGATCAGGGCTTGCTTGGTTTAGGTTAGGGGCATGAAAATTTCTAAAAATTAGCGACGATCACGATATGCGAATATGTCCAATGTGCGGGAACTTTGAAGACGAGATACATATATTAGGAAAATGTAACGATTTAGAATATTGGAGGCGTCAGTTATTACCGGAAAGATTTCTAAATTAAAATCGTAAAAGATAGGCATGCTACGAGTTAATGGCAAATCCAGAAAATTGGATAAACTTGGGTAAATTTCTGGACAAAACGCGGAAAATAAGAACAGCACTCATTCATGAATAAATTTTAATAAATTTTAATAAATAAACATGTTATCAAAATGCAATACCATTAATTCTTAATAATTCTACATAACTTATTTAGGCTAATGTATAATGTCATTGTATTATGTAATTGTAATATTATTGTGTTTTCTTTATGTTTTTCTTTATACTATTACCAAATATTATTTTATTGTAACGGACTGTCAACAGCACGTACGGCTTACTGCCCGGGCGACCCATATTTGTAAATAATAATGTATATATCTTACTTTTAGTCTAATAAAGTCCTACTACTACTACTACTAGTTAGTTATATATCATTGCAGCAAATAGAGATGGATGAAGACCACTTGAAGACTTGTGATGTTCTTTAAATCGAAAAACGCTGTAGCTCAGAATATATGGAAAGAAAACGCTGTAGCTCAGAATATATGAAAAGAAAACGCTGTAGCTCAGAATCTATGGAAAGTACAAATGCTAAAATCTTCATTGCCAATTGCAAGGCATTAGAAAACAACATATTCTGAAGATTGAGAAAAAATCACTCTGATTCTCTAGGTCAAAAATAAGAAATAAATTAAAGAATCAGTACATTTTTATAATGAATATAACTGGTATGAAGAGGCGGCTCCGTGGCGGAAGCAGTTAGACGCTCGCCTCTCACCTCTGGGGGTCTCGAAATCGAGTCTCGGTCACTCCATGTGAGTTACATGGTGGATGAAACGGAGCTTCAGTAGGGGTTTCTCGGGGTTCTCCCCTACCACAAATCTCTTTCCACCATTTCTACATACTCATATCATCCATGACGTTTCATTTCGTTAATCCGTCCCTGTGATGGAGCGTCAGGAGTGGTCATCCGGCACCCTTGTCGTTCACAGACCTCTATAAATATAAGGGCTTCATCTCATCTCATTCCTTGACCCGATCCTGAGTTGGACACGAGTTCAGGATATTTATTTATTTAGTATAACTGGCGTGAAAAATTAAAAAAAAATGGTTGCCATTGTTTGTTATATCTACAGTGAGTTTAAAAAGTGAATCCTTGGATAATTTAACAACTTGAGTGAAGAGCCATAAATAAGAACTGCCATATAGAATTTACTTGGGCGATTGCTGCACGTTAGAAACATCCCATATAGTTGAAGATGAAACCGTAAAATTCTGGGTAAGCAATATCAGTGCTAGTGTAGATAAATTATTCATCTCCCCCCACACAAATCAATAAATCTCAAAATTGGATCACGGTGGTGTTGTGGAATTACTTTTCTTCCACCCGCTCCGTCATATTCAGCTTTGATATAAGTTCGGACTGATATAAAGTACTGCCTGCATCTTCTGTATAAAGGGCGGTCCCCTAGCATCGTAATCCCATTATTTTCCTTTGTGCTAAACCAATCAATTGCTAGCTGGAATGCATTCATTTCAATGAAAACACTGTATAATTTTATTAACCTGCGCTAAAAGTGGATAATAATAATAATAATAATAATAATAATAATAATAATAATAATAATAATAATAATAATAATAATAATAATAATAATAATGATAATAATAATAATAATAATGATAATGGTAATAATGATAATAATACAATAATTTTATATACAGATTTTCTATGTTTACACATATTTAAGTGCCTAAAGTTTTGTTTTCCTTTTCCACTCGTCCCTCTCCATCCACTCCATGTCCTCCAGTCCTCTCATTCTCATTCTAGTTCTTATTTCTTTCATCTGTGAGTATCGAGTTCTTCCTTTCCTCCAGGTGAACACTATTCCAACGCTTTTCTGGGTAATTTTTCTTCTTGTATTCGTCGTACGAGTTTATGCCTAACCCAATTTAGTTGCTTATATAGTAAAACTTGTTTAATCCGGAACGTCAATAATGCAGAAATCTGTCCAATGTGAACAAATGTATTGGTCCCGGCAAAATAATAGTAATTTTACGTGTATTTACTTAGCATAAAATGGAATCTGTCCAACGCGGAAACGGAAGGATATTTCTACACAATTCATGAAAAAAATTATAAAGCGGGAAGACAGAAAAATAAATCAGTTTCTACTTCATTGAATTCCCGTTAGCAAAAAACAATAACGAGTGATTCCTGTCGCCGGGTGAAGTAGACATTCTACCTGTACCTGAAATTTTATTTCGGCCTCACAGCACACCCGTTATGCGAAACACATACTTGTCTTACAAATAACCATTGCAATGTAAAATCTTAAATTAGTTTAAGTTCTGAGACCTATCTTTCACAGGTAGCGTTCTGAATTTACGGAATAAAGATGGCTAAAATGTATGTATCATTGTCATTAAACGAAAAAGTGAAATTGATTGTAGATAAATTTCCAAATTTCCGGACCGATGCTCCAAAGGCAAGCTCTAGCTGTTGCTAAATCCCTAGGGAATAACGATTTCAGGTTGGTTGGACAGTTTTAAAAAGACAGAATGTAGTGGAATGAAATTTGCGGGGAATCAAAGGATGTGGACGAAAGTGTAGTTAGTGATCGAAAACCAAAACTGCATACTTTAATTTCAGGATACGCGCTTAAGAGGCATTTTTTTTAACACTGACGAAGGGACTGTTTTTTTTTTCTCCCGCTTTACTGTCGAAGTCGCTCGTACATACTATACTTCACTTTTCAACGGCAGCGGAACTACAATTAATCCAAAATACGTAACAAAATACATATACGGCCCTATAATCTACGAATATTAATAAGTTTTCATTTTTATAATGCGGAATTTTGTCTAATGCGGAAAAACAATTGGTCCCATGCGGTTCCGCTTTGAGCAAGTTTTAGAGTATATTATATATATATATATATATATAATGCCACCACATTGTCATTTTTCGACAATCTGGTATTCTCTCCTGGCATGGCGTTATTGTAACCCCACTTCTGAGGTTGGAGCGCCTGGAAGGCGGAGTTACGCTGTCCCGATGACATGTGATGACAGGTGATGATAATGGTAATTATGCACCAGGAGAGGCCTTAATCCTAAACTTAATGAATATGTTAATGATGATAATGATGGCCAGATGACGTTCGGGGACCGTTTGGGCCTTAAAGTTTCCTGACATTTATCTTACAGGTGAGGAAAAACTCCGAAATAACTCATCACCCAGGAAACTTGTCCCGACCGGGCCCGCTGCGCGACAAAGAAGCATGCTATCTCGAGACCAAAGCGGTGGACAATCTACTATTGAATATTATTTTTATATTCATTTTTTCTCACGTATGACTTTATTTATATTTTCCCCCCTACAGTATTTTGAACATCTTGCTGATCTCCTCAAGAAATTAATTTTCGTCAACATAAGTTTTTGTTCAATTCCCATGCCTCTGCTTCATATGTGACAGTACTTCTCGCTATTGAATTATATATCTGTAACTTATTTTTCCTGGTTATATATCAGTTCCATGGACACCATTCAAAATTGCTGTTATTCTTCTACTTTTATTTATACTGTTCTTAATATAACTTCCTTGTCTATCCTCTTTATCTTCTTTTACCCCCAAATACTCACATTCTTCACATCCTCTGATGTTCCCCTTCAGATCATCTAATATTAAACCTTAGGTTTCTGCTCCACATCCCATATATAATGTTTTTTGCAAAATTATTTTTCAAACCCCAATTATTGTAATCATCCAGTAATTTTCTGTACATAAACTCCATGTCATAATATTTTTATTATATTATTACATCATATATTATATTGTACAATAATAATAATAATAATAATAATAATAATAATAATAATAATATAATAATACAAATAATAATAATAATAAAAATGATAATAATAATATAATAATAATACAAATAATAATAATAATAATTAATAATAATAATAATACACTCAACCCTCATTAAAGTGTCACCGTCTGTGCTATAAAATGATTTGGCACAAAGCGAAATTTTAATAGTTACACTACGTACACATAAAAAAAAAATAATGAGCGGACTCTTGATCTCGAACATTTTCAAGCTTTAACGCGCGATTCACATGAGTAAACTAAATTGCACAGTAGATCTACTATACGTTCCCCTTCCTCCAACGAAGAGCATTCCTTTGCTTCTATCAAGCAACGTTTAGCTCGATGTCTTAGGTTTGCTTCGTATGCAAGAAGTCGTAGGTTCGATTCCCGATCAGGTCAAATTTTTAAATTGTTACAATGATTTGTATTTTATTATGTCTGACCACTCTTTAAAAAACGAACTAACCATTCGGAAGTATTATTATTATTATTATTATTATTATTATTATTATTATTATTATTATTATTATTATTGTTCATTATCTATGGGCTATTATTTGGCTGGACTTGACCTATGCAAATTTAATATTTTTATTGAATGGTAAAAGTTTTCCCTCAGTAACTAATACGTAAGAATTAAATAAGTGCATAAATATATGAAGCTAACATACATAAATATACCTGGCATCGTCAGGACTCAAAATCAATCATTGATTATTTCATTGCAAATAATAAGATTTTTAAATTGTTTCTCGATGTCAGAGCCTACAGAGGATATGATATTGGTTCAGATCACTACCTAGTAGAAGCAAGAATAAGATTTCCACCAAGATGGTTAAAAAAGAAGAAAAACAACAACATAGCATAGAACAAAAGTACAAGGTAAAATTATTTTATGATGACAGCATTAAATGGTTATATTCGAGAAGAATTCAGCAATATATGGCTACAACTCCAGAAAGTAATGATGTCGAAGAAGAATGGAAAAACATTAAAATGATAATTCAAAATGCAGCTAATGAAACTTTAGGAAAAGTAAATATACAACAAAGAAGAAATAGAACTCTAAAAATCTGGGATGATCAAATAAAACAATTGATTGAAGAAAAAAATGCAGCTTATAAAAAATATTTGAACACAAAGAAAGTAGAAAATGAAATAGAATTCAAACGCTGTAGAGCTATTGTTAAGAGGGAAATAAGAAAGAGACATAGGAAAACATGGTTAAATTTTGTTACACATTTAGAATCAGATTTGCATAAGCTCCAACCTAATGCCTTCAAAATATTAAAACATTTGAATAAAGATATTAAAGAATCTACCAAAATTAATTGCGGAGTAACAAAAGAAGATTTTTTCAATTATTATAAAAGTCTTTGGACTGACAATAGCTATGAAGATACAATTTTCCGAAATAATAATGAGACAGATTCCATAATATCATTGGAAGAATTGAACAATAGTTTAAAGAAATTAAAAAATGGGAAGGCAACTGGCACAGATGGCTTGAATTCTGAATTGTACAAATATGCAGGCAAACAGTTCCATGAAGACTGTTGTCCTTCTTTAATAATGTATTCAAAAATGCAGATATACCACAAGAATGGAAGACAAGCATGTTATACCCCTGTTCAAGAAAGGAGACAAGAGAAAAATGGACAACTATAGGGGAATCAGTTTGTTAAACACATGCTACAAAATTTATGCAGACATTTTAAATGGAAAATTGAAAAGTTTCAGTGAAAAATTCCTTATGGAATGTCAAAATGGATTTAGGAAAGGACGATCTTGTATTGATTCAGCATTTTCTGTTAAACTATTGCTTGAAAAAAGAAGAGAATTCAACTTAGAAACACATTTTGCTTTCATAGATTTTGAAAAAGCATTCGACACAGTCAAGAGATCAAAACTCTTAAATATATTGGAAGACAGAAATATACCAAATTTACTTCGGCAGAACATACAAAATATTTACAAAGACAACACCATAAAGATTAAATTAAATAACAGATTTTCTGAAGAAGGAATTATAAATCGTGGTGTGAGACAAGGCTGCCCCCTATCCCCAACACTCTTTGCAATTTATATCAATGAAGTAATATGTTGCTGGAACAAAACATATAAATTTGGAATAAGAATATCAGAAAATAGAAAATTAAACACCCTATTGTTTGCAGATGACCAAATAATAATAGCAAATTCCGAAGATAATCTACAGAAAGGTCTGTATGAACTTAACAAAATTACAGAAGAATATGGATTAAAGATATCTACAGAAAAAACAAAAATTATGGCATTTCAAGGTGTAGATCCTGTCAGAAGTAAAATTGTACTGGACAATAAAATTTTGGAGCAGGTGAATAATTTTACATATCTAGGATGCAATATCTCATATGAAGAAGAAAAGGATGTAAATGCAAAAATATCTAAATTTTTAAGAATTTTAGGGTTAATAAATTCTATCTTCAAGCCACAGTTAGTCCAAAAGCATTCAAGACTGAAAGTGTACAAAACACTGGCTCTTCCAACTCTTTTGTATGGTAGCGAAGTATGGACGTTGAAACAGAAGGATATACAGAGACTTAGATCTGCTGAAATGAGATATCTTCGGAGGACTGCAGGATACACACTACTAGATCACAAAAAAAATGAAGACATCTTAGAAGAATTACACATGGAATCTTTAGAAAACAAAATTTCTGATTATAAGTCAAGATGGATACAACATGTTCATCGAATGGAAGATCACAGAATACCCAAACTAATGTTAAGATATCAACCTGCAGGAAGAAGAAGACCAGGACGTCCACTCAAAAGACTTCTGGATGGTGTTTCTCTTGAGGCCGAAACTGGTCAACAAATGGCCTAAATTCGTGAATGTACTATGATGATGATGATGATATATGAAGCTATATTATCTTCTATTACATATATATCCACCGCTGTGGTCTCGAGGTAGCGTACTGCCTTGTCACGCAGCGGGCCCGGGTTCGATCCCCGGTCGGGGCAGTTTTTCTGGGTGAGGTTTTTATCGGGGTTTTTCCTCACCTGTAAGACAAATGTCAGGAAAACTTTAAGGCCCAAACGGTCCCCGAAATCATATGGCCGTCATCGTCCTTATCATTATCATCATCATTATCATCCTTCACCGGTGTGGAAAGCAACGGGAAGCTACCACACCTACAATTCCCTAGTAAAGCTGCAAAGCATAGCATGAAAATGCTATGATTGCAGTGAAAGACCTGCCCTCGAGCAGAATTAATATGGATGAATTACATTATTTATTACATTATTATTAAAACGTTGTACTGCACACACAATCAATTTTTTACAGATAGTTATAAAGTTTACGAAGGCAGGAATATTACTTAATCTGTTATGGTATGTATTTTGCGGAAATACAAATAAAAAAGTCATTGTCGAAGGACCTGAACCCTGCATCCCATATATACTTCATTTTTTCGTAATTGGTTTAACAATCTACGCTACTCGAACGACGGATACTAGTCATCTAAATCCTGGTTGTCTTGTTTACTTTTACACTAAGCACGAGAATTGAACTTTATTTAAAATGTCGCAATTTGAGTAATATTTTATACGTCGAACACTCGTAAATATCTAGAAACATGTCTCCTTCACTGCCCTTTATCTATTTAAGGCGATTAAAATTTAATACAGCGTATTCAAAACATTCAACAATGCGTTATCTCGTGAACAATAGCTTTAACTGTTCGAGCATGCGCAATGGGTCATAAGAGGGACTTCACGTTTTGAAGCCGCTCGTTCTTTTTTCTTTGCTAAGTGTACATGTAGAGTATTATTGTAATGTAATGTACTCTACAAATACAATTTCTACTGTACATAATAAATATCATATTTGGCTCAACTTTCCACTGCGCGTCTCGACTTTTGAATACCTCACAAAAAAACTCCTAAACATTGCATCGAGGTTTCATTTGTACAGCGCCTCACAAAACACTTTACACGTTTTCAAACATTATTCAAATAATTTTTATACAAATCTCTCTTCCATTCGATAGTGTTAATGCCTCCGGGCCAGGACCTTCACTTCAATCATAGCATTTTAATTGCTCAAGCTTACGAGCTTTTACTAGGGAAAATTATATGTGTGCTAGGATTTCCCGTTGCCAGTCCACACCAGGGGATGATAATGCGTGATGATGGCCAGATGATCTTCGGGGACATTTTTGGGCGTCAAAGCTTCCTCATATTTGACTTATAAATGAGGAAAAACCCCAAAAAAATCCTCACTCAGAAGCTTGTCCCGACCGGGAATCAAACTCGGATCCACTGCGTGAAAAGCCAGCACGTTACCTCGAGACCACTGCGGTGGACGCATATTAAACTAAAATAAGTAAATAAATTTAATGATAGGAGTGACACCATAAAACGAAGCCTCAAGGGAACAAGGAAGGAGACACTTTTAAAATGTTATAAAACAATACCGGTCCCAACACTGCTATATGGATCCTTACACTGGATCTTAACAAAAAAAAACCAGGTACGAATAATAGAAAACTTTGAAAATTAAGATTTTGAGGAGTGTAGCTGACTATACAATGGCAGATGGGAAAAGAAATGAATTTATACGAAGAGAACAAAATGTATTTAAGCTATTAGATATAATTGCACAATACAGAGACAAATAGATGGACATCACTAAAATAGATACAGAATCCCGAAACCGATTCTTCATTACTGACTACTAGGACAAAGAAATGTAGGAAGACCTAAAAGATGGATAGACTAATTCTAACAAGAGATCGGAACATACCTTAAAGTCTAATCCTTGATGCTGCTGCTGATGATAATATTGAACTAGATACGTATCCTACGTAATTATGTGACAGCCATATTAATTTTCCCGAATACTCTGTGTTCCAATGCAGCCAGGATATAATAAGAATAATAACAATAAGAATAAATTGTATTTACAAATAAATGTTATATACAGTATTGACACCCGAATGAGCAAGTGCTCGTGCTCGGGTGCAGTTCAGTTACATGAATAATACAAATATACATTTAAAATTGGGACCAGTTTCATTTTTACATAAATTATGGCACATACAAATAAAAAATAATAATGTATTACAAGAGAATTAATGGAATGGAGAATGATATACATAAAATAATATAATTCATATAATGCAATGGATTATAACCAATAATACAGAAGAAAGTAATTAGTTACACATTGATTTATAATAATATAAGCAAAAATAGATGTTTTATATTTATTATTTTAAAATATTCAAATGAGTAATTTTATTCACTTCATTAATTAAAAATTATTAATTTAATTGCTTTTTTAAAACTAGCTGTGTTTAGTTTACTTAGTTCTGGATTGGATCTAATTAATTCATTATATAATTTGGGTCCTAGATATCTACTATGGTTAGATCCAGGAGTTGTATAAAATTTTGAAACATGTAGCAACTGTAAAAACGTCGATTGTGCTCTTTAAATTCGTTTTTATTTTTATGAAAATAAGTAAGCAATGTATGCTTGAATATTTGTTTAATATTTGGCACGTTGAATTCTAAATAAATTAGCTTTGTAGGGTAATCTAAAGGTTTCTGCAAGCAGATTTTTATGATTCGTTTTTATAGTAATGTTAAAGGAGAAAGAATAGAATTTGCGATTCCACCCCATATAAATATAATCGAAGGATGATAAATTTGTGAATAGTTTTACGTAGTTTGTTACACAGCAAGGAAACGTGTTTGTCGTATCTTAAATATTGGTCTATTATAATACCTAGATATTTCACTTTCAAACTTCAACTTATTTCAATACAGCCAACAAAAGCTTAATAAATGATTAATTACTAATTCAATCAAGCTCCTGTAAGTCTAGTTAGAGGAAATATTTGTATATTACTTACCTTTCTAAGTTTAAGATGTCAATATAATTTGAGTCAATATTTGTATTTTGGTTAGCTCATCCCATTGACACAATCCTCTGATGAACACGAGTTAAATATATTGTTATTATTATTATGATTATTATTATTATTATTATTATTATTATTATTATTAATCTTTTGGCAACGAAAATGGATTTTATACGAAGGGCAGCAAGAATCTCAAGAAGAGAAACAATTATAAACTCAGTTACAAGGGAGAAAATGAAGATTGAATACACTATTTTAGATTAAAATAAAACTCAGCAATTAAGATGATATAGACATGTCCATCGAATGGAAGAAGATCGGCTACCAAAATCTGTTTTGGAATGGAACGCTGAAGAAGACGAGGCAGAGGAAGACCTAAAACCTCCTGGAGTCAGGGAATATATTTATACATAAAAGAGGAACATCTACAACCAGGAGATTGGATGGTCCGGCAAAATTGGCTATTAAGAATCGGACGATTTCAAAGACATTAATCATGCGATGATCTATTATTACTAATCTAAAATCACTATTTTCCTGTGGACAAGAATAAGTAAGAGTATGAATCTTATAACCACTTTTAATGCAAGTTTTCAATTATTTCAATCAGGGTTTGAAATCGGCAATTAAAAATAAATAACTAAAGGAAAAACTGCACTTAAACTAGCATGAAATATTTTAAAAGTCCTATAGAATAACAGTGCGCATGCGCCAGAATTTTTAGAGCCACCAATAACCCACAATCGAACCATATTGATTATCATCCTCGATTACTATCCGTCGCTATGAAATTTAAATGACCAATATTTGCAATAAATCCCCAAATCTATGTTAAAAAGATATATTAATAATATTAAAATTACCAAACGTTTATTAAAAATGGATGTACACTTACTTATCGCTCCCTAACGCTGATCTAACCAGCGATAACCCAAAACAGCGATAGAAAAATCAGACTAAGTAATGTACTCTGTGGAGAAAATAGCAGTTAGCATCACAATATTTCTAACAGTGTCATAATATTGTGATTTGCATATTTACATAAATACTTCAAAACTGTCTAATAATGTTACAAAAATTGTTTGAAAAAGTTTAAAATATTAAATAATGTTAGTAAATACAAAATAAGTTCTATAGTTTACAATAATATAACTGAAATATCAAGTGCTAGTAAAAGTGCAGTTGAGCCTAAATAAAAATTAGTTCTGATCGAAATTGGTAATTTTCAAATATTTTTTTTATTTTATTTTGATCAGGAGTAATTTTCTTTTGTGATCAACAGCTGAGAAAATCTTATCTTGATCGTTATTTATGGTCAAAATCTTTTCGATCAATAAATCTAAAAAGAATAATAATGATCTCATTTTTTTCTCGTTTTAGCTAATTTTCCTCTTAGACCCCAATAAGATTGTTTTACAATTGTTGCACTTACTTGTGTTTTCTTTAGAATTTATATCGAAGGCTGTCAAGGATGCACCAAGTTTTTTTCCGCCCCACATCGTCGTCAACGTGTATACTATAAACTATGTTTACGCACTGACCATCAGGAATAAACTGTTTGCTTCATTGTTTACAAAATTGAGGATTTGTTAGCAAAGCTCGGAAAAAAAAAGTAGCTTGTTCGATAACTTAGCAACCCTAATAATTCTTAGATTTAAGCCAAAGGAAGGAGAAATAAGTATAATGGTATTAATTTAATGCTATTTAATATTCCAGTATTACCAATTATGTAAACAACGTGAGAAAAAAACATTTTTATGCAGTCTGATTTTTATTTTTGAGTGAATTTTTTGCGATCAAGGATTAATCATAATCTTTAATTGAAAAAAATATCGCTTAGAGAGAGATCATTATTTTTACTTGAATCAATAAAACTTAAATATTGGTTTTTATTTTTGTAAATAAAACAGACATGGTTTTTAGATTTATTTATTAAAAATTATACAGTAAAACTTGTTTAATCCGGAACGTGAATAATGCGAAAATCTGTCCAATGTGAACAAATTTATTTGTCCCGGCGAAATAATAGTAATTTTACGTGTATTTATTTTGCATAAAACGGAATCTGTCCAACGCGGAAACGGGGGAGATGTCTATACAATCATAAAAAAATCTTATAAAGCGAAAATGCAGAGAGAGAAATAAATTAGTTTCCACTTCATTGAATACTCGTTAGGCCAAAAAAACAGTAAGGAATAATTCATGTCGCTGGGTGAATTCTACCTCTACCTGATTTTTCTTCGTCCTCAGTGCACACCCAATATGTGAAATAAAGATATTGTACCTATTTACAAATTACCATTGCACTGTCCATCCATAGTAATTCTGCCCGAAGGCAGGTCCTTCACTGCAATCATAGCATTTTCATGCTATGCTTGCAGCTTTACTAGGGAATTGTAGGTGTGGTATCTTCCCGTTGTTTTCCACACCGGTGAAGGATGATGATGATGATAGTGATAAGGATGATGATGGCCATAGGATTTCGGGGACCGTTTGGGCCTTAAAGTTTTGTTGACATTTGTCTTACAGGTGAGGAAAAACCCCGATAAAAAATTCACCCAGAAAACTGCTCCGACCGGGATCGAACCCGGGCCCGCTGCGCGACAAGGCTGCACGCTACCTCGAGACCACAGCGGTGGACCATTGCACTGTAAAATCATAAATTAATTTAAGTTCTGAGACCGATCTTTCACAGGTAGCGTTCTGAATTTACAGAATAAATATGGCTAAAACGTATGTTTCATTGTCATTAAACGAAAAAGTGAAAGTGATTGAAGATAAAAAAAAACTCAGTGCCCGAAATAATGACTAAATTTAAATGTGGAAAAACTCAAGTTTATGAGACTTTAAAACACAAAACATAATGAATGAATGGATGCATAAAGACAGAAATCAACGAAATATTATGGAGTGTTTTACAAGTGCACGATAAAAAAAAATCTCGAAATTTCCGGCCCGATGTCCCATAGATAAGCTCTAGCGATTTCAAGGCATCTTCAGGTTGGCTTGGCAGTTTTAAAAGACGACACAGTGTAGTGTGGAATTAAATTTGCGAGGGATCAAAGGATGTGGAAAAGAGTGTAGTTAGTGAGCGGAAACCGAAACTGCATATTTTAATTTCAGGATATGCGACATAAGACATTTTTAACGCTGACGAAACGGGACTGTTTTTTTCGCGCGTTACCGTCCACGTCGCTCGTTCATACTATACTTCACTTTTCAACGGTAGCGGAACTACAATTAATCCAAGATACATATAAAGTACATATGCGGTACTCAATAATTCATGATTATTAATAAGTTTTAGTTTTTATAATGCGGATTTTTGACTAAAGCGGAAAAATATTGGTGCCATGTGATTCCGCTTTGAGCAAGTTTTACTGTATCATGAGTTATTTCTTGTAGGAAAACCAAAGGGAAAACGCCCAGTTTGTTGCATGCCAACACGGTCCAATTTTGAATCCCTTTCCTAATATTCCTCTGGGGTGCTGGATTTTTATAAAGGTAAATTTAGTTATTACAACACATGTAATCGGTGAAAAGTCAAGTTTATGTTTGCGCTAACTTACTACGTAGATACAATTAAAACAGCATCAAATGTTTGAATCAAAGTCCGTTCCTAGGACTAGAGGGGTCTCGAAGTGTATTAACTTCGGAACAGGCAGCACGTGGTCCTCAATAACCACATAAGTTTGAAGAATTCCAAAACTCACAAAGTTCAATTATCACCTTCGATGGCGATAAACCAAAGGTGAAGATGGAGGATTCGTCAATAGCCAGTTGTAAGCTGGGGAATATCCATCTCCCACGAATCTCTACATACAATTACTTCGTAAGGACTATGGTCCCTGATGAGAGCGCCCAACGCACACGGAGATAGCCTAACACACACTGAGAGAGAGAGTGTTGTAGTCATCTACAGACCTGAGCAATACACAAGTTGGCAACAGTATACAACAAAATGCTACCAACACAATTCAGCGTTACTGTATTCAGGCGCCTACAAGCGGCAGTCAGATGAACTACATCATTAGCGTAATAACCGACGGCAGGTGTCTGCTATTACCGAGAGAGAGCGCGACTCTTGTCGCAACACAGTTCGTAGACCAAGAATGAGGGGGAGAATAATATTGACCATGATTTGAGAGAAGGGCATGGTTACAAAACATTAGCTCAAGATAGGGATATATATGGAGAGCTTATGTCTGCGCGTCCATGAAACTACGGGTTCGAAAGTATTAGTTAGTTCTCATGATTTCTTGGAAAAAATAATTATCCATTTAAACCCCTGATTTATGTAGTGTTCTGGAACCAAACTGTGACATTTGTACATGGAGTAATCTAACAAGGGAACAGTCAACCATTGCATGCCGAAACATATGTTGAAATTTCTTTCAGAGAAATATTGTAATATTCAAAGGCTGTGTCTGAAAAATATACCGTTTTTAACTAAAAGTCACTAAAATCCAGAGCCAAATCTCTCATTTAAACTATAGGGAAGCAATAGAACACCTGAATTGGTAGATTGGATAACCCTCGCTACCTGTCGTCCGCGCCGCGTCCCGCCTCACTCCACTCCCCTCTTACTAATTGCTGGGAGTCCATCTGCTTCGTACAATGGGTTGTCATTGTTGGATTTTGACTTCGATTTCTGTGCTTTGCAGTTAAAAAGGCAGATTTTTTTTTAACATGACCTTTGTACATGACAACGATTCTCTGAGAGAAATTTCACAGCAGGTTTCGGTATGTAATTGTTGAGAGTTTCCTTTTAAGAAGAATGCAAGACAAAAGTCTGCTTTGGTAAGATGAAGAAAAAATACATTTTAAAATTACGCTCATTATAAAATAAAATAAAGTTAAAATGTACCTTCTTAGGTCCTCAACTTATAAAAATGTTTGCTTTTTTTGTCTGAAGGCCTTTCAGAATCTCTATTACATCTTCAGCAGGTGTTTCTTTGCTACATTACTTGATGTTCTCGGTGCTGGTCCTAATGTAGTGTTGTACGTGACTAAAGCTTCTTCCTGACGATATCGTATAGTGGGTTGTTTAGTCTGGGAGTGCTTTCATTTATTAACAACTTATCTATCTCCTTGATGATTTCCAGATCTTCAAATATATTGATTTTTGTTGGGTTTCCCTCTTTGTATACTATTGTAAGGGTGTCTTCTATTGAGAAAGTACATTTTAACTTTATTTTATTTTATGACTATCCACCTCAACGGTTTTAAACATTGAATTTTATTAGTATTGATTATATTTATAATCCATTATAAATTTTAATTCCCAAGAGTCGACATGAATAATATCAGATTGATTGTATCATGCAATTGGCAGGATGCCTAGAACAAGAATCCCTACAGCCACCACACGATATCAATCACGTGATAAAAGATCATTGGGTCTTCCGAGGAAGAGATGTCTCGAAAACACTAGCGTTCATTCAGTTCCCGGATTAAAACATGAATGGATGATACGATAATGATTATAACCATAATCTCATAAGATATTCATAAAGTTTTATTTTAGGCGGTAAACTCCTCGTATAAGGTAAAGGTAAAAGTGATTCCACTACAGGCCTTAGGACGTCCTTGTGGTAGAAGGATGTTGAGATTATCACTTTTTCTAGACAATCGGCATTTGATGTCAGCTGGATTATTATTATTATTATTATTATTATTATTATTATTATTTATTATTATTATTATTATTATTATTATTATCTTACGATTACAACAAACACCTTCAAACAAAACCTTCCAGATAATGTGTGGCACAATTAGACGAACACTTGGAAATAAGATGAGAAAGGAAACACAGTTAAAATTTTACAAGATTGTGGCAGTCCCTACTCTATTATATGGCAGTGAGAACTGGGACCTGAGACAGAAAGAAATTAAGAATATTCAATCGACAAAATATTAATTTTTACGAGCAGTTAAGGGTTGTACAAGACGAGATCATATAAGGAACGAAACTATAAGAGAAGAGTTAGGAGTAATGCCAATTATACATCAAATCTATAATTACAAGAAGCGATGGACTGAACACCTGCAACAAGAGACTTCCGAAGCAGACTTGGGATGTACAAACCACGAGGGAGAAGAGATCCTGGCTGACCAAGAAAGCAATGGAGTACTGAGCCGGAACAGGCCATGGAGCCTATACCGTGAAGAAAAAGAAGATGATGATATAATAATAATAATAATAATAATAATAATAATAATAATAATAATAATAATAATAATAATAATAATAATAATAATAATAATAATGCAATATCTCATATGAAGAAGAAAAGGATGTAAATGCAAAAATATCTAAATTTTTAAGAATTTTAGGGTTAATAAATTCTATCTTCAAGCCACAGTTAGTCCAAAAGCATTCAAGACTGAAAGTGTATAAAACACTGGCTCTTCCAACTCTTTTGTATGGTAGCGAAGTATGGACGTTGAAACAGAAGGATATACAGAGACTTAGATCTGCTGAAATGAGATATCTTCGTAGGACTGCAGGATACACACTACTAGATCACAAAAAAAATGAAGACATCTTAGAAGAATTACACATGGAATCTTTAGAAAACAAAATTTCTGATTATAAGTCAAGATGGATGCAACATGTTCATCGAATGGAAGATCACAGAATACCCAAACAAATGTTAAGATATCAACCTGCAGGAAGAAGAAGACCAGGACGTCCACTCAAAAGACTTCTGGATGGTGTTTCTCTTGAGGCCGAAACAGGTCAACAAATGGCCTAAATTCGTGAATGTACTATGATGATGATGATGATTATTATTATTATTATTATTATTATTATTATTATTATTATTATTATTATTATTATTATTATTATTATTATTATTATTATTATTATTATTATTATTTAAGAGCCCGTCACCACCCACCGGGTTACCTCGGCCATAATGCCCTAAACCCCCGGGTCTGCTCTTCTCCCTGTCTATTACACAGCTCTACATCTTTTTTGTTGCCCTGGATATCTCAGCGAATTTCTATGTTTTCAAGTGCACAGTTAACGAATATATTCATGAAAGTGCTGAATGTGCTCTAGTTTTTATGATTTTTGCGTATCTTATATTTTAAATATTAAACGGCTTGTTACTAATAAAATTTATGTTTCCAGTCATGATTTGATTTCTGCGCAATTTTTTCGCACTTACAAACATCACGTGATCCCCACTCTCGCACCCCTCATTCCGCACATCGGCCGTGATCTCAGTTATTTGACAAAATTAATGTACCCACGACGTGCATCTGGATATGATAAAACAATTCGTCAAAGCGTTGGACAAGGAAGGAGAATGTTTCAAATACATTTGTAGAAAATTTCCTAAGCTTAGTATGGAAAAATTAAATGGCAGAATATTTTACGGTCCTCAAATTGGCAATTGATGAAAAATGCAAATTTTATCAAAGTTATGACTGTTCCGGATAGTGAAGTTTGGAAGGATTTTATACTGGTAGTAGAAAATTTCCGAGGTAACTATAAAGCACCAAATTATAAAGAAATTGTGCAAAACATGTTGACAAGATTCTAGTAGCAAATATGAGTATAAAGATACACTTAAGCCTACTCAACAGTCACCTGGATAGATTTTCGGATAATTTAGGAAATTATAGTTACGAACAGGGAGAGCGTTTTCATCAGGATCTAAAAGTAATGGAGGAAAGGTAATCAGGGTATATGGGACCGTGACAAGATGGCAGATTACTGCTGGTCTTTAAAAAGATATTGTCCCCTAAAAATTATAGAAGAAAATCTTATAAAAGGCGTTTCACTGAAGTATTACATGGGTTTTCGACATTTTTCTTTCTATTTACGTCGGTGTATACTAATTTTTCAAAAACCAATTGACATTATAAATATATCTTATTTCTTTTCATATTTTCCGAATTTTGTAGTGTAAAATGAAAATAAAGATTAAAAAAACAGAGCAAATCTTCCAAAATCATTGATAGTTTCATGAATTGTGAGCATAAATATATCCGAAATTAATATTATATCAAGGGTAACAAAACCACTGTTGACCAGTGTTATATACTCTTTATTTATATTCCTTACTGAGGTATGTTTCGGCTGTTTTGTTTATCTGTGTTACAATAATTGATTGTGTATTTTTGTAATTGTTTGTTTTTGTAAATATGTGTTCTTATCTATGTGCTCGCGCGTGTGTGAGCATGTGTGAGTGTGAGTGTGTGAGTATGTGAGTGTGTGTGAGTGTGTGTGTGTGTGTGATTATTAGTGCATTATACGTCGTTACCTCTTCGTCTTTTCCTTTCGTCACTTCTTAGCCTTACTACTTTGCCAATGTAATGTGAGACTGCTTTGAAGGAATGTTTTCTTGAAGAAGTAGAGGGGCGGTGGTCACTCAACTCCCGTCAACCCTGCGTGATGTCCGTCTTTACCCTCAAAATAAGTGTGTGACACTTATTTCCGTTACAGGCTGAGTCGACCCCAGTGTCGTCAAAATGTTTGGGTCAGTTTAAAAAGCCTGACTCCCCGAAACTTGAACCGTCAACCCTCCGGCTTGTAGCGTATTACCTTAACCATTACGCGTGCCCCCTAAGTATCAAGTATAACGAATAGTCATTTAAATACTCTATGAAAAAATGCAGTTAAATGAACAGTTCAGTTAAGACGCTATAAGAATACCCAGTTACACCAACAATTCAGCTGGTTAATAATCAACGTTCCCAAACATTATACACCGAGAGAATAGTCTCTGGTGGTAGCGTTTGAAACTCGGATTCAGGAGATCCTGGAATCAGACTTTGGTACCGACTAACCTTACCGTTTTTTTTTCGTCAGTCGACCAGAAAAATGCTGGGTTAGAATTTCATTTCTAGGAACAATTTTATCATAATCAATATTTCATAAGACTTACTATCATTAATATTAAATAATTGAACATATTTCCTCTGACGGATCCTAATTCAATCCCCCGTATGACGTCATATTTTGATTAGTGAGACATACTACTGCCTGACTTCACTGACAATCTCTAAAATAAACTATAGTATGTACATAAATATCAAGTACATCAGCTACATTTGTAACATAGGACTATTAATATATCTCTCTCAATTCTTCAAAGATATTTCCTGATTCAGACTAAGTGATCGCCAAACCTTATATACTTTTTCTTCTCATTTTTTAAATTCTACTAAATTCTAGATCTACTCTCTAGAATCTGTCCTTAATTTCTTCCACAAATTAAGATTTAAATGCAAGAGCATTGAAGAATTTAATATTTAGCATCTTTCTGTAAAAAAATCTCTATTCTATGGCTTATATAGTGTCGTCCTCAGAATCTTGGAATACCCTCCCTCCTGAAATTAAGAATTTTCCGGACAGTGGCATCTCTAGCTTAGCTAATTTTTTTATTGAAATTGTGCACATTATAACTTCTTCGTTTGAACTGGACTTTTCTATAAAACTATTTTGTGTTTAACTGTGTGTATGTATATTATAATAGCCTATAGATAATTCTTCTGTACGTGTGTTGGACACTCTACTCCTCCCAAACGGCTGGACCGATTTTGATAAATTTTTGTGTGTGTCTGATTGGCTCCCTCGATTGTTTAAATTCACAATTGGACTCGGTAGGTGGCACTGAGATCGGGTTATAAGATTTTTTTTTTAATATCAGATGTGTAGTCATCTGCATCATCGACATATTCCGCACGACAACAATATTATGTTATCATGCACGCTTCTTGAGCCACAACAGATGGATGTGAGACTTTTTTGCGAACTTATATAATAGAATCTAATTAGTCTTAATTAGTTAATTTCATGGTAAAAAAGTAACATATATTTATCGTTCGGCCGTGACACGAGAATTGAACGTTCGGACAGGACAACGTCTGCCGGGTACGCTACAGGGACAAACGTCTGCCGGGTTACGCTAATATATATATATATATATATATATCCATCCATAGTAATTCTGCCCGAAGGCAGGTCCTTCACTGCAATCATAGCATTTTCATGCTATGCTTGCACCTTTACTAGGGAATTGTAGGTGTGGTAGCTTCTTGTTGCTTTCCACTATATATATATATATATAAAACTCACTGGCATTATCGAACCCGTAAGTTCATGGCCGCGCATACATAAGCTTTCTATAGGCCTATCTCTAACACGAGCTAATATTTTCCAATCACCCTTTGTATTATCTACTTCACTCAAATCATGGATAATGATATTCTTCCACCTCATTATTGGCCTATCTATAGGACGCTATCCCTCTGGCTTTCCTATAAGGAGTTTTCATTCCGCATGAAATAATAATTATAACGAAAATACCAAGTTTTCCATGATATAATGTCTTCAAAACAAAATATTAATTTTACAATTAGGCGACAGGATTATAAAATACAAAGTATCAACATTATCTTTAAAAAATACATGGGAATAGTTGTGAAATATTCGTCAGTTAGTTGCTTAATTATGAAGGATGACAGTTGGAGATATTATTGGGTTCGTGTTACGCAAAAGCAACAGCTCAAATGAGATTTTCGTGTTGTGGTGTCTTGTTAAAATTGTATGCTGATCCTCAACTTGTCGGTAATCGTGCAACAAATATATGGGCGGTGGTACCCGCTAGAGTGACTACCCTAGTCCTACTGTTTATTTTATGAGGATAAACTTCAAACTTTCAGTCTCTCCAGCTCACTTCGGCGACCTTACACGGTCAGATCCAACAGTTATTTGCGTTACAAGAATTGAAAGTGGCATTTTACGGATGAGTTGTAGCGCTATTTCGAAACGAATCTGTAAAACACTTTCAATTATTACAACTTAAAGGAATTATATCATTACAGATTTCATTATTCCCACTCGAGAGGTCAAGCAGGTGGAGATCAAACGCTACTTAGATTCAGTTTATAACAAAAACAATGGGAGAGATATTCGATAAAAGACAGTGGAATAATAGGGAAGAATGGAGAAGACATTCAATTTCAATATTTAATGTTTTAGGCACAGTCCACCGCTGTGGTCTCGGGGTAGCGTGCTGCCTTGTCCCGGGTTCGATCCCCGGTCGGGACAGTTTTTCTGGGTGAGGTTTTTATCGGGGTTTTTCCTCACCTGTATGACAAATGTCAGGTAAACTTTAAGGCCCAAACGGTCCCCGAAATCAAATGGCCATCGCAATAATCATCATATTTATCATAGGTTAAGCTTAGGATTAGGGACTCTCCTGGTGCACCATTATCATCATCATCACCCATCATATCATCGGGGCAACGTAACCCCGCCTTCCAGGCGCCCCAACCTCAGAAGTGGGTTACAAGTAGGCCTACGCCATGCCAGGAGAGAAACCAGGAATGTCGAAAGACAAACCTGAAGCATTTGGAAAAAAAAAAATGTTTTAGGCACATAGGCTCAATTCTGGAAATGCGTGCTATTATGCATTGCAGAGACTCTTCATGTCCCAACTCCTTTCAAAAAACGTTAAACTGAAAATATAGAAAACTGTTATTCTACCAGTTATATTATATGGATGCGAAACATGGACTCTTACTTTAAGGGAGGAAAGGAGATTACAAGTATTTGAGAATAAAGTACTTAGGAAAATTTTTGGACCAAAGAGAGATGAACAAACATGTGAATGGAGAAGACTACATAATAATGAACTACATGGTCTATAAAGGAAGCCAGATATAATAAGAACAGTTAAGTCCCGTAGACTGCGATGGGCAGGTCATGTTGCACGTATGGGGAATGAGAGACTTGCATGGAAGCTTCTTGTAGGAAAGCCAGAGGGAAAACGCCCAGTTGGTAGACCAAGAATGAGGTGGGAGAATAACATAGTTAGTAACCATTAACTATGATTTGAGGGAAGTAGATTATAGAGGGAATGATTGGAAAGCATTAGCTCAGGATAGGGATGTGTGGAGAGCTTGTGTCCGTGCGGCCATGAACCTACGGGTTCGATAGTGCCAGTAAGTAAGTAAGTAATGTTTTAGGCTTTGTGGCCTGTGGCGGTAAGCGTAATGAATATGATCTTGATCTTTCCACCAATATTTTGGTCTTCCTTTATCCCTAATGTGCAGTTGGAGAATATTAGAATGTCAATTTTGGAAGTCTATTTATTTCCATTCTTCTCATTGTCAGATTATTTTCCCATTATTGTTGGTATCTTTCTATATCTTCATATAGACTTGGTACTCCCAATTTTTTGTTGGTGCAAGCGCTTAGATGCTCGCCTCTCACAGCTGGAGTTCCGAGACAGCCGTGTGTGTGTCGTGGTGGACGAAACGGAGCTTGTGTGTGTCGTGGTGGACGAAACGGAGCTTGGGCAGGTTTTCCTCCGGTTTTCCCCTGCCATAATTTCATTCCACCATTTCTCATATTCATCTCAACCATTTCGTTGCATTTCGTTCATCTGCCCCTGTGATGGTGCGTCAGGCGTGGTCGGCCGGCTCTCTTGTCATTCACATACCTCTACATAGGGACTTCATCTCATCTAATCCCTCGATCCGACCTACGTTGGAGTCGAGTTAAGGATATTTACTCCAAGTTTTTGTCTGATAACAGCGTTCCTTCGTGGTGATCCAACAGTGATCGTAAGAAGCGCATTTGGCTTACTCTACGTTATGAGAATTTATTCTACTTAAAATTCATATTTCACTTACGTATTATAACGCAGCTTTTGAAGTGATGTTTTAGTAAATAAAATTATACAAATATTGATAACTATGAAATACTTTCAGACACCAGCGCAGCGTGAGCAGAAATTTGGTTGTATTAAAAATTAAATAGCTCAAATTGCACATTGGAACAAAATTTAATCGTTACAGTTTTACAGCGTTTTCTTGTATAATTTGTAATGTGACTGCTCTGTACTATTAATATTTTACGTATATTCAAGTATCATGAGATATTCATACCCATGCAAAATCTATAACAAAGCTAGTGACTAATTGCTTTAAATTTTAATTACTCTAGCGACTATGATAATGGAGTTAATGGAAACAACATTTACTCCGTATGTCCCTCATTTTATGACGATGGCCCTTCCTTCTTTGTTCTATCCACGATTTTCCCCTTTTTTTTCTTGGGATTGTCCTCGTTATTAATTAACCTGCCATTTGTGTACTTTAATTCTAAAAATATAACTGTTTATGATATATACTCACTCATACTTACTCACTGGCACTATCGAACCCGTAGGTTCATGGCCGCACGCACATAAGCTCTCCATACATCCCTATCCTGAGCTAATGCTCTCCAATCATTCCCTGTATAATCTACTTCCCTCAATTCATAGTTAATGTTATTCTCCCACCTCATTCTTGGTCTACCAACTGGGCGTTTTCTCTCTGGCTTTCCTACAAGAAGCTTCCATGCTAGTCTTTCATTCTCCATACGCGCAACATGCCCTGCCCATCGCAGTCTACGAGACTTAACTGTTCTTATTATATCTGGCTTCCTATAAAGATCATGTACGTAGTTCATTGTTATGTAGTCTTCTTCATTCCCCTGTCTGTTCATATCTCTTTGGTCCAAAAATTTTCCTAAGAAGTTTATTCTCAAAAACTCGTAATCTCATTTCCTCTATTAATGTAAGAGTCCATGTTTCGCACCCATATAATATAACTGGTAGAATAATAGTTTTATATATTTTCAGTTTAACGTTTTTTGAAAGGAGTTGGGACATCAAAAGTCTCTGCAATGCATAATAGCACGCATTTCCGGAATTGAGCCTATGTTTAATTTCTTTGTGCATCTCATTCCTATTTGTGATTATTGTTCCTAGGTATTTGAATATTCTTGGGTAATTTTAAATTATTTTCTATTTAATCAATCCATTTTATAATATCCACTTGTGCTTACTCCATTTTCGTAGAATTCTAATATTTGTTTCGACAGACTATTTAAGTCCATTCGTTTAATATGTTCATAAAAATTTTAACCTTCGTTTTCTAATATCACTATGAATGTATAGGCCTATAATTTTATTTCCTTTTTACTTTTGAGTTTATATGCTTCACTAATGACTTGAGGATCTAAATTTTATTTTATGATTTTACATTTTTTTTTACTATATTTACGAATTTGTTTTTGTCTGTTCGAAATTAAAGTTTCTGCCCCATAGAGGCGCTCTGGTTGAATTACAGTGTTATAGTGTTTTAATTTTGTATGTAAATATAACTTATGCATTTTTATTACAGATTCACTATTATTATTATTATTATTATTATTATCATTATCATCATCATCATCGTCGTTTATAAATTTGCCGTAATTTAATCTCTTCCTTGTTAGGATTTTGTCTCTCTATCCTTACAGATACGACCTGTCAAAAGAGGATTTTTAATTTTGGACCATTCGACGTGGAGGGTCTCCTCTGCTGAGTGATAGCTCACAGTTTTATAATTTACTAGATTCTAATTTCCTATTACTAACTTTTTCGGTATTTTCTATATTATTATTACTACTGTATTATTACTGTTGTTATTATTATTATTATTATTATTATTATTATTATTATTATTATTATTACTATTATTACTACTACTACTATTTATTTTTTGATTGCGGATGAGCCCATGTAGGACTACGCAAAGTACTTAGGGGCGTTTCCTTTGAGCCCAAATTTCTTTCATTTTTTTTGCTATGAGCTTGTTTTCTATCATCTGTCCAAGTTGTTCCAGTTTTTTTCTTCGGTTTGTCCTTTTGGTCAACTTGCCACTTATTCACCTTAATTCTAAATATATCTCTGTTTGGGATATCTTCTTTAGTAATTCCTGCCAATTTTAAGTCCTTTTTGACTTCATCAATCCACTTCATAGTATCCACTGGAGCTTTACTTCTGTTTTCGTAGAATTCCATTATCTGTTTTGTAAGCCTATTTGAGTTCATTCGTTTAATATGGCCATAAAATTTTAACCTTCGTTTCTAATATCACTATGAATGTCTGTATATATATTGTTATCTCCTTTTTACTTCTAAGTCTAAATGCTTCACCTATGACTTGTGGACCTAACACTTGTCTTATAATTTTACTTTCTTTTTTCACTATATTTTCGTTATCTTTTTTTCTGTTCAAAATTAATGTTTCTGCTCCGTAGAGACACTCTGATTTAATTACAGTGTTATAGTGTTGTAATTTTGTATGTAAAGATATGCATTTTTTATTATAAGTGTTGTGAGTAAGCCGAAATGCTGTTTCCATTTTTTGGCATCTACTTTTATTGGCTTTAGTTTCAATTCCATTTTCCTGAATTATTTCACCAAGATATTTAAATTGTGAAACTCATTTAATTTTTCCATATTTGGTTTCCAGGTATTTTGGTGCTTGTTTATTGCATGAAATATATTCCGTTTTTTCGGAAGAAATCTGCAGACCAACTTTCTCTGCAATGTCATTTAATAATTCAATCTGTTTTTGTGCTGTTACAACGTCACGGGTTAAGATTGCTAGATCATCAGCATATGCTAGGCAATCAATCTTCAATTTTCCTCTTCCTAATATGATTGGTTTATTTATTATTATTATTATTATTATTATTATTATTATTATTAGTGGTAGTAGTAACAGCAGTTGTTTTTTTTAATATTTTAATATTTCCTTGCCATCTGTATATTGTGTACCTATGCCTATTATGTATTGTTAATCAAGTTGTAGATAATTCACAACTGTAGTTATATCTGGATAATTAACCCCTGATGAAATGAAAGAGAAGACCTTACGATCTTAACTCCATGAAATAAAATAAACAATTAGTATCATTATTATTGTCGTTATTATTATAATTATCGCGGTTGTTCTTGTTGATGTTGCTTTTTGTACTAATTTTAAATATATCTGGCAGTAAGTTTGTGTCTGCATGAAACTAATAAGACAATATAATATTTATTTATCCGGTGCAGCTATTTTCTTCTTACGCCCATATCTGGTTCGCTTGTTTTATCCACCCTTCTCTCTATATTATCACCTCCACAGTTTATGGGTGACAGAAGACCTTGCATGAAGAATGGAATTAAATGGGCTCCTCCAATCCGAGTGACTTGCTTCTGCAAGTTATGTTCATTCTGATGTGGTATTGCTCTGTTATTACGCTCAGAAAACAATTTTCTACCACAAAATTCTGTTAAATTGTTTACAAAAAATTAAGTAACATTTTGGATTCAGCAGTTCTGGAAAGTTCAGTAGAGAAAGTATCAAAACCTAGCAGGTATTTATTCTGGTTTTAAACAATGCTTCATTTATTTATAGTATAAAAAATTACTTTCATTAATTATTTAATTTAACATTTTATTTAATAACAATAACAAATAATATAATAAAAATGTATTTATTGTGGCAAAATTAAGATCTTACGACATTACTTTTCACTCAACCAACAAAAATGTATACGAAGTAGCTACAATGGAGTAACAGTCCTATGTCGCGGCTTAGCCTCTCGTTTGTTAGGAGTTACTAGATCAATAATAATAAAATTCATTGTTAAAACCGTTGAGGTGGAGAGTCATTAAATAAAATAAGTTAAAATATACCTTCATAGGTAAAATCCGTCGTCCTCAACTTATAAAATATGTATCTTTATGCCTGTAGGCTTTTCAGAACATCCGTTCCATCTTCAGCAGGTCCCTCTTCGCTACAACATCCAGTATGATGGTTGATGCTGCTGGTCCTAATGTGGTGTTGTCGTGACTCGATGGAACGGATGTTCTGAAAGGCCTACAGACGTAAAGATTATATATTTTATAAGTTGACGACGATGGATTTTATCTAAGAAGGTATATTTTAACTTATTGTATTTTATTACTAGATCAAGATATTTAGTTACGCTTATTTCCCTAAAGATGTCATGAATGGCATGCGTCAACATACCGACCCAATGATACATTTAGTACGCAACTAAGGTGTTATTAGGATCAAGAAGGTCGGTAAATTTTGTTTAGAGGCCTCTATATTCAGGCTTAAGAATCTTTTACGAGCCTAAAAATGTTCATACTCGGGATCCACGGCTGAGTGTCCCTCACGGAGGACTTGCTCCTTGAATTTATTATCCTAAAAAATCCATGGGGGCACACCGTAGCGTAGTGGTTAAGGCACTGAGCTACAAGCCGGAGGGTCGAGGGTTCAAGTCCCGTTGGGGTCAGGATTTTTAAACTGACCCAAACCCTCTGGCGGCACTATGGCCCTGGGGTCGACTCAGCCTCTAACGGAAATGAGTACCAGACGCTTGTTCTGGGGGTAAAGGCGGCCGTCACGCAGGGCTGACAACCCGGCTGACATAAAGTGCCGATTGTCTAGAAAAAGTGGGAACCTTAACTTCCTACTACCCCAAGGACCTCCGGGTCTGTTGTGGGATCACAAAAAAAAAATCCATTGATCCCGGCCGGTTTTGAACCCGCAACCCTAGGTATCAGAGGCAAGGAACGTAACTACTAGTCCACTGCGATCGACATTCAATTTAAGTATTTACATAATTAAAAATAAATTATCAGTAAGTAGTGAAACATTTTTGGAAGAAGAACAATGTGGATTTAGAAAAGGGAGGAGCTCTATAGATGCAATATTTACCCTGCAACAAATTATGGAAAAAAGGAGAGAATTTAATCTCCCACTATACATACTATTTATAGAATATGAAAAGGCATATGATAATGTAAACCGAGATAAACTTTGGCAGATACTGCATGAAGAACATATACACTCGCATGTAATACGAGCCATACTAAGCTTATATCAAAATTCTAAAATCAAAATTAAATTACCAGATGGAGAAATAACAGAACACATAAACACAAGCAAAGGTGTTCGACAAGGATGTGGACTATCTCCACTCTTATTTAATATATATTAACAGAATAGTGCAAGAATGGAAACAAACAGTAAATAGTGGAATTTCAATAACTAGGAATAAAATAATTCAAACAATATTATATGCTGATGATCAAATAATATTATCAGATTCCGAAGATAGCTTACAAATAGCAGCGTATCAATTATTCAAAATTGCCAGTAAATATAATATGAAAATTTCCACTTCAAAATCCAAAACAATGGCAATGTGTGGAAAAAACATACAACGGGTGAAAATTGAGATTGATGGAAAAATTATAGAACAAGTGTCAGATTTCTCTTACTTAGGAAGTGTATTTGCAGAGTGTAAGAGTGACATTGATTCAAAATTACAAAAATATAATAAAATGAATGGGGTAATACGAAGACATTTTGGTAAACTGATGAGGACAGAGACAAAACTAAGATTACATCACATCAAAAGCTGCTCTAAAATACGGAAGTGAAATTTGGATTTTAAATAAAAGAAACTCATAAACTTCAAGTAAGCCAAATGTGCTTCTTACGATCATTGTTAGGAGTTAATAGACTGGATCACCAAAGGAACACTATTATCAGAGGAAAACTTGGAGTAACAAGTTTAAATGAAGATATACAAAGATACCAACAAGAATGGAAAAATGATCTGAGGAGAATAGCAAGAAATAGACATCCAAAATTGGCATTCCAATATACCCCAACTGGGCATAGGGACCAAGGAAGACTAAAACATCGGTGGAAATATCAAGACCATCTTCGCTAGGCCACATGGCCCAAAACGAATTTGTTCATGATGATGATGATGGCATTACAATATACAAGCTACAGTAAATTTAAAAAGAAACACATGAAAAATAGATGCAATATACATACAATATATCTTACACATTGAAAATAATCTAATAATGAACATTTCACGGAGAAGCTTTTAAGGCTCGTTTCGATCTCATAGATTTCAATTCAAAATACGTATCCATCTCTTCTTCGATCGACCAACATTTTTTTCTGTTTTCTGTCCTGTAACTTTTTTTTTTTTTTTTTGGCATTCGTTCTCATTCCAATCTCTGAATATGCTCTCTTCAATTGTTCCTGTATTGTCCCGTTCTATTTATCAGTTTACAATTATTTTATCAATCCTGATATTTTAAATATTCCTATTAGCCAAAAAAAAAAAAAAGTGTAACCGGATACACTTCTTTAAAACCTTATTTATGCTGTTTTTATTGTGTTCTTTTCTTTTTTGGTTGGAGTTCAAACTCTCAATCATTGTCTTGTAAAACTGTAATTAATTTTTTCTCCAATGTAATCTAATGATCTCTTAATTTTACTACATTTTAAGTTAAATTTACTAAACGTTGTAAAAAAAATTTCTTATACTGCAATAATAGCAATAAATAGTATTATTATTATTATTATTATTATTATTATTATTATTATTATTATTATTATTATTATTATTATTATTATTATTATTATTATGGGGGCACGCCGTAGCGTAGTGGTTAAGGCACTGAGCTACAAGCCGGAGGGTCGAGGGTTCAAGTCCCGTTGGGGTCAGGATTTTTAAACTGGCCCAAACCCTCTGGCGGCACTATGGCCCTGGGGTCGACTCAGCCTCTAACGGAAATGAGTACCAGACGCTTGTTCTGGGGGTAAAGGCGGCCGTCACGCAGGGCTGACAACCCGGCTGACATAAAGTGCCGATTGTCTAGAAAATGTGGGAGCCTTAACCTCCTACTACCCCAAGGGCCTCCGGGCCTGTTGTGGGATCACTTTACTTTATTATTATTATTATTATTATTATTATATTATTATTATTATTATTATTATTATTATTATTATTATTATTGGGGCACGCCGTGGCGTAGTGGTTAAGGCACTGCGCTACAAGTCGGAAGGTCGAGGGTTCAAGTCCCGGTGGGGTCAGGATTTTTAAATTGACCAAAACCTTCTGGCGGCACTATGGCCCTGGGGTTGACTCAGCCTCTAACGGAAATGAGTACCGGACGCTTGTTCTGGGGTAAAGGCGGCCGTCACGCAGGGCTGACAACCCGGCTGACATCAAGTGCCGATTGTCTAGAAAAAGTAGGTGCCTTAACCTCCTACTACCCCAAGGGCCTCCCGAGGCTTGTTGTGGGATTACTTTATTATTATTATTATTATTATTATTATTATTATTATTATTACTCACTGGCACTATCGAACCCGAAGGTTCAGGGCCGCGCGGACATAAGCTCTCCATACATCCCTATCCTGAGCTAATACTTTCCAATCATTCCCTGTATAATCTACTTCGCTCAAATCATAGTTAATGTTATTCTCCCGCCTCATTCTTGGTCTACCAACGGGCGTTTTCCCTCTGGCTTTCCTGCAAGAAGCTTCCATGCAAGTCTTTCATTCCCCATACGTGCAACATGTCCTGCCCATCGCAGTCTACGAGACTTAACTGTTCTTATTATATCTGGCTTCCTATAAAGACCATGTAGTTCATTGTTATGTAGTCTTCTCCATTCGCCTGTTTGTTTATCTCTCTTTGGTCCAAAAATTGTCCTAAGTACTTTATTCTCAAATACTTATAATCTCCTTTCCTCCCTTAAAGTAATATTATTATTATTATTATTATTATTATTATTATTATTATTATTATTATTATTATTATTATTATTATTAAACAATTACCGCCAACTAATACATGAACACTGAGAATGAAGGTAATATTGAAGCGAAAGTTAAATCAAATGAGCCCCTGAATATTAAAATGGGCCATGTCTATTTTGTCACATTTCGAGAAAACTAAAGTTTTCTTCTATATCACCTACTAGTTTAAATCATTATATTGTAAATAGTACACATAGAAAAAAATACTTTCTTTACTTCAATGTATACTTGGGAATTGGTAACATTAAAAAAATACAATTGTAAACATACATATACTCTTGAGCTATCACTAAATGTGCTCTCTTGTAAAAGCACCTAAAGTGGACATGGCCCATTTTAATATTCAAGGGCACATTTATGAATAAAGATTTCTTTAAATAATTCTCAACACCTGATTTCCTCTTGTAGGGAGCTCTAGTTGCGGGAAGTGGGTGGATATAGTATTACAATGTCGAGTGGAGTGGTGTCATGTGTTGAGGTATATTCTAATTTATTTATATTTAAACTTGGAGGGCAAAATTGCCCTAACACGGCCACCTGATTGAGGTACATTAAACTGTGTTACTATAATTTTAGCAATGTACAAGAAAATATTGTAGGCTGCTTTATTTTGTGAAAACCTGTTTTCCTCAAACCCAAGAAATCAATTATGACAATTTGAAATTCTTTCTCTTTCACCATATCAAATTAGTGTGCGATAAATAATTCCCTATAAAATCTGAACAACTACACTGTATTTGCAATGGAATATTAATGAAATTGAGTCAGTGAAACAAATAAACTTTGTTTTCCAATCGTTTTGAAGAGAAGCACCAGTTGAGAATATCATATGATGTAAAATCCAACAGTAGACATCAAATGACATTTCCATGTTCCAACTCCACTCAACATTTTACAGGTATAACAGCGGGACCATGTTCAGAAAACCGCAGGAATGAAGAGTACTGCAGCAGTCTATTTACTGATTATCTCTATCATTTGTAGCAGCAAAAACTTCACCGAGACACTTCGCCTAAATAAAATATATAATTAATGTTCTTTTTTTTACCATTTTCGAATGTATTGGAAAAATAAGATCATAATATAAAATAAAAATTTGCCTTAATAGTAATTCCGCTAAAAGCAATCAATCTGTAATGTAAATTTGTCCAATTAAAACCAAATATACCAGCAAGGAAGATAAAACAAGACAAGAAATAGGGCGAAAGACGTGTCGGGATGAATTTAGATTCATTTCATGTATTATCACCTTTACTGTTATCTGTGGTTTTAATTGGATATATTTGCATCTCAGATTAATTGCTGATTCTTTTAGCGGAATTACTGCTAAGGTAAATTGTTTTATTTTATATATAATGAATTTCTGCAAAGTTACTCCTGACGCCATTAATTAAAATAAGACAAAAAATGTCCCCAACGCGTGTCCAATTCAGGGTCGGGTCGAGGGATGAAATGAGATGAAGACCCTTATTTAGTGGTCTGTGAATGACAAGGATGCCGGCCGACCACGCCTGACGGACCATCACAGGGGCAGATGCACGAAATGAAACGAAAGGGATGAAGTGACTATGGAGAAATGGTGGGATGAAATTGTGGCAGGGGAAAAAACCCGAGAAATACCTGCCCAATATCCGTTTCGTGCACCATGAAAACCACATGGAGTGACCCAGACTCGATCTCGGGACCCCAGCGGTGAGAGCCAATCTTCTAACCGCTTGCGCCACGGAGCCGCCAAAATAAGACAAAATTCTTTAGCATGAATAGGTCAACAGAACGAAATATATGATACGGATTAAGGAGGACTAGGATTCAAATAATCGGCCGCCGTAGACTAATGGTTATGTTAGTTGCCTCTGGTCCCGAGGGTCGCGACTTTAAACCCGACCAGGGTCGATGGATTTTTTAAGATGGAAAAATCAAAGTAGCAAGTCCTCCGTGGGTCCCGAGTCTGAAGATTTTCAGGCTGCTAAAAGAACCTTACGCCTGAATAAAGAGGCCTTTCAGCGAAATTTACAGACCTTCAACATCCCAATATTATCTTAGTTGCCTATCAGATGTCTCAATGGATCACAGTATTTAGTATTGAGATCACTATGCTTATAATTTTCATTCCATTCGTAAAAGTTAAGAAACTTGCTGAAATCTTAATACAAAACTTCATTTGTGCAGAATTAAGTATACGTGTTGCATTATAAATATATTTAGGGAATAATTTACAACATGTGACGCGAAAAATATTTGCTGGTTCCAATCATATATAATGCGCATGCGCCAACAAACACGAAGCGGTTTACACCATGGAATCACGGGATGTAGCCAACATATACACGATACTTAACAAACCTAAATGCTAACCTAATGCAATTTAAGTACTCTAATCTCTGAAAGATCAACCTAAAAGCTAATCTAACGCAATTTAAGTAGGCCTACTCTAACCTGTGAAAGAATGCAACTCCAAAAATAAATAGTAAGTTCTGAAATGCTGAAGTATATGTGTACAGTTAATTGGCTGCACTGGAACATGTCTTTGTTGTTGCATAGAATATGCGTTAAAATCAATATGGCTGTCACGTCTTCGTGCTACGTATGTAGTTAAATATCATAGAAAAGTATTGAAATAATCGTTAGAAAAAATGTAAAGATCATTGTAAATGGTGGAAAATAATCTGAAAAATGAAACCCTAAGAATAAAATTTGATAGGAGTTTACGAATAAATTAAAAAAGTCGCGTCACAAGGTTGTAAAGTTTTGCCGATGTTTCATTGGGTCATATTATTAGTACAGAAATCACTACAGCATGCTTACACTTTTCATTCCATTCGTAAAAATTAAGGAACTTGCTTAAATCTTAATAAAATAAATATCCTCAACCTGCGTCCAACTCACGGTCGGGTTGAGGGATGATATGAAATGAAGAGGTTTGTGAATGGCAAGGGTGCCGGCCGATCACGCACTATCACAGGAGCCGATGAACGAAAAGAAACGAAATGGACGAGATAAGTATGAAGAAATAATGGAATGAAATTGTGGCAGGGGAAAACCTGAGAAAAACCTACCCAAGCTTCGTTTCGTCCACCACCACCCACATGGAGTGACCGAGACTCGATCTCCGGATCCCAGCAGTGAGAGGCGAACGTCTAACCGCTTGCGCCACGGAGCCGGCTTAAATCTTAATGCAATGAACTTCCTTAAAAGAACAAAAGGCTGCACAAGATTGGATCGGATAAAGAATAAAGATATAAGAACAGAGTTAAATATATATCCACTGAATGACAAAATAAAAGAATAGGCCTATAGAGATAAATTGTTTAGGATAGAATTAATGTAACAAGGTTACCAAAAGCAGCATTCCACTACTAGCCAAGAGATTCAAGGAATGTAGGAAGATCAGTGAAATGATGGACAGAATAACTGTGAGGCGGAACAGGCAATTTTTCTACTCCGTGAAGTGAAGAAGAGGAAGAAGAAGAAGATGATTGCATAATAAAATAAACGAAGTGAATAACATACAGTTAATCCTGTAGAAAAATAAAATAAAAAAACCAAAAATGTTTAGATATCTTAATGAAACCATTTCCAAAATT
This sequence comes from Diploptera punctata, assembly GCA_030220185.1. Lineage (NCBI taxonomy): Eukaryota > Metazoa > Arthropoda > Insecta > Blattodea > Blaberidae > Diploptera > Diploptera punctata. The sequence goes on along the minus strand of JASPKZ010004212.1, from coordinate 467,218 downwards.
AAGTCTTTAGAATAAAACCCTGCTAAAAAAAAAGGCATTCCACACAGTGCAAAATTAGAAATTATTAAACAAGATGAAGTAAGAAGTATCTCAGAGGTAAGATTCCCTATAAAACTAATATCTTGAGAATCCTTCATACAAAACTTTATTTGTGCAGAATTAAGTATGCGTTTTGCATTATAAATATGTCTTTTTGTAACGTACTGTAAGACTTATAGCCCTACTAACACATTTTAGGACTTTTTTTCAAAGTTCTAACACCCCTCTCTGAAAAACTTGGACGCCTCTCTCGGAGGCGCGACTCATAATTTGAAAACCAATTGGTTAAAGCGCAAACTTGTTCACGATAATGATATTTAAAAATAGTATTGTGATGAAATGAGCTCATAATGAATCCATCGCCTGTCATCATGATCGACAAATATATTAAAATCCGAGTCAGGTTGGTCTGCTCTCGGTTTTGTCCTCTGAAGTCAATGGATCCCAACACAACCGCCCTGACCAACTGCAACAAAACATCAGGTATTTTAAAAGTATAATATGGTTGACCTATCAAATTAAAACACTTCAGACGTGAAATTAAAGCGCTAAAATGACATCACGACGAAGTAACTTCTACCCAAAATAAATTTAGTACATGAATATGGAATTGATACTGTCATAATATGAGTTTGTTACTTATTAAAAGTTTATAAAATAATTCTGGAACATGGAGCAGCTATCAACTGCTCACTTCAAGGGGATAAAATTTTGTCACATCCCTATTAATATAAAGTTATGACATTTTCCCATTGAAATGGAAAAATTATACAAATAGAATGTTTCCGTAAAAAAATTCTCCATAGTGACACATGATGACGTTTGTTGAAACCATCAGCTGTCACGACTAAAATGTTTGGAAAAGAAATAATTAAATTAGCAGTTCAGAGAAAGCGTAACAGTTATATATTTTAATGTGTTATTCTAATTTCTTCCACCACAATGCTTTTCAAAATACAAAAACGAAAACGTAATAAAAGCATCTGTGTGTCCGAAAAAAAATTTAGTGACATTTTAGTGGATTTATAACATGAATAATGCGTTAAAGCGACTGTGTCATAGTCTGACGGGATCCATATCTTGATTAAATGGAAGTAAGAACATGAACTGAAACTGGAGAGATGTTTAGTCAATTGGAAATGTGATAGAGGTAAATGCTTCGTTCCTAACAAGCAACCTAACTTAATCACGTAAATTGAAGACTTTAAAATATCAAGTAATCATTTGATTTGGCGTTTATTTGATGAAAATCAATTTTTACGTTAATTACATAAAAATAAAACTTGAACTTTTATATGATTTTCATATTTATTAAAATACAAATTCGTAACAGCTGTTTCAGTACTTTGTACCTTCTTCAGGCGAATTTTAACATGATTACAAATGAATAATAACAAAATTAATTTGTAATCATGATAAAATTCGTCTAAAGAAGGTACAAAGTATTCAAACAGCTGTTACGAATTTGTACTTTAATAAATATTAAAATCATGTAAAACTCTAAGTTTTATTTTTATTTAATTAATATTTAAAATATCAAATTATTAAATGATCAGATACCGTAAGAGCTAAAATAATTCTGGAGGGATACCCGCTGAACAACTGAATCATTTTAAATACCTGGGTTTTGAAATCTCCTGTTATAAAAAAGAAGATCTTTTTAACAAACTTAATAATTTTAATTGTATATGTGTGGCACAATTAAGAGAATATTTAAAAATACACGAAAGGAAACAAAACTAACATTTTATAAAACAGTGGCAGTCCCCTTACTGTTGTATTGTAGTGAATTTTGGGTTTTAACTAAAAGAGAATATCATAGAAACAGCTGAAATGAGATTTCTGAGAAGTGTAGCTTGCTGCAAACTTCTAGATAAAAGAAGAAGTGAAGAAATTAGAAATAAGTTAAATACCGGTAATTTTAAACTTTTAGATAAAATAAAAAAATCTAGAAAAAACTGGAAAGAACACGTTCAAAGAATGAAAGATGAATGCATACCAAAAATTATACTTAATTACAAACCAAAAGGAGCTAGGAATGTTGATAGACTGAAAAAGAGATGGACTAAACTTTCTGAATGAGAATTTATGAGACCGAAACAAGCCATATGGGCTTAATCAGTGATTGTTGATGATGATGATGAAATATTAAATCACATAAAAAGTTTATGCTTGGGACTGGAAGCAAAATACACCTTGAAGTGGGTTGTTAGCCCATTTTCATGGCGGGTTTTTTATTTGGGGTTATCCCCCCTAGGCCGATTGCTTTCACCCAGCTGCAGAGCTCAGCCTGCCCCGTTTTATTTCGGAGTTGTCTCTCCTAGATGGGTTAGAACACGTTCAAAGAATGAAAGATGAACGCATACCAAAAATTATACTTAATTAATAGTTTAGTATGTACTATTATTGTATTTTTTTTGTGTTTAAATGTACCATATGTTTGTCCTGGTGGGTGGAAGAGAAGACCACATGGTCTTAACTCCACCAGGCTAAATAAATAAATAAAAATAAATCTATATAATCATCTGTATAATCGATTATCTGCCGTTTTTTAACTGCAGGACACAGAAATGAAGCCAGAATCCAGCAATGGCAACCCACTGTACGGAGCAGATAGACTTCCTGCTTTATTGAGAGCAGAGAGGAGTGAGGCGAGACGCGGAGCGGACGGTGGGTAAGAGAGGAATATCCAGTCCAGCAAGTCTGGAGTAGTATTACTACCCTGTAGTTTAAATGAGAGATTCGAATTTTAGGGCCTTGCAGTTAAAAAGGCATGTACTGTTTTGGGCACGGCTTTGGTACATCACAACGCTTCTCTGAAAGAAACTTCAAGGTAGGTTTCAGCATGCAATGGTTGACAGTTCCCTTGTAAGTAATATATTCTTATTCTACAAACCAAAGATTAGGCAATACTGTCTGTTCCGGTTTCAAAACATGTCTGATTATCCTTTTCTTGGTTTTCCCGGAATTTCTTCTTCCCTTAGACCTATAGTACAGCACTCTCCTTCGGATCCTATCATCGACATTCTATCAACACGGTGTCTCCATTCACTTCTATAGTGGGCCTTTATATTTTTTCCCATGTAATTTATTTCTAGCTTTTCCCTCATTTTTTTATTTTAGATTTCATCTAAAAATGTACATCATTTCACTATTCTTAAAAATTTCATTTCGGCAACCAGTATCTTGTTTTTTCTGTCATCCTTCCTCAACGTTCATGAATCAGATCCATAAAAAAAGCAGACACGAACATTACTTTGTGGAACTTCACTCGTGTTTCTATTCTAGGTTTAGTTCTTCGGCTTCTGCTTATTACCACACATTTGTTGGAACATGGACGATTTATCTTAAAAATCATTTTAATATTTATAACTGATGTATGTTCCTAAGTATTTAAAAACCTGTTAGACTATGTAAGTAGGAAAAAACTATGGGAAATCATGACACAAAAAAAAATCCAAATCATTTAACTAAAGTACTGAAGAGTGTGTGTGTGTGTGTGTGTGTGTATTATATATATAAGGATACAATCCATCCATAGTAATTCTGCCAGAAGGCAGGTCCTTCACTGCAATCATAGCACTTTCATGCTATGCTTGCAGCTTTACTAGGGAATTGTGTAGGTGTGGTAGCTTCCCGTTGCTTTCCACACCGGTGAAGGATGATGATGATAATGATAATGGTAAGGATGATAATGATAAGGATGATGACCATATGATTTCGGGGACCGTTTGGGCCTTAAAGTTTTCCTGACATTTGTCTTATAGGTGAGGAAAAACCCCGATAAAAACCTCACCCAGAAAAACTGCCCCGACCGGGGATCGAACCCGGGCCCGCTGCGCGACAAGGCAGCACGCTACCTCGAGACCATAGCGGTGGACAAGATACAATAATTAGAGTATATGTTGCAAAATGAAGATACATCAAACGGATGCATAAGCTATAAATCAAGATGTAGGATATATTTTATTTACAATGTATGTAGATGAACTGGTTATAAAATGGACGTTTAAAATAAACGGAGGCATTTGTATTGGATCGGATTTTACGCTTGAGACGATGCATTTTGCGGATGAGAAGATAATTATAAGTAAAACTGAAGGCAAATTGCAAAGAGCAGTCAATATGTTACACAAGTTATGTGCGAATTATAATTTTAAAACTTCGATTAGAAAAATGAAAAAAAAATGGCGTTTTAAGGTAAATACTGATCTACTGTTAAAACCAAAATTCTCTTAGGTCCAAAAATTTTCCTAACAACTTTATTTCCCAGAAATTCGTAATATTTTCTCCTCTTTAAATTAAGAGATCATGTTTCGCATCCCTATAATATAACTGGAAAATTTTCCGTTTTAAATACTTTTAGTTTAACATTTTTGACACAAATTTAGATGAAAAATGCCCTATAATGCATATCATGTTTTCAGAATTAATCCAATGTTTAATTTATTTCTGCATCTAATTCCTGATTATAATATTATTGATCCTGGAATTTGAATCCCCTCACTTCTTCAAAATATCTTTATTATTTGTTAAATATCCAATCCTATTTAATGTATTTTAGTTTTATTGATATTGTTATCCAGCTCCAGTTTATTAGTATTATTAATATAATTGTGTTGATTCATTGGCATTTCCACTAATAATGTCCCATCATCTGCATATACCAACAACGGATTATACTATATCCTAGCTAAGTTCCAGTTGTACTGTAGACAAACTTCTATAAGGTATTATTTCCCCGACTCTGTCTATTGGGGGAACCGTTGTGCTACTTTTACCCGCCATATGACTGATTTGTCTATGGAAGTGTTAATGATACAAACATTTTTCTTATGTTACATCGTATTTGGATACAAGATAACACGATACCAATAATTTGGAGAATTATAATTTTAAAACTTCGATTAGAAAAATGAAAACAATGACGTTTTAAGGTAAATATTGACCTACTGTTAGAACCAAAATTCTCTCGGTCCAAAAATGTTCGTAACAACTTTATTTCCCAGATATTCGTAAATCGAATGATTTTTTTTCCATTTATCTATTTATGACAAAGACTTTTAGACAAAAATATGTATAGGCCTACCTAATCAGTAATCAATCAGATATGACGTGAATTCCTTGAAGCAGTCATTTGAAACAATTGCAATCCCAATGTATTATCATTGCGCAAGCTAAATAATGAAATCCTTTATTATTATGAGATAGATTTGTTGTGACTCACCTCATATTTGTAGTTTTATTGCAGACAATGGTTCCACGTGTCATCATCTAACTATTCAATTAAAATAAACCTCATAGTGTTACTCCCTTTAAATATTAAATACATTAAACTGCTATGGAAGACGAAAAACAAGTAAGTTGTTCAAAACGGTTGAATAGTTAGAAAGTATTGTGGATAGTGGCACGTAGAGTGCTGAAACCATAATCTGCAATAAAACTACGAATATGAGGTAAGTCACAAAAAATCTTACTCATAATAATTAAAATAAACCTCATAGCGTTACTTCTTTTAAATATTAAATAAAATACTTTTTTCCTTTTTTTTTCCACTATGTAACTAATATTGTATACTTGCTGTTATTGTTGATGTGCATCGTAATTTGACATTCCCGCATACAATCTTGGTTGCTATGAAAACAGAAGAAATCTCAATACATTAAAAATGACCAAAAGCACTAGTGCGGTAAGTAAATACATGTATTTTGAAATATTGATAGTGATACTGCAATTTGTATTAATTTCGGTATTAATTCATCACATACATCTTTCCACGCCTCTTCTATTTCATTATCACTGCACACATCGTCTAAAACTTTCTCCATAATCAATAATAAATCCCAAATCAAATTTGTTTTACAGTTTTAACAAATGGCGACATGACCAACAATAGTTATTATTTCTCCATAGCAACACATATAGCCGATTCACCTTCTGAAATCTAGCATTTATCTTTAATTATATTTATTAGTCTACAGCTATGGTCTCGAGATAGCGTGCTGCCTTGTCACGCAGCGGACCCGGGTTCGATTCCCGGTCGGGACAGGCTCCTGGGTGAGGTTTTTTCGGGGTTTTACCTCACCTGTAAGACAAATGTGAGGAAGCTTAGGGCCCAACGATCACCAAAAATCATCCGGCCATCATCATCATCCTTATCATATCATCACCTTCCATCATAGATGTGGAAAGCAACGGGAAGCTACCACACCTATAATTTCCTAGTAAAGCTGCAAAGCATAGCATGAAGATGCTATGACTGCAGTGAAAGACCTGCCTTCGGGCAGAATTACTATGGGTGGATGGATATTTTATTAATATTTTAGTTAATATCTTAATTACTAAAATTAATACACACAATGCAAAAAAAAAGTATGCAATACTCATGTGGTAAACACAAAATGTAATTTTTCCTCGATCCATATCAAGTTTTCACCACACTCGTATCCCAATATACTATAACCTATTAAAATTCTAGCCTTACTTACTTACTCACTGGCACTATCGAACCCGTAGGTTCATGGCCGCGCGGACATAAGCTCTCCATAAATCCCTATCCTGAGCTAATGCTTTCCAATCATTCCCTGTATAATGTACTTCCCTCAAATCACAGTTAATGTTGTTCTCCCACCTCATTCTTGGTCTACCAACTGGGCGTTTTCCCTCTGGCTTTCCTACAAGAAGCTTCCATGCACGTCGTTCATTCCCCATACGCGCAACATGTCCTGCCCATCGCAGTCTACGAGACTTAACTGTTCTTATTATATCTGGCTTCCTATACAGACCATGTACGTAGTTCATTGTTATGTAGTCTTCTTCATTCACCTGTCTGTTCATCTCTCTTTGGTCCAAAAATTTTCCTAAGTACTTTATTCTCAAATACTCGTAATCTCCTTTCCTCCCTTAAAGTAAGAGTCCATGTTTCGCACCCATATAATATAACTGGTAGAATAATAGTTTTATACATTTTCAGCTTAACGTTTTTTGAAAGGAGTTGGGACATCAAAAGTCTCTGCAATGCATAATAGCATGCATTTCCAGAATTGAGCCTACGTTTAATTTCCTTGTGCGTCTCATTCCTATTTGTGATTATTGTTCCTAGGTATTTGGATTCAGCCACTTCCTCAAAATTTCCCTCATTTGTCATTAGCTGTCCATTTCTATTATTAATTATATATTTTTAAATTCTCCCATATAACTTATATAGACATGTGCTAGATAATACATATTCATATTACTTTTATTTTATTTATTTCGAGTGTTTGAGAGTGAATTATATTTTATTATAGGCTTAAAGGTAAAACAGTTATTCGACCAATGAAAATACAGTCATACATCTGCTTTGTTTACATTACAACTGGAAGTTATCTCGTAAGAGATATAATGACACTGAGTGTATTTAAGAGATGTATTTAAGAGATGTAATTAATTAACTTCATAATTCCTTTAAAAGTTGATTACCGCATGATTTCCGAATATAGTATAGGCCCTACAGTCCATATATCTGTCGTATTGACTGAGAACTTTCCAGTAAATTCAACACATATTCCCTTGTAATAGGCCCTACAGTCCATATATCTGTCGTATTGACTGAGAACTTTCCAGTAAATTCAACACATATTCCCTTGTAATAGGCCCTACAGTCCATATATCTGTCGTATTGACTGAGAACTTTCCAGTAAATTCAACACATATTCCCTTGTAATATGATTAAATATATTTAATTAATTAAAAACTACAATCTATTGTATTTGTAAAATATTATTCAACATCCTTTTTTACGCAGCAATAAATTGTTATCAATGTTACTAGTGTTCACAGAATGTAAAACATTCTTTGAATCATAAATTTACATTTTATTCCATTCATAAATCATACCTTGAGTTGATGCAACAGTTTTACATCCACCAAGTGAGAACAACATGCATTGTTAATCGTATCTTGTTACAGTTTGACCAACCTGAAAACAAAAAGAATTAAAATGAGTTAGTTTTTGTATTCGTGACAGAATATCGTTCGCAGGCTGCAAAAGTGACACAACTAAAAGTTGTCATTTTTTCTTTAATTACTATCTTCCTTTCATGTCGTAGCCCGGTCTATAAAAAAATTATAATCATCTCTTCCTAGGTCGTCCTAACGATCTTTTACGATTTTGTTGGTATTTTAAAATCATCGTAAATTGATTTACAAAGGTTTTTGCATAATTTGAAATTAATATAGGAAAATACTGGATGAAAATATCAGCTGAGAATATGAAATAGTGGCTTTTTGTGGTAAGGAACCTGTACCTAGCTTGAAATTATAATTTTGGCAGAATTGGATGCTTCGACAAGATTGCAAAATGTAATATATCTGTAGGAATAATAAATAATCTAATGAAGCCTACTTTGGTCCAAAACATACTCGAACCATATATATATATAGGCCTATATATATTTATGCTGGCAAGACTCGTTCTCTACTAAGGCGACGCAACGAAAAAGCGATGGAAATATAATTACAACTACATAGGTTTTCACGCCTAACTAACCAACTCACTGGCACTATCAAACCATAGGTTCATGGCCGCGCGGACATAAGCTCTCCATACTTCCCTATCCTGACATAATGTTTTCCAATCATCCCCTGTATAAATTAACTTCCTTTAAATCTTGGGTAATGTTATTCTCCCACCTTAGGCCTATTCTTGGTCTACCAACTGGACGTTTTCCCTCTGCTTTTCCTACAAGAAACTTCCATGCACTTCTTTCATCCCCCATACGTGCCACATGTCCTGCCCATCGCAGTCTACGAGACTTAACTGTTGATATTATATCTGGTTTCCCGTACATATCAAGTATCACACTATTAGGTAGTTTTCTCCATTCAGCTGTCTGCTCTTACAAAATGGTATTTATCTTATGGATGAATTCATGATAGTAAACATGTAATTTTATGTGAGACTGATTTATTAGTTAATTCATTTGAAATAAATAATTAATACACCTGCTACGGGGGATTTCTGAGATCCGTCGCAGGCGATCTTTAAGAGATCAAAAGAGAAGTCAAGAGATCAGACATGAATTATAAGTATATAATATAAACGAGAGAATATACAGAAATAAATATAAATGGTTTGAACATGTACAAAGAATGAGAATGCCAATAATCATTTATCAAAACAGATAGACCCACTTTATTATAGGCCTGAAGGCCGAAGAAATGTAGAAGACCGAAACGACGCGACGTTGGAAGGACGACCTGTAGCATAATGTGCAGCGGAGAGCGGAACGGGACGAAATAACCACTATCTTATTTTTATAAAATTGAATTTTAATTATTGAGTAAGAAAGCTTAAATAATTTTATGTATAATTTGGTTAATAGGGTAAAATTGAATTCCTCGGAAGTTCGAACTAAATAATGGTAGAATAAATAAAATAGCAATTGATATTGCGAGAGCAACTACTCCTCCCAGTTTATTAGGAATTGATCGTAAAATGGCATAGGCAAATAGGAAATATCATTCCGGTGGTCAATAGGCCCATACCATGAAGATGATAAAATGATTAATTAATTTCACCTATAATTGTGGAATTATCAGACAAGAAAAGGATGCACAAGAAAGTGTTATCGATAGGATAACAAAGAGAGCTCTACTACAGTGGTATGGACATGTACAACGGATGTCGGAAGACCAGTGGTCTAAACAGGTGTTGGATTTGATGGTACCAGGCAGAAAGAAGAGGGGGAGAAGTAGAAGAGCATGGTATGAGTGAATATATGACGCCATGATGAAGAGGGGTATGGAACATGGACAATGGGAAGATAGGAATCTCTGGAAAGCAGGAATCAAAGGCAAACTGCTGTAAAGTGGAAAGGCTGTATTAAGTATTAAGTAATTGTGGAATGCAGGTTTTCACGGCCGGTAATCATAATGTTAAAAGATTCCGTGCTATGTGGCCATGGTCTATAACTGATATTTCTTCCAGACGTTTCTCCCTCAACTTCGGAGGGATCTTCAGTGGCGAGTGATTCTAGGTAACACCACCTAGAAGTACTCGCCAATGAAGATGCTCTCCGCAGTTGAGGGAGAAACGTCTGGAAGAAATATCAGTTATAGACCACGGCCACGTAGCACGGAATCTTTTAACATTAATTTCACCTATGACTTGGCCAAGAAAGTGGAGCCAAGAGTGAGGTGGGATAACAACATTAATCACGATTTGAGGGTGGTAAATGATAGGATGATTGAAAAACGTTTGCTCAGGATAGAGATGTACGGAGAGCTTATCTCTGCGAGGCTGGGTTGGATAGCGCCAGTGAGTTAGTTAACCCCATAGGTACACTAGCTTAACTCTGCCTGTTATATATTCCGTAATATTTTCATCCTTTGGCAAGGTATTTTTGTTAACATTTATGAATAGTAGAGGAATGTGTTTCGGTCTTCACCCTTATTGAGATCTCAAATACCGTTATATTTTGTTCGTTTTTGAGTGCCTGAAAATATAAAATATAATTTACGGTGATTTAAATTCAATTTCTGGGGAAATGCATTGAGCATTTAAACTTGAATCGAATGGGTTAAGTTGATGTAATAAAATTAGCCACAACAGGTGCCAAGAAAGAAGTTGGTTGAGAACTGTTGTGGGCGAGTGTACGAGATCGATGCAAAGGCACCGTAATCCCTTCGTGTCCCGCGCATTCACAACGGGTTAATAGTTTAATGTGTTTAAACAGCTCAGCCAACTCCAAAATTCTCAACACAGCACAGCAACCAGTCTCCCATTTTAATCTTCTTCCATTGCTCCTTTACACATTTTCCAGAAATACACTACTCGCCAAAACCAAGCAGACTTTATGGTCACTACACCTTACTCAGCTTATTCAAAAGACCCTAAGTCTGCTGTAAATATCACCATATACTATTCTAAATTAAGGTTTATAGCCGCAAGTAAAACAATAACACTGGTCAACATGATTTTTTTCTCATTAGTACCAATAGTTGTACATAATGCAGTTTTTTTTATCGTGTTTTGAAATATGTATTCGGAATTTCTCCATCACCCACAGATTTTATGATGTCAATTTCAATTAATGGATTTAAATAATTATTTTTTAATAAACGTTTTTTTGTCCATCTGTCCATTGTAAAATAAAACGGGAAACACTTTCATCAGGAGATTTCAGCTATGAAAAAGATATATCGAGGCAAATGGAATCCTAATATGCTGGCCAATTATTGTTGGACTATCAAGAGGGATGCTCCACAGGCGAAATATAGCAGAAAATCGTAATTTCTTACTTTCTAGGTGAGTCCGAATGTTCGAATATTGTGTAGTTATGAATGTAGAAAATATTAAAGTGTTTGAAATTATAAATTCCTGTCTCTCGGAAATCTTGCGTGATGGAGAAAACCCGATATCATATTTCAATTCAGGAGAAAAAATACTACCAGAATCGCATATTTTTCTTTCTGAGACAAAAAAAAAGTTTATTTTTTATTGCTCAGTGCAATTATAAGTAGTAGGAGCAACAGTGGTAGAAATGGTGGTAAAAGTTCCTCTTGGAAGCATAGAGCCTTTGTGAAGACATACCACTGACTCTGTTTTCTGCTTCATTCCATCTTTTCCCTTGTTCAGTTCCTGTTATTAATATATGACCAGCCTCATGGGATAGTGGTCAGCGTTCCTGACTACTGTTCATGAGGTCCCGGGTTCCATTCGCGGTCAAACCATATGATTTTTTTCTTAAAGGCAATTATTCCTGTGGTTGCCCATGATCTGTAATTTAGGTTAAGTTGAGGTTAAGAACTCTCCTGGCGCGTCATTATCATTCATCACCTATCATCTCATCGGGGTAACGTAATTCGCCTTCTAAGTGTCCCCACTTCAGAAGTGAGTTACAGTTACGCCAATGCCAGGGGAGAAAACCAGAAATGTCAAAAAACAACCTGGTGACATTAGACAAAACAAAATATATACAGGGTGTTTCAGAATAAGTTTTACAGACTTCTAGGGATTGTAGAGGGGACTAAGTAGAGAAAGTTTTGATAAGGAATCCATGTCCGGAAACATACCATTTCGATGTAAATATGTTCGGAGATCGAAGCACAAGGGGCTGATATCGTGTGAATTGTGTTTCACAATATAAGTATTACAGACTTCTAGGGGTTGTACTACAAGTGTGGTTCCACGTGGCGACCCTGTTGTTGGTTGCACCAAGTGTACCTGTGACGCATGTTTTTATACACACGCCCCACAAGACCTGGTGTGTGCTCAATAATTTCTGCTGCCGTCAGAATTCGTGCAAGATCTTCCTCTGACTGGACAGATGTAGTACAACCACTAGAAGGCTGTAATACTTATTCGGAAACATAAGACACACGATATCATTCCATTGTGTATCGATCTTCAAACTTATTTTACATAGAAATGGTGCGTTTCCGGACATGAGTTCCATGTCAAAACTTCATCTACTGAGTCCCCTCTACAACCTCCAGAAGTCTGTAATACTTATTCTAAAACAGCCTGTATATACATATATGTGTTGGATTTTTTGCATTTTCCTATATATATCTTATTCTTCTTCACAAGTTATATCGCAGTCCAAATACTGTAAGCGTAAAACTTATTCCAAAACTATATATGGAACAATCAGACGAACACTGAGGAACAAAAACAAAATTAGAAAGAAAACTCACCTAAGATTTTACTCAATGATAGCACTACCATTGGCGATGTATGTAAGTGAGGCCTGGGACCTAAAGTAAAAAGGAAAAAAGTAAAATTCAGGCAGCGGAAATGAGCTGTGAAAGGTTTTACAAGAGGAGAACATATTCGAAAATGAGAACATTAGAGAGGAACTAAAAGTAACAGCCACTTCTTCAGCAAATAGAAGAACATAGGAACAATTGGATATGACATCTGCAAAGAATAACAGAGGATAGATTACCAAAGATGGCATTGATGTATAATCTTGGAGGACGAAGATCGGTGGGAAGATCAAGAAAACGCTGGGCTGAACAAATGTGAGATCGGAACACTCAAAGCCCTAATCCGTGGAAGAAGACGAAGATGATATACATACATATAGAGACCTATATATAGTGCCCACCGCTGTGGTCTCGAGGTGGCGTGCTGCCTTGTCACACAGTGGGCCCGGGTTCGAATCGCGGTCGGGACAGGCTCGTGGGTGAGGTTTTTTCGGAGTTTTTCCTCGCCTATAAGACAAATGTCAGGGAGCTTAGGGCCCAACGGTCCCCGAAAATCATCCGGCCATCATCATCATCATCCTTATCATTATTATCATCACCATCACTCTCCACTGGTGTGGAAAGTAACGGGAAGCTATCACACATATAATTCCCTAGTATAGCTGTAAAGCATAGCACGAAAATGCTATAATTGCAATGAAAGTCCTGCCCTCGGGCAGAATTACTATGGATGGATGGATATATATAGTAGATAAATTCGCAGATAATTTGAATAGGTAAGGGCATTTTGTTAATGGCCCGGGGAAGGCAAAAACGTTAATACGGCTTTGTTTGCAATATTACCATTTATTAAATTCATTTCTGATTTCCAGAAATTTAATTTTACATCCATTAAATAACGAGACATTCATTGAACATGTTTCCTCTAATTATTGTTTAATACACTTTAATTAAATGTTGCATGTAGCTATTTTCCAGTTGTTGTTCTAATAATTACAAAATCCAATAACCAGATCAAATGCATGTAATACAGAAATTTATTCACGATATGAAAACCATAAAATAATATAGGCCTACATATAGAATTATTTAATTTTATTCTTCGTGTGAATGATCGTTCTTTCCCCTCCTCGCCCTTTCCAGGAGCTGTCGGATGTTATAATCATTAAAAGATACAATTATACTTGCTATAACTTTGCTATACAAGCCGTAGCCGAGTAGTTAAGGCAAGATGCATTGGCGCAGAGCTTACGCTGGTTCGAGTCACTATGGGGAAAGAAATTTTCTCAGAAATTTCTGCCAGTATAGGACCGTTGCCCATCCAGCATCTTGAGGAATTTGGGTAGCTATAATAAGTAGCGTCTCCAGGTTGAGAAATCCAGCTATAACGGCTGAGGAAACCAATATGCTGAGCCACATGTCCCCCCAAGACTGGCAGGATTATTGTCTACCTCTGTAATTAACACATGTGGATGTGAGGTCAGCGGCTGGCTGGTAGGCCAAAGACCTCAGTTTGTCGCGCCATGGAGTTTAATTGTATAAACAGTAGATGTAGAAAGAGTAGTAGTAACAGTAGTAATAGTAATGCTGGTTTCTGTGTTGGTAATGCTAGTTTCTGAATATTGCATTTAGGGTCAGCAGAAAGACGAGTATCTCCTGTTCCTTCTGCTGATGATGGGTCTAGTCTCGAAAGGCCTACAGAGAACTAATACTTTACAAAGTTGAGGAGATGGACCTAGAAGGTAACAGTTTTATATTATAAATTGTATGACTCATCCATCCATAGTAATTCTGCCCGAGGGCAGGTATTTCACTGCAATCATAGCATTTCCATACTATGCTTTGCAGCTTTACTAGGGAATTATAGGTGTGGTAGCTTCCCGTTGCTTTCCACGCCCGTGGATGATGATGATGATGATGATGATAAGGGTGATAATGATGATGGCCGGATGATTTTCGGGGATCATTGGCCCTAAGCTTCCTGACATTTGTCTTACAGGTGAGGAAAAACCCCGATAAAAACCTCACCCAGGAGCCTATTCCGACCGGGGATCGAACCCGGGCCCGCTGCGTGACAAGGCAGCACGCTACCTCGAGACCACAGCGGTGGACTTTATGACTAACATCTCAACGGAATTTTATCATCATCATCATCAACAACAACAACAATTAAGCCCAATGGCCTGTTCCGATCTCATTATAGGTCGAATTGGTCCTTCCATCTCTTCAATGGTCTACCCAACAATCTTCTCCCTTTTGGTTTATAATTATACATTCTTCTTGGTATGCGCTGTTCATTCATTCGTAATATGTGCTGAAGGTAAGCATTTTGATAGTATTTTATTCTTTCACAGATATTAAATATATTAAGTTCTGTTCTTATATCTTCGTTTATCTTTTTATCGATCCTTTGGTAACCTGCTATTGATCCCAACATCTTCATTTCTGCAAATTTTATCATGAATGTTTTTTAATGTTGATTAAACTTTCCAGATACCTGTCTTACAGGTGAGGAAAACCTCCGGAAAAAAACTTTCGCCCAGAAACTTGTCCCAACCGAGGATCGAAGTCGGAACGCTGTATGACAAGGCAGCACGCTACCACAGCGGTAGGCTGAATAATAACTGTAAGAATTAAGATCATTATACATGTAATGACTTGAAAGAAATTCCTGTGCAAACACAAAATGCTAAGTTACGTTATATATACTGTAAAAACCTTATTCACTTGCAATCTTATCCAACAAGAGAGAAACAGCAACAGGACTCTTTGAACCGTGTCGTCCTCGCTCAAACGTGCAGGATGTTCATGGTGACTCATCGGTTACTGATCCTTCACATCAGGGGTTCGTAACTAGGAGCTCGTGAGCGACAATCAATTCAGGGGTGTGCTATCCACTTTTTTCATTTCTTCTCTTAATTTTGAAGGTAGAAAAACTTATTCTCCCAATTACATTATATGCGAAACATGATATCTTACTTAAAGGGACGAGATAATATTACGAGTATTTTAGAATAAAGTTCTTAGGAAACTTTTTGATCCAAAGAGAGATGAGTAGATGGGCGAATGGAGAAGACTGCATAACAGTGAGCTACATGATCCTTACTGGAAACCCCCCTACCGGAGGACTTGCTCCTTGGATTTTTCTTTCCTAAAAAATGCATCGACCACGGCCGGGTTTGAACCCGCGACCCTCGGGACCAGAGGCAAAGAGCATCACCACTAGTCCACCGCGACCGACAATTTTAAGATTTTTTTTTCCATCAATGTCACCATATTGTCATTTCGGCATTATGGTATTCTCTCCTGGCATGGTGTTATTGTAATCTACTTCTGAGGTTGGGGCGCCTGGAAGGCGGAGTTACGCTGCCCCGATGAAATGTGATTGATGATGATGGTAAATGCATGCAAAAAAATATTTTCAATTTGTACTCCTAAATATAATCCTAGAATAGAGCCAACATTTTATTATCACCTAATATTTGATGACGTGTCCACCGCTGTGGTCTCGAGGTAGCGTGCTGCCTTGTCACGCGGCGGGCTCGGGTTCGATCCCCGGTCGGAACAGTTTTTCTGTGTGAGGTTTTTATCGGGGTTTTTCATCACCTGTAAGACAAATGTCAGGAAAACTTTAAGGCCCAAACGGTCCCCGAAATCATATGGCCATCACAATTGTCGTCATTCATATTCATCTAAGATTAAGCTTAGGATTTGGGACTCTCCTGGCACACCACTATCATCATCACTCATCATATCATCGGGGCAACGTAACCCCGCATTCTAGGAGCCCCAACCTCAGAAGTGGGTTACAAGTACTCCATTCCAGGAGAGAACACCAGGAATGTTGAAAAACAACCTGGGGCACTTGGTAAATAAAAATAATGGCGTTGTGAATTCAATAAGAACATCATTGGCAATTTTAAATAAAGAATCGATACTAGTAAAATTCATGGTGATGTTATCGATGTTATGCATATGGTGTCCAGCTTGAATTACAAGCTGGACACCATATGCATAACATCGATAACACCCTCACAATAGTACATAGAGAAAACATTCCAACGAGAATAAATATACTGGAGGAAATCGCAATCCTAAGAGAAATCAACAACAACCTGATTCTCAATGAATACACGCCTAATCCACACAATCCTCTGTACAAAATTCTCACAACCAAGTCAGTGCTTCAACAAGGGTCAACAAGAACGGAACTAATGCATTCTGCTGATGATGGGACTAGTCCCGAAAGGCCTACAGAGTTTTAAAAGAACTTAAGTTGAGGAGACGGAACGACCTACAAGGTAACTATATTATAGATTTTAACCGTACATTATATTACTTTAAATAAAGAGTGTTTCACACGTGATGGTTTATTCATTAATTTATTCTTAATTTCCCTTCCAATGTAAGTTATATTCAAGATTGTTATGCCCTGAAAAAATCAATCTATGAAGGACAGATTTGAACCCGCGAACTTCGGAACTAAAAATAAATACTAGGTTCTGTGTTGATAAGTATACCCCTGGAAATATACTGTAGTTCGTGACACGTGCTCCATGAACACGACATTCGTGCTTCATCTTGCAGATCAGACCATGCTAACAATGAATAACTTAGTTTGTAATTTCGGTACGGCCGTGTCTTGGTTCATTGTCAACATCCCCCTTCCCTTCTCCAAAGACAGAGGGTGAACAGCTGAGTTCGGACATTACAGGGGTTCACATTTATCCAATAATAAAAGATTCGTCACTACGATTCTCTCTGAACCACATACGATAAGTAAAAACCAATCTCTTCATCCCTTAATATCTAGAAGGGTGGAAAAAAATATATAGGGGGATGAAAGTCGCCTCCCATATTATTGCAGTACCCAATCAGAATCCTAACAATCTTGCAATCAATAACAATTGGGATGGACTGTGACTGCCCACTGTGTACTCCCCTTCTTCAGAAACACTGACCCATAGAGGTGACCTTTCTACTCTGACAATGTGACTCCCTTATGCCAAGTGTGAATAAGAAGTATTTTGCGCATGTGCAAAGCGTTTTATTACGCGAATATGAACAATGTTAACAAAATGAACATATTTAGGGGAGAGAGATTGTGGGAATATTACATTCTGCTCATTTCCCTTCTTTTTCTTCCAAAAATGATGACTATTTTCTCGCTAGACTAACATATTTTCATAAGTTTCATTTTTAGGAGTAAATTTGTTTTGACGTATAATATATTTTATTTAAGATTATTATGAAATTCTCTTCATTCAACTGCCCGGAAACTGTTTATGGTGTTAACTGTGGAATAAAAGAGCAGAATGTAACTATAAAAGTACGGCAGGAAAATACTATTTTTTTCTGGGTATATTGCTCTTTCATACATTCATAGAAATAGCTCCTTACAAGTTATGATAATTTTACAGAAAAACATAAACATGTTTACAATCTACATTATTTCTATATTTTTAAATATACAGAGTGGAAACGAATTTTGTAATACTTCGAGGATATTGAAATCCTAACTTATACTACTACCTACGAATTTTTTATTCACCCTTCATTGATTTAGGAAGAGAGTTTAGCATACCGTTTTATGTATGTAAAGTTTTTTTTTTGTGATATTTGACTATTTTCTTCAAATCGAAAACATTTATTTTCCTCAGTGAAGAGTTTTAAAAAAATGGCTGCATTGGATTATGACTCCATGCTCACCTCTGCTCACAATTATTGCGTATAGAAACTCAGCCAGAGTCCATAGATTTTTCAAGACGTAAAAATCCTAAACACAACTTCCTTCGGAGGAAAAGTAAAAACTCGTTCACACTCAGTTTTGAATTTTGATAGTAATGACTTAAGTTATTAAACAGCATATGAAAATAGGCTACTTGAATAGATTTTTACGTCTTGAAAAATCTATGGACTCTGGCTGAGTTTCTATACGCAATAATTGTGAGCAGAGGTGAGCATGGAGTCATAATCCAATGGAGCCATTTCTTAAAACTCTTCACTGAGGAAAATAAATGTTTACGATTTGAAGAAAATACTTAAATATCACAAAAAAACTACACACACACACACACACATATATATATATATATATATATATAAAGTTTTCTTGGGTTTTCCACGTCATGGATTCAAGGTTGGCCTCAGGCCACTGATTCCTACGTTTCGACATGATCCCACATGTCATTATCAAGGAATTGATCCCACATGGCATTATGATTCCTTGATAATGACATGTTGGATCATGTCGAAAGTCTAATCAGTAGCCAGAGGCCAACCTTCAATCCATGGCGCGGAAAACCCAAGAAAACTTTCTTAATCATACTTATATCCGCGAAAATCTATAATATATATATACTGGTATGTGTTGTGTCCTTTAATCCTCTAACTGCCGTAATTTTTGTTTCTTCGAAACCAAACTTGGCATACAGCAATTCATTAAAAAAGTAAATTCAAGTTCGTTAACCAGCAAAATCGGATTAATAGCTGTAGAAGTGCACAAGAAACCAAAATTTAAAAATCACTCTGGCGGTCGCAATATTTTCAATGTTTCAAAAAGCTAATTCGGTATGCGCTATTAAAATAAACTGAGGAAGGTATTCTCCAAAAATAACCGAAATCCTATCATTAGAAGTGGGGTTTTGTCTGGAATCAAAATTAGAAATAGGCTCAAGCAACTCTCATATTTGATTCGTTGCAATGCACAGGCTAGTATACGATTTAATTAACCCATGCATTCGCAGATATATTCCAATTTAATTTTACCCCCCTTTAAATAAAATCTTAAGTTATATTATTGAATAATTAATTAATATAAATATTCACTTATTTATGTGAATATAGTAAATATATTTATTATTAGTACGTATTTAATTGTGTACCATATAAGATGCAATAGTTTAATTAATTTAGTATTTTCAATCAAATAATAGAAAAAATTATATTTTAGTTTACCTGCATGACAGCTGTTTTATGTTTTTAATTATTATCTAGGAAATTAGACTTTCTTGTATGCGCACAGCAAATATGAATTTTGCAGTAAGCACACCGCAAATTTGTCATAGTGATACAATCAAAAGTTATTTTAGCTTGCATTATTGTCTATTACTCATCAACACTTTTACATAAATAGTAACTTTAAAATAAACCATTGTAGAACCTCAGATATTATTTCATATTATTAAAATTAAAATTAATCACGCAGTTAAGAAAATTCTAAATGTTATGCAACTAATCCCGTATAAAACAAACACACCGTCTGATTAAAAAATACAAGTATCACCTCTTCCGATTCGATGTTATATATATCCATTCATAGTAATTCTGCCCGAGGGCAGGTCTTTCACTGCAATCATAGCATTTTCATGCTATGCTTTGCAGCTTTACTAGGGAATTATAGGTGTGGTAGCTTCCCGTTGCGTTACACACCGGTGATGGATGATGATAATGATAAAGATGCTAATGATGGCCTGGCCGGATGATTTTCGGAGACCGTTGGGCGCTAAGCTTCCTGATATTTGTCTTACAGGTGAGGAAAAACCTGGAAAAAAAACCTCACCCAGGAGCCTGTCCCGACCGGGAATCGAACCCGGGCCCACTGCGTGACAAGGCAGCACGCTACCTCGAGACTACAGCGGTGATCTCTAGATTTCTCTGGAATTAAATGCAATTCGTCTTCTTTGGCGTTTTTTTAAATGTCTATAGGGATAACATTTTCTGAATTTCCATAGGTTACATTTTAAATGTACTATTAATCGCAACAATAATAATTTTATTAAACATCTCCTTAGATACAGAACTCGTGACGAAATCATGACGTCACCAAGCATTAATGCACAGCCAACTCTACAAGTACTACTGTATATCTGGCTTAACTTGGCAAAGAGAGAGATGGAGAAATAAGGGTAGATCCTTGACCGCCTTTCGTCCTGGTACATAAGAAAGAACCCACCCTATTGTCGTTTTCGTCTTCCCCCTTAACATCTGGTGAAGATATACCGACAACACTGGTGCGAGTGAGAGAGGTGAGCACAGCTGTCTCTTTCTACAAATTTCTTGCAAAGTTAAGCCAGACGAATTATAACTACTAGTGTAGTGGGCCATGAACAATACTCACAAAATAAGCTCGACAAACTATTATTTATTTTTGTACTAAAGGATATTTTTTAAATTAATTTTCCATACAAGTCAACTAAAAGTAATGTTCTTATGTAACTAGTAGTGGAAGTGCTTCGGGTCCTCGTCTCGAAATTCCTGCCTCGGCAGTAAACATTTTACTCGTCCGCGAAACTGTCACTTCACTATTAGTTACACAACCAGGAAAAGTACCTTGGTGAACATTGTACTGTTCTATAGTTAACTGAAACCATAGTATGCGTGAGATGTGACGGCGCAACACAGCAACGCAGCCTAGTGCGCAGCTGGGTTCATACGAGAGTCAACAGAATACAGACGCAATGGTTCGGTGTATAGTACACTTCATTTCCCAACCGACTAAGATACTTTCTGCAAATAACTGTTAATTTGTATCAAATTATATAACAATATTCAAAGAGTAATAACTTAGATTACGATAGGTTTGTTTTCTCAGAAGTCCGACATGTTTAAATAAGTTAGCATAAGAAATTTGCCACTAATTCCAACCCCTTAGTAATGAAAATAGGCTTTCAACCTCAACAGCGTGCTATACACCGAAACATTTTTAACTAGTATTAATGGTACCATATTTCACGGAGAACTGCTCTTATGTGGTGTGACTCATTCGTCGCTCTCGGCTTTCCGACTCTCGGCTCGTCGGCAGTGAGTTTTACGATGCCCCGATCTGATGGGTGAGTCTACTACTGCTACACAAACTGCGCCATCGCATTTTAATTTCCCACTTACACTGCCGTACAGGCAAGGATTAGCAGTTGAACCCAATTACAGTTAGAAAAACAAAGACATTAGCCGTCAAAAGGTATAGGTACCTCAGAATTGGTACACTGGACGGCGCATTGTTGCCGTCACAAAAGAGAGAGAGATAGTGTTTGTCCAATTTAACGAAATAAAAATAAGCACATATTCCGTAAACAAGTGAAATTAGAAGATAACTTCGATTTGCCGAGGAATTCGCATAGTTTACGCAGTCCCTGTGTGACAGATTTTATATTAGGATTTTTTTTTCTACGCTACATTACTTTTACCTTCAACCGAAAGTAATTTTATTCTTCCAAAAATTCTGGTCTTCCGCATTTTCTTCCGTCAATTTAATTATATTCATACTCCTCCTGATCCTATCCATCCACTGTTCCTTTGCTTTTCTTCTTTTCATTCTTTTTCTTCTCTCTTCAGCAGTCCATTCCAAAATAATTTTCGGAATTCTGTCTTCTCCCATTTTTTAACGTGTCCAAAGCACCTCAAGTTTCGTTCTTCAATTACTTTAAGAATGTTCGTAACCATTTTCATCATCATTCTAATTCTTTGGTTTGTAATTTGATCAATTCTTGATTTTCTTATCTCTCTTCACAATAGTTCGTTTCTGTAAACAATAGGTCTAATTTATTTGCATATCGCTTCTCTGATGTTTAAGTTTCAGATCTATATAACATTGCACTTTGAACTTATCTTCATATATATGAGAAAGATAAGTGTTTGGATTGGATTTGTCTGGTGGTGTAATGGATAGCATGCTGGGGTTACCAACCCAGAGGTCTGGGTTCAAATCCCATTTAGACGCATTTATTTTTCTTATACGTATATATATATATGCTATATATATGTATATATAAGGCATGTATATAGCCTATGTATAAGAAAAATAAATGCGCCTAAACGGGATTTGAACCCAGACCTCTGGGTTGGTACCCCAGCGTGCTATCCACTACACCACCAGACAAATCCAATTCAAACACTTATCTTTCTCATATATATATATATATATATATATATATATATGAAGATTAGTTCAAAGGGCAATGTTATATAGGCCTATATATAGCATATATATATATAGGGCCTACACGTGTGTGTATTATAACTAATTAGTTGACATTTAGCAATGAAAGCCAATTATGACATGAAAATAAAAATACATGCCTAAGTCGGGATTTGATTACTTGTTATAAAAGCCACTAAATGCCAGTTGGAACGATATCCCGCTGCCTCTCGTGAATTGAGAATTACATAAATACAAAAAAAAAATGTTTGTGTTAGGATTGCTAAGTGGCTCAGTTGGTTAGAGCACTAACGTTCAAATACCGACTCAGGCATTTATTTTTATTTTCAAATCATATATAGGCATATATAATTCTTCTGTAGCCTAAGTGTGCATGTCACTGACTCCTCCTAAATGACTGGACCGATTTTAATTAAATGTTTTGTATGTGTTTGAGTAGGTCCTTGGATAGTTTAGATTCACAATTGGACCCGGTATAACCATGAGGTGTAGGAGTTCACCTGAAACAAAAATTAAAAAATCGCTCTAGCAGTAGCAATTTTCGATGTCTTACAACGAAACTCGATATATGATATTAAAATAAACCGAGGTAGGCATTGGCCAAATATCATCGAAATCTGGCCATTAAAGTGTGGGTTTACCTTAAATTCGAAAATAAAAATTGTCTCGGAACTGCCATGTTTGATTTGTCACGGTGTATACTATATAATATAATTAATCCTTAATATTTAATTTATTTACGCGTAGCAGCGCACGCCGGGTATTAGCTAGTGAATTATACATTATTATTTTTGTGCTATCTACAGCTATCTACAATATTCATGCTCTAAAGAATTCAAAACCAATCACCAAACAAATTTCACAGTCATGCTAATCAATTGACCTTCACGGAACACTTGTACATACCTCGCGGAACACTGTTTGGGAAACACTGATGCAGACATTTTAAAAACAATGAACTATGGTCTGAAGTACGCAGTAAATTGTGGAATTAGAGTTGTAATTTGTACCCCGGCCGTTAAGCAGAGAAGTAGCGTATAACTTGTTTATAAAAGTAATGAAATAAAAGAGGAGAAGGTAATGCAATGGAAAGTGAATTCCATCTCGTTCTGCGGAAACCGTTTGTCATATACGTTCCATATTTCCCATCAAAATCAAATGTAGGATTTATGCATCAAAATAATCGATAGGCATATTACATTGAATTATTAACTAATTTCCTTTCCATCTGAAATTGTATGAATGGGTGGGAGATAAGCCTCAACTATAATTTGGAACCAGATGTTGTACAGACATAAATAGCTACACTACTTTATTTCACGACACGTTTTTACTGACTATTATACATCTCGAAAAGGCATTTGATAGGCTCGAACTTAGAAATGTAATAAATATTTTAGAAACAAAAAACACTGAGCAGCAAAAATAAACTTCTTTTTTTGTCTCAGAAAGAAAAATATGTGGTTCTCATAGTATTTTTTCTTCTGAATTCAAATAGGATATCGGTTTTTCTCCATCACGCAAGGTTTCCGAGAGACAGGAATTTATAATTTCAAACATTTTAATATAATCTTCTACATTCGTAGCTACACAATATTCGAACACTCGGACTCATCTAGAAAGTAAGAAATGACGATTTTCTGCTATATTTCGCCTGTGGAGCATCCCTCTTGATGACCAGCATATTAGGATTCCATTTGCCTTGATATCTCTTTTCCATAGCTGAAATCTCCTGATGAAAGTGTCCCCGTTTTATTTTACAATGGACAAATGGACGAAAAAAGTTTATTAAAAAATGATTATTTAAATCCATTAATTGAAATTGAAATAAAAAACTGTGGGTGATGGAAAACTTCCGAATACATATTTGAAAACACGATAAAAAACTGCATTAAGTACATTTCCAATATTTAGGATGTGATATAACTTATAGAGAAAATAAAGATATAGAAAATAAAGTAAATCAATTTCAGGCTATTTGTGGAACCATACAAAGAACCTTAGGTCGGAAAACAAAGAAAGATACGAAACTTAAATTATATAAAACAATGGCTGTTCCTTTGTTGTTGTATGGAAGTGAAAATTGGATAATTAAATCAAGGGATAAAAGCAGGCTACAGACTGCGGAAATGCTGTTTTTACGTAATGTGAAAGGATGCACAAGAGCGGATAGAATAAGGAATGAAACTATACGAGAAGAATTAAATATATATAAAATTGAAGATAAAATCAGCGAAAATAATAAGAAATGGACAGAACACTTAATGAGAATGAACAACGAAAGAATACCAAAAAGAACCTTCCTGTATAATCGCAGAGGAACAAGAGATGTTGGCCGACCACGTAGAAGATGGACTCCACTTTTAACTTCGCCGGAACAGGCTGCATAGCCTAAACCTTGTAGTAGAAGAAGAAGAAGTACAACTATTGGTACTAATGAGACAAAAATCATGTTGACCAGTGTAATATACCAAATGGTTTGGTTTTACTTATTGCAGACATTTGTACTAAAATAAATAGCCTCAATTAGTTTCCTACTCAGGGTGGAGTCGAGGGATGAGATGAAGCCCCTTAGAGGTCTGTGAATGACAAGGGTGCCGGCCGAGCACGCCTGATGCACCATCACTGGAGCAGATGAACGAAATGAAACGAAATGGATGAGATGAGTATGTAGAAACGGTGGATTGAAATTTGTGGTAGGGGATAACGGGAGAACCCCCGGAAAAAAACCTGCCCAAGCTCCGTTTCGTCCACCAAGAAACCCACATGGAGTGGCCGAGACTCGATCTCGGACTCCCACCGGTGAAACAATTATACTGATAATTTTAATAGAATAAAAATAAGTGGACAGCTGGCAGAGACAATCAGAAGAGGGATCGGACAAGGAGACCCATTGAGTACAATACTATTCAATTTAGTAATGAATTAAATAATAGAATAGAATAGATTTATTTAGCCTCGTGGAGTTAAGACCATATGACCTTCTCTTCCACTCACCAGGACAAGCATATGTTACAATTAAATACAAAAAATTACAATAATAGTACATGCTAAACAATTAGTTATCTGTCAAACTGAACAATAATGAAAATAATGTCTAATAATACAATAAAATTAAATATAATTAAAACCAAACTAATGAAATAATGTACACACAAAGGATTAACAGCTCGAATCTACTATACATAAAAAGAAACGAAAAAAAATACAAAAATAGTAATAAACTATAATGAAATAATATATCGCTTATATACACAAGGCATTAGGTAAATATATTGACTAATCTTAATAGTATTTTTATTAAATAATAAAAAAACAAATTAATTATTAAAAATGTATAATAGTGAGTTGTTTCTGTTAATAATTTCATTTTCAGTTTGTTTCTGAAAGATGGTAGTTTGGCAGTCTCTGACATAGGGTGGAAGGGAATTCCACGTTAGCAAGAGAAACTGTAAAAGATTTCGAGTAATAGGTAGTGTGACGAGGAAAATATATTAAAAATAAAGATGGAACTTAGAATCTCGAAAATTTAGTCCCTCACAGTCTAGAAAGAATAAGTTTTTTTCTTGGATATTGTTAATAGTGTAAGCTACAGCTAGAGATATAAAAATAAAAGTTACAAAGTCCTCCGATCACTAACTGGAGTAACATTAAGGGATAGAATGAAAAGTGATGAGATAAGGATGCAGTGGAATAGTAGGGAAATGGTTGAACATATACAAAATTATCAGATTAAATGGTTCCAACACGTCCAGAGAATGTCAAATTCCCGTTTACCAAAGATGATTTACCACCTCAACCCTAACGGCAAAAGAGACCTCGGAAGACCCTTCAACCGATGGAAAGATCAGTTTTTGTAGTCGCAGAACGGGCATCATCACCCAA
The DNA here is from genome assembly GCA_030220185.1 of Diploptera punctata. Taxonomy (NCBI): domain Eukaryota; kingdom Metazoa; phylum Arthropoda; class Insecta; order Blattodea; family Blaberidae; genus Diploptera; species Diploptera punctata. The sequence goes on along the minus strand of JASPKZ010004212.1, from coordinate 440,664 downwards.
TACTGCATTCGGAAGAAGAAGAAGAAGAAGAAGAAGAAGAAGAAGAAGAAGAAGAAGAAGAAGAAGTTACAAACAAAAACATTGCTGTTCTACCGGTAAATTAATTTACTTTCATTATATTTTCTCCATTGTTTCTTCACGATACATTTTATTGTAGATGTTGTCATTATCAAATGCCTATAAGCCTTCATTTTTCCTGTTTTACTTATTTGTTCTGTAACGGTTTTTTTTTAAGTTGTAACGTAGATCCTTTAGCTACTCTCTTCTTTAATAAACCATAGGCTTTTTTTAGGGAGGTGAATTTATTTATTATTTATTTATTTATTTATTTATTTTACCTAATGGAATTAAGACCCTAAGGTCTTCTCTTACACTTCACCAGGGTTAAATTATACATACAATAAGTATGATGATAAATTATACATAATATATAGTCCACCGCTGTGGTCTCGAAGTAGCGTGCCGCCTTGTCATGCAGCGGGCGCGTGTTCGATTCCCGGTCGGGACAGGCTCCTGGGTGAGGTTTTCTCGGGGTTTTTCCTCACCTGTAAGACAAATGTCAGGAAGCTTAGGGCCCGACGGTCCCCGAAAATCATCCTGCCATCATCATTATCACCATCATCCTTCACCGGTGTGGAAAGCAACGGGAAACTACCACACTTATAATTCCCTAGTAAAGCTGCAAAGCATGGCATGAAAATGCTATGGTTGCAGTGAAAGATCTGCCCTCGGGCAGAATTACTATGGATGGATGGATACATAATACATAATTACAGACTATATAATATAAAGGAAAGAAAAACATAATAATAATAATAATAATAATAATAATAATAATAATAATAATAATAATAATAATAACCTATAATTACATTAAGTAAACGGATTCGTAAAGAAAATTAAAAATATAAAGAAATAATAAAAGTATACATGGAACTTAGTTGTATATTATATTGTTTAAGGAAATGTACAGTTAGTTTCATTTTAAACTGTTTTTGAGTCGGGCAGTCCTTGATGTACGAGGGGAGGGAATTCCAGAGTTGGAATTGGCAAGTACACGCCATAGTATAGTTGGTAAGGACAATACGCTACAAGCCGGAAGGTCCAGGGTTCGAATCTCAATGGGGTCTGGATTTTTAAACTGGTACGAAGCTTCTGGCGGCTCCATGCCCCTGGGGTCGAATCAGCCTCTAACATAAATGAGTACTATTATCTACGTCAACGGAGTTAATAGAAAGGACGTCATTTTACTACCCCCACTACTGTAGGGGTGCATACAATAACTAGGCCAAAGCTAGGAATGTGGCTGTTACCAGTTATAAACCAAGTCCCCCACAGATGTGAAAACCAGAAAATAAAATATAATTTATCCTTTTTTCAGAGGATTTTTGTAAAAAATATTATATATAGTTTTTAATTCCTGACTTATTTTGTTATCATTTGAATTTATATTAAGATTTCTATAACTAATATAATACAAAACACACAGTTTTAGTACGATAATTTGCGGGGTGGCTGACCGGCGGAGGGTCATCTATTGTAATAGTGTAGTTCAGTACTGACATTGTATTGACAGCACAAAAAACATTTGTCTTTCTCAGTAGACTGTTCTTAGTTCTAGCAGTGTGGTGGATTTTAGAATTGTCTTGAAAATTCAGTTTATACATAATTTATTTAGTAGAATTAAGAGTTTAGTTAGCGTTTAATAGATTGTTTTATACATTTTTAAAAAAATATTTAGAAGATATAGCTATATATATATCCATCCATAGTAATTCTGCCCGAAGGCAGGTCCTTCACTGCTTTACTAGGGAATTGTAGGTGTGGTAGCTTCCCGTTTCTTTCCACACCGGTGAAGGATGATGATAATGATAAGGGTGATGATAATGGCCATATGATTTCGGGGACCGTTTGGGCCTTAAAGTTTTCCTGACATTTGTCTTACAGGTGAGGAAAAACTCCGATAAAAACCTCACCCAGAAAAACTGCCCCGACCGGGGATCGAACCCGGGCCCGCTGCGTGACAAGGCAGCACGCTACCTCGAGACCACAGCGGTGGGCACACACATATATATATATATATATATATATATATATATATTAGTTTCGGTATACATTTGAACATAATTTAGACAGAGTAGAAGCTGCGATTTAAATATGCATAGAAAGGAGATGTTAAATAAGTAAAAAAAAAAAAGATGTATATATAGGTATAAGTTTTAAAAATAACTATTATATATTATATTACTATTACAAATTTTCGAATTGTTCAGTATATAATCCAATATAATTCTATTTTCATAACATAATTTAAAAGACTGATGTATTTGTAACAGAGAGTAGTACCTTCCCCTTTACTAGCTGCTGTACCTGCTACTGGAATGAGTGAAGGGAGGATCTCTATCAACTGGTTTGAAATAAAGATTAGATGTTTGTTCTGGGTAAAGACGACCGTAACGCAGGGCTGACAACCCGGCTGAATCAAGTGCCCATTGTATAGAAAAGTGGGAGCCTTAACTTCCTATTACCCCAAGAGCCTCCTAAGGCCTGTAGTGGAATCATTTTATCTACAGGAATTGACAAATGTTATTTCTTATGATGGATATTATATAAAACATTTTTAGACCTGTTTGCTACCTATCAGAACCTATATGATGCACAACATATCTTAAATATATGTCGTAGACAGCAATGGACAGGACATGTGGCATGAATGCCGAATGAAAGATCGGCATGGAAGCTTCTTGTAGGAAAATCAGAGGGGAAACGCCCAGTTGGTAGACCAAGAATGAGGTGAGAGAATTAGCATTAACCATGATTTGAGGGAAGTAGATTATACAGGGGATGATTGGAAAACATTAGCTCAGGATAGGGATGAGTGGAAAACTTATGTCCGCACGGCCATGAACCTAAGGTTCTATAGTACGAGTGAGTTAGTTAATATTTTTCCTTTGATTTAAAAAAAAAAAGTACTTCTCACTTGAAACACATATATTAATTTGTTTTTCTGTATTATCCACCTTTCATTAAGTTTTCAAAGATGGCATTGTGTATGTTACATAAAATAACATTTATGACACTCATACCAGATTTTAATCACAATTTTCTCAGTCAAAAAAAAATTGTGAATTCTCAATATTTCGACCACATCTCTAATTTATTATCATTTTTCCGCAAACAAAACAAAACTTCGAAGCTGTATATCCAAAAACACGTTTCTGCCTCAATGTGTGAAATGATTTTTAAGAACCAAAACTATTATAAACATTTTATGAAATTCATAACAATATGTAGTATTTTTCTAAGACGATATATGTAGGTTAATTCAAACACTCATTCAAAAACCATAAATTATTATTTCTGTTTTACAATATATAGTATAATATTGTTATAGTATGCTACAATCCTAACATGCCTTTATGGCGAAATAGAGTTTCAAAATATTTGAAGATTCAATAAAATGAATAATCCAAAAACACGGTTTCTGTTTATGTTCTCGTTTTCCAGATAACCTCTCACAATCGAAAAACTCGCGTATTATTAAATAGGGCCTGCATTTTCTTCCTGCATAACTCCATACTTTCATGTGACACATCGGTTTTCCCGGTCCCAACATTCTGTTTAAAACGTTGATAAAAAACTATTGTAACCCTCTTTCTTCCACTATACCACTATGAGTACAAAAAAGAATAACCCTCCCTTCCATTGATTGCGTCGCTTATTTCCTCTTTCACTGATAGAAAGGGTATATATATATATATATATATATATATATATATATATATATATATATATACATCCTGATGCGAATCCGCTTCCTGTGACCCAAGATTCGCTTCAGTTTTTTTTATTACTGGTTAGGACCAGGTGCTGCCTGAAGAATAACAAGAGATTGCAATCACTACTTTATTGAGCACTGGCTATGGTAACGCCTCTTTATGTTCTCGGCCTTCGAGTTTCAATGTCATTATTTGTGCATTTATGTTCAAAATTATGCAACTCTGTATCAGTAACCCTCAGGGAAATTTTATTCTATGTCCTGACCTTGATTTTGGTGGTCTTGTAATGATATTTTGTGTCTCACTATTTCTTCTTCTTCTTCGGCTTTCCCCCATTTATAGGTTTGCCGTCTTCAGTTTCCATTTATCTCTATCATTCCAATCTCCCTCTTCCAAATTCCTATCATCCATTATTGTTCTGACGTAGGTTTTCCATTTCCATCTAGGTCTGCCACGTTTATTTCTTCCAGGGGGGGGTGACCATTGGTATATATTTTTTGGCCATCTTTCCTTTTCCATTCTATGTACATGGCCATACCATTTAAGCGTTTTATTTTCAATCCTCTTAACAACAGATGTGGCGACATTCATTTCTCTCCAAAGGAAATCATTTCTTATTTTATCCTGTGTTGTTTTTTGGAGGCTTCTTCTAAAATAATCAAATTCAACTGTTCTAATTTTATTCTTTTGTAATTCCGTCAAAGACCAAGTTTCACTTCCATATGACAAAATATTCTGTATTATCCTCTTATAAATTTTCATTTTAGTTTCCTTTGTAATATTTTTGTTTCAAATTACTCCATGTAATGTCTTAGTTGCATTTTTTGCCATTGCAATTTTTACTATTTCTCATTCTATTATTATGGGCTGTTATATATTTATTATATTAAAGATAAATTTGGATAAAACCGAGTGTATGATAACAGGAGATAAATAAAAAAGCTTATTTTCTGCACGATATTGCGTTCTGTCGTACCTACAGGAGTGGCAACCATGATTGAAAGTTCAAATTCGTAAATATCGGGGATGCAAACTATACATAACTAAATAACTATGATGTAATATTACAAATTACCTACCTAGGGCGGGAAGTAAAACCACTTACCTTTATGTATATTACGTACAATGTATATACAAAAATATATCCAAAAGGTAGTGTTAATATACATTATGCGAAAAAAATCACTGCATTTTAAATGAACTGAACTTTATTTGAAACAATATAAAACAACAAATTCGCCATTTTATGTCTGATTGGTGTCACGGCTTACTGTGCAGTCTCAACTAAATCATTTTCGGTATTTAGCGTATATACACTGGCCAGACTGCTAACGTCAGTCAGTTGTTTATAACGAACGCAAATATTTCCAACAAATATGTTATTATTTTACTTACTTACTTACTCACTGGCACTATCGAACCCGTAGGACATAAGCTCTCCATACATCCCTATCCAGAGCTAATGCTTTCAAATCATTCCCTGTATAATCTAGTTCCCTCAAATCATAGTTAATGTTGTTCTCCCACCTCATTCTTGGTCTACCAACTGGGCGTTATCCCTCTGGCTTTCCTACAAGAAGCTTCCATGCACGTGTTTCATTCCCCATACGCGCAACATGTCCTGCCCATCGCAGTCTACGAGACTTAACTGTTATTATTATATCCGGCTTCCTATAAAGACCATGTAGTTCATTGTTATGTAGTCTTCTCAGATCACCTGTCTGTTCATCTCTCTTTGGTCCAAATATTGTTCTAAGAACTTTATTCTCAAATACTTGTAATTTCCTTTCCTCCCTTAAAGTAAGAGTCCATGTTTCGCACCCATATAATATAACTGGTAGAATATTAGTTTTATATATTTTCAGCTTAACGTTTTTTGAAAGGAGTTGGTTCATCAAAAGTCTATGCAATGCATAATAGCATGCATTTCCAGAATTGAGCCTATGTTTAATTTCTTTGTGCATCTCATTCCTATTTGTAATTATTGTTCCTAGGTATTTGAATTCAGCCACTTCCTCAAAATTTCCCTCATTTGTCATTAGCTGTCCATTTCCATTATATACTGAATTTCTACGTGTGACCATATATTTAGTTTTACTGATATTTACTTCCAGTCCTAATTTCCTAGTGTTACTCAATAGTGTGTGCGTGTTGTCCTTTAGTATCTCCTCGCTATCGGCCAGTAGTACTACATCATCAGCATAAACTAACAGCTTATTAATACCATTCAGTTGTAAGCCTTCCTCATTCTCTAAAGATTTAATGGCATGCTCTAGTACAAAATTAAATTTTACTATTATTAATTATTTTGAAAAGAAAATCGTACAGAAATAGTACAAATAGTGTTTTACAGAATCTCGGAAATTAAAAATCTGGCTATCGCTCTGTTTTAAATAATTTCCTCGTTTCTGTAAAAACCACTTCCCAACCTCGCATTTTAATATACTATTAGAAGATGGACATGGAAATATAAAATCATGTGACGAATATGTATATTTGGGGATAAAAATTAGTGCTGTTGGAAGTCAGGATGCTGAAATTAATGAGAAGATAAATAAGGGCAAAACTGCAATATCGAAATTAAATGGTGTTTTATGGGATCAGAATGTAAGTTGTAAAACAAAAACAAACATTGTTAATACAATAATAATGAGTACAATGACATACGGCGCAGAAACATGGGCATTAAAATCTAGAACAATAAGTAAATTAAATTCTGCAGAAATTGATTTTTGGAGGCGTTCAGCTGGACTTTCTAGAAGAGGTAAAATAAGAAACAGTGTAATTAAACAAAAGATGAAAGTTCAAACTTGAGTCGTGAATTTCATAAAAAAAATTAAAATGATATGGTCATGTAAAACGAATTACAGAAGACAGATTCCCAAGACTAGAATGAGTGCCACTTGTTAGAAGAAAATGAAGATGAGTGCCAAGAAAACATGGATCGATGTTTTTTGAGCAGCATGAGAGAAAAAAAGGATCGATTAATGGAGATTTGAATGATAGAGAGATCTGGAGGATAATGACAATATGTTATTGGGCGCAGGAAGATGTGAAACATTTTGAAATCTACTAAATAAATAAATAATAAACATGAAGAAGATTTCCGGGCTGTAAGGCCATGGTCCCTACGTTTCGCCATAGACTGCGTATGGCATCCTCAAGAGTTGTCTTAAGGATGCCAGAAGCAGTCTCTGGCGAAACGTCGGGGAACTGCAAGCCTCGATACCACGGTCTACAGCCCGGAAATTTTCTTCAAGATCATCATAGCAACTCCGGCCGTGAAAGCCTAAGTCAATACAAATAATAAACATTTTATTATAATGGGAACTTCTGTAAAAAATAGACCAAGGATTTAGAAAACGGTTATTCTCCCAGTTATATTACATGGATGCGAAACGTAGACTCTTACTTTGAGGGAACAGATTACGAGTATTTGAGAATAAAGTTTTTAGGATTTTTACCAAAGAGAGATTAACAGATAAGTGAATGGAGAAAACTACATAAATGTGCTATATGATTTTTATTGTAAATCAATCACAATAAGATTGTAGAATGTGATGGACAGGACATGTGGCACTAATGGGAAATGAAAGAGGGCCATAAAAAGTTATTGTAGGAAAACTGGAGCAAAACGCCTAGTAGATAGACCAAGAATGAATTGGGAGAATAAAAATTAACCATGATTTGAAAGAAGGCAAAAATGTTACAGGGTATGATTGGAAAATATTAGCTCGGGATAGGTATGTATATAGGGTTTATGTCCGCGCGTCCATGAACCTCCGGGTTCGAATGAGTAAATTAATTTTTTGGACATATCTTTTGAAGATCACAACGCTTCTCTGGGAGAAATTTCAAGATTGGTTTCGGTATGCAATTGTTGACATTTCCCTTGTAAGGATAACAGCGGTTAAGAATTGGCGGGATAGAATAAGAGAAGATGTCAGACAGAAGAAGACGCTACGTAATAGATGTCACTGAATAAGGCGACAGAAGTTATTTGCGCTTGTATGTCGTATGTCAGAGAAAATAAACACAAACAAGTAATGGAAATGAAGAACTGGAAGAGGAACAATATAAAAATACAATGGAGAAAATGCGATGAAAGCGAGGTAAATATAATGATGGAAATGAGAAGTATAGCAGTCGATAGAGGAACTGGATCGACCAAAAGGAACCTCACTCACAATGGGATTAAGGGGCCAAAGGGAAACATAAATTACTAGCAAACAATACCACAGCAAAAATGTTAACACTGATGCCAACAGAGTGGATTCAAACACAATTTTTGTGAAGAAGATATTCTAGCATCAACCTAAAGGACACAAAACAGGAAGACCTAAACAACGCTGGATAAATCAAGATATCAAGAACGCCATGGCTCAATTATTATGTAACAACTTAGGCCAGAATAGGGTCAAAGGGAGGGTTTAAGCCCCTCCTTGAGGCCCTGGGCCCAGCAACAAAATGGTGATATGAGTCATGTGTTATTGCCAGAAGTGTCGAAACCAGGAACACCATAACAGATTATAAGACCTTAGAATATATTTCATTTCCATTCATTGATATCTAGAGTCAGGATTTTTATGTACTAAAATGTAACATTGCAACATAGTAGAATGAGAAGTAAGACTTCTGACAGTCTTTGTTCAGTCCTATACTAATAATTTCCTAATGATCATTATGTTTATATGGAAGTAAGTTGAATTTACCAAAGAGGCTTTGGTATTCATTGACAACGGCATGTAATGGCTCAACTTATTTCCCTACGGAAGAAAATGTAATTGACTTAATATTAGCAATTTTTTTTTAATTTTCTTGCATCAGTTCTTAAATATTCTGTATACTTTTTTTTTGCTGGTAATAGAAAATAAACCGCAGCATTTGCCGCTTCCTCTACATCACAATTAATCACATCTGAAATTAATATGCAGTCTGAAACTGTTACTTAAAATATCTACCGCCAATATAGACAACAATAAACAATTGCAGATGTTTTATCAACATTCCCTTGCTATCAAACAATTGAACTCTCCAAATTCACACGAAATAAAAAAATAATCATAGGCCTAATTATTAAAATAGGAGTGAACAATAGTATATTACGATGCGAGGTTGGAAAGTGGTTTTTACAGAATCTCGGAAATTAAAAACCGAGCTATCGCTCGGTTTTTAAACATTTTTCTCCCTTCTGTAAATCACTTCACAAACGTGCGTTGTACATTATTTTTTTGCGCGATGGTGTTTTCAAAATAATAAATAATATGTAACTTATTTGTTGGAAATATTTGCGTGCATTATAAACAACTAACATTAACAGTGTGGGCAATGTTTATTAATTGAGATTACAGCAGGCCGTGACACCCATCAGTCATAAAATGGCGGCACGTATATATTGTTTTATATTGTTTCAAATAAAGTTCAGTTCAGTTAAGATAGAGTGATTTGTTTCGTATAATGTATATTAAAATAACATTTTGGATATATATTTTTGTATATAGGCTTATGCAGTTATTTGTTTCGTATAATTTATATTAACATTACCTTTTGGATATATTTTTGGTATATATGCAGTGATTTGTTTCGTATAATGTATATTAACGTCAGTTTCGTATAATGTATATTAACATTACCTTTGAGATATATTTTTTGTATATATGCAGTGATTTGTTTCGTATAATGTATATTAATGTCAGTTGCTGCTACAAACAGTTGGAGTATACATCACCGTACACAACAACAACGAGTAGCAGAAGCTCAACCTGCAGAAGATGGAAGATAACTTCCGAAAGCGCTCCTGTTATTTTTATATACAATATTTTAACAAAGTTGAGGACGACGGCACCTACCAACAGGAACAATTTAATTTTTTTTTAACTTTCATATTACCTTGTCCACCGCTGTGGTCTCGAGGTAGCGTGCTGCCTTGTCACGCAGCGGGCCCGGTTTCGATCCCCGGTCGGGGCAGTTTTTCTGGGTGAGGTTTTTATCGGGGTTTTTCCTCACCTGTAAGACAAATGTCAGGAAAACTTTAAGGCCCAAGCGGTCCCCGAAATCATATGGCCATCATCCTTATCATTATCATCCTTACCATTATCATAATCATCCTTCACCGGTGTGGAAAGCAACGGGAAGCTACCACACCCACACAATTCCCTAGTAAAGCTGCAAGCATAGCATGAAAATGCTATGACTGCAGTCAAGGGTCTGCCTTCGGGCAGGATTACTATGGATCATATTACCTTTTGGATATTTTTTTTGTATATATGCAGTGATTTGTTTCTTATAATGTATATTAACATTACCTTTCAGATATATTTTTGTATATATGTAGTGATTTGTTTCGTATAATGTATATTAAAATTACCTTATGGGTATATTTTTGTATATGCATTGTACGTAGTATACATAAAAGGCAGTGGGTTTACTTCCCGCACGTGGTTTGTAATATGTAATATTACAGTAGGCCTATAGTTACTGCATTTAGGTTGGCAACCCCAAATATAGGAAGTTGAACTTTCAATCATGGTCGCCATTGCTGTAACTACGACAAAACACTCTATCGCGCAAAAAAAATATATAGGCCCTACGCAATTCGGGAAGTAAGTACATTACTAGTCTCGAACTTATTTGCTTGCCTTCGACTAGTAATGTTCTATTTACTTCCCTTGTTGCGTTCATAACTATTTATTACACGCTTTATATTAGCTTGACCTGTATCTATCTATCTATCTATCTACCTATGTAACGGAATATTTCAACGCGATTTTCACCAGCTTAAAATCATTGGATCGACTTGAAACTTTGTATACTTGTAAAAGACCCGTGACAATACAATAATTTCATATTTTGTTTTCTAAAAACATGGCCAGAATCATCAGAAAATAAAAAAAAGTGTCTTTGTATCTATGTAACGGAATTTTTGAACACGATTTTCACCCACTTTAGAAACATTGGGAACGACGTGAAACGTTGTATACTTGTAAAGGACCCGTGACAATACAATATTTTCACATTTGTTTCTAAAATCCTGGCCAGAATCGTCAGATAATCAAAAAAAGGTGTCTTTGTATCCACGTAACGGAATTTTTGAACACGATTTTCACCCACTTAGAAACATTGGATCGACTTGAAACTTTGCATACTCGTAAAGGACCCATGACAATACAATAATTTCATATTTTGTTTCTAAAATCCTGGCCAGAATCATCAGAAAATCAAAAAAATGAAAACTGGTATAATAGGTTGTCGACTTTTTAGTCAATCGTTGTAAGAGCTCACTTTGGTAGAGCGGTGAACTGCAGTGGTATATAATTTCGGTAATCCATAGGTCGCTGGTTCAAATCCGGCTGGAAGGTTTTTTTTAGAAGAGTATTACTTTTAGCTCATACTACAATAGTATCGAATTTAAAGATATTTACATGTTTATCTTATTCTGTAAAATATTAAAACTAAAAAATAAATAATAGTTTTAAAAAAACTAAAACATCACGCTTTATTAGAAAACCGAACTAAAAAAATGAAAAATAATTTTAATTTCCAACATGCTTGGGATAAATAATTTTACCATCAAAAGCGTGGGGTGCTTTTATTGATTTTTACATTTTCTTCTTAGAGACTTTACTTTTACCAATATCTGTTTATTACCAAATATATTAATTTATAAAGAGCACCCCACGCTTTTGATGGTAAAATTATTTATCCCAAGCGTTCTGGAAATTAAAATTATTTTTCATTTTTTTAGTTCGGTTGCCTAATAAAGCGTGTTGTTTTAGTTTTTTTAAACTATTATTTATTTTGGTTTTACACATAAATAGTTGAATAATATATACTATCTGTATTGCAATCTTATGTTTTATTACAAAAAAAAATCCTGACTGTATTCGTAACACACAAGATGGCTTCTAGTACAATGAACCTAGAGAAGTTTGCTATTAGGTGCATAAAAACCGAGCCCATACGTTGTTCTAATCTAATCTAACAGGCTCAATTAAGCATGATGAAAAATCGTCGGCAAATAGAACACTGCAATAGCATATGCTATAATATTAACAAGATCGATGCAACGTTTACCATCACATGAATAAACTTCACAAGTGAACAAGTGAAGGCATACAATACAAAATATTTGTGCATATTATTATTATATAAAACTTTCCTCATTAGAGGATTGCCTCAAAGACAAAGTGATACAGATAATTAATTTTTTGTAATTGATGAAATAAATTTTGTAAATATATTTTTAAAAATTCAACTTGTAGGCCTAATTGAAGTATACATATTATAAAGTAATTTTGTAAATATGGTTTCTTAAAATTTAAATCTTTGCCTAATTCTTAAAAATAATTTACCAAATAAAATATAAATTAATTCCTTATATACTAATTTAATCATTATGACTTTTAATACTATAGTAATTAAAACATTATAGTAAAACTTCAAAATAAAATAAATGTGAAATATTTTAAGTGAAATTGATCCTCTAATGGCAGCGATGGCAATTCTATAAAGATACACCCTGTCCAAATCTAAGGAATTCCAAAATTTGGCTAAGAATCCTGGTATAGTACCTGTTGCCCCGATCATCAATCCTGTGACAGTTATACTATCTAGTTGGTATTTATCTTTGTAATAATCAATTGTTGGCTCGTATATGGCTTTCTTTTCAGAGTCAACTTCCTCAGATTGGCCACTATGAGTCTCAAAACGAATTGTGGGATCTAATATCATACCAATTTTAGAGGATGGTCTAAATGCAATAATATATATTCGTCTGTTACTCCCATTAGTGGCCACACCATGTACTTCCTCATAAACTGTGTATCCAAAATCTCGCAAGGCTTCTGCCATCATATTTCGAATAGTGTGGTGCCGAATATTTCTCAGTGATTCTCCAAATGGACAGGCCCCAAGGACGTGTGCAAGGGTTTCGTGCTCTCTGCGACAACGTCTACAGAGGGTATCGTCCCTAGACCTGCCCGGCAAAGAACGCACCGCCGATATATTGGCTTGCATTTTAATCGCTTCTCTCCATTCGAAACAAGACAATCCCTGATGATTACGGATCCATAACTTCATATTATCAATAACTCACTTGTTTCATTCTGAGTCTAAGTAAAAATAATTTTACCATCAAAAGCGTGGGGTGCTCTATATCAATTAATATATTTGATAATAAACAGATATTGGTAAAAGTAAAGTCTCTAAGAAGAAAATGTAAAAATCATAAAAAGCACCACACGCTTTTGATGGTAAAATTATTTTCTTTTTGTTGATAACTCTAGTTTTATTCTATATGTGATGGAGATGATTTTTTTTTGTTGATCACTTTAATTTTATCCCAAGCGTGTTGGAAATTAAAATTATTTTTCATTTTTTAGTTCGGTTTTCTAATAAAGCGTGTTGTTTTAGTTTTTTAAAACTATTATTTATTTTTTTATTTTTTTAGTTTTAATATTTTACAGAATAAGATAAAAATGTAAATATCTTAAAATTCGATACTATTGTAGTAGCAGCTATAAGTAATACTCTTCTAAAAAAAACCCTCATAGCCGGATATGAACCAGCGACCTATGGATTACTGAAATGATATGCCAGTAGAGTTCGCCGCTCTACCAACTGAGCTCTTACATCGATTGACTGAAAAGTCGACAAGTCCGCAACCTATTATAACAGCTTTCATTTTTTTTTTCTGATGATTCTGGCCAGGATTTTAGAAACAAAATGAAATTATTTTATTGTCACGGGTCCTTTACAAGTATACAAAGTTTCAAGTTGATCCAATGTTTCTAAGTGGGTGAAAATCGTTTTCAAAGATTCCGTTACGTTGATACAAAGACACTTTTTTTTTATTTTCTGACGATTTTTGGCCACGATTTTAGAAACAAGTATGAAAATATTGTATTGTCATGGGTCCTTTACAAGTGTACAAAGTTTCAAGTCGATCCAATGTTTCTAAGTGGGTGAAAATCGTGTTAAAAATTCCGTTACATAGATAGATAGATACAGGTCAAGCTAATATAAAGCGTGTAATTAATTATTTCACATGTATAATTATCGTTTTTCTTCTGTAGTAATTAGATCTTGGACTATATCTAGACACAAATTTAAGCTGGTAAACAAAAGTGAAGAACATCTGTAAAAAGATTTTTTCTCCATTTTACATTATCTTGAAGAAATTTCTCCCAGTTTCATTAAAACTAGCCCTTGTGCAGAAACCTGTGTTTCCACGCCTAGATTATTGTGACGTTATATAATGATGCAAGAAGACCATTGGTATGTTGAACCCAGTTCTTTGAAATAGAAATATAATATACAGAACGAAGAAAATTATTTTTCAAGCCATGATACAAAGTAATTTATCATATAAGTCCGAAACCTGGACAGTAACTAGAATACATAACAACAAGCTGTTAGCAGTAGAATTCGATATTTGGAGGCGATTGACAAGAATTTCAAGACGGGATCAAGTTAGAAACTGCACAATAAGGGAAATTATACAAGTTATAAAAAAATATTCGAAAAAAATAGAAGAAAAATGTTTGAAATGGCATGGACACCTCATAAGAATAGAAGAAGATAGAATACCAAAGAATATTCTTGATTACAAAGCTAATGGAAGAAGTAGAAGAGACACACCTTAGAGAATGATTGATAGGTGGAGTGAGAGAAGTATGAAAGTTAGAGAATTGAGGGAAGAAGATGCTTTAGACAGCAACCTATGGCGACAAATCACTTGGGTTATTGTAGTGTGGAATATTCTTAATCATCATCATCATCACTCCAGGGATTAGGCAATTGCCCATTCCTAATAAAATATTATTATTATTATTATTATTATTAGTATTAGTATTATTATTATTATTATTATTATTATTATTATTATTATTATTATCATTAATTGGAAAACTAATGGAAGAAGTGGAAGAGGCAGACATAGAGAATGATTGATAGATGGAGTGAGGAGAAGTATAAAGCTAGAGATTTGAGGGAAGAAGATGCTTTAGACAGGAACCTCTGGCTACAAATCATTTTGGGTTGAAGAAGAAACGCTGAATTGTGGAATATTCCTAATAAAAATATTATTATTATTATTATTATTATTATTAGCATTATTATTATTATTATTATTACTATTATTATTATTACTATTATTATTATTATTATTATTATTATTATTATTATTATTATTATTATTATTATCATCATCATTATCATTATCATTATTACTGTGCTGCCTTGATATGCAGCGGGCCCGGCTTCGATCGCCGGTCGGGGCAGTTTTTCTGGGTGAGATTTTTATCGGGGTTTTTCCTCACCTGTAAGACAAATGTCAGGAAAACTTTAAGGCCCAAACGGTCCCCGAAATCATATGGCCATCATTATCACCATCATCCTTATCATCATCATCATCCTTCACCGGTGTGGAAAGCAACGGGAAGCTACCACACTTACAATTCCCTAGTAAAGCTGCAAGCATAGCATGAAAATGCTATGATTGCAGTGAAGGACCTGCCTTCGGGCAGAATTACTATGGATGGATCATTATTACTGATAAAAATGTTAAATTACTTTTGTTAGATTTTTATAGTTTACAGAAATTATAAATTATTATTTATATAATATACAATAATATATATATATATATATTGTATATATAAAGTAATAATAGGAGCTTGTGTTATAAAAAAAGAAAATTAGAGATTAATGAGGAACAATTAACACATATTTAAATATAGATCCCTCCTTTTAAGTGGTCGCTCAAAAAATCGAGAATCTTTTTATAAAAATAATTTTCCTAATTGTTTCTTTCTACAAGGACAATTATTTGAAATTATAAATGAACCAGAAATTATTCTAATTTTTATTTCAGTCCCCTCATTACTAATTATCAGACCTAGCGGATTCTACACCGCTAAAGGATAGGAACTACGCGGAGTAGTGAGAGAGGTGGGGAGTAGTATAAGTTCCTGTGCATTATCATCCGATTACTATACAATTGTGTAATACGATCAGGGAGTAACATTTATTTCAGTTCTGATGCACGGTATTGGTGAACTTATAAAGTGTGCATTGTTTTATTTACGTTTGGTTCTATGTATTTGCTAGCATCGACAAAACTGCGTAGTGTTTTAGTTATTTTATTGCGCAATTGTAATTGTCTTCTGTATTATACAATTTCTGCAGCACCTAACTATACCTATATAGAGCATTCCATTAATAATCATCTAGGAAGCTACATACTTTATTTTATATCATTTTAATTTTATTATATTCTATGTTTTTGTTAGTATTAGCTAGTATTAGATTACATCATCATTGTATTTTGTTTAGTCTGTATTTTAATAATATCTTAACATTGTAATATGTACGTAATTTTTTGTATAATTTTACTATTCGCTGGTTGAGTGGGAGAGAAGGCCTTATGGCCTTAACTCTGCCAGCTAAAATAAATTATTATTATTATTATTATTATTATTATTATTATTATTATTATTATTATTATTATTATTATTATTATTATTATACCTGGTCCCGTCTTGACGTTGTGTTCCTATTGCTCCCGTCCCTCGTCCATGCCAATGTTGTTTACATATTTCCAATATGTCAGGTCGTACTGAACTAAATAACTAACTAATTAACTGACACTATCAAACCCGTAGGTTAATAGCCGCGCGGTCATAAGCTCTCCATATATCTCTATCCCGAGCTAATGTTTTCGAATCCTCCTTGTACATCTACGTTCCTTAAATCATGGTTAACGTTATTCTCTCACCCCATTCTTGGTCTAACGACTGGGCGTTTTTCCTCTGGTTTTCCTACAAGAAGAATCCACTAGCCCTGCTAATTGTTTGTTTAACAGATAAAATTAAGTATCTGACGGTTATATTAAAAAATTATGGGTATCAATTTTTAATGGCACGTTTAAATATTGCGGGATTCCATGGCGTAGTTGATTAAGGCAATACGCTACAAGCCAGTGGGTCGCGGATTCGAACACAGTGTCATGATTTTTAAACAGCCTAAATATTCCGACGGCACAATGTATCTGGAGTCAACTCAGCCTCTGAAGGAAATGAGTATCATATGTATGTTCTGGGGGGTTAATGCGGCCGTCAAGTTCGGCTGACAATCCGGTTAACATCTCGTGCGGACTCTCTAAACAAGATGGGAGCCTTAATATCCTACAACCCCGAACATCTACCAGGCCTATAGTGGAAACACATTATACCAAATTGATAAATGTCCTCAATTAGTGTCCAACTCAGGATCGGGTCAAGGGATGAGATGAGATGAAGCCCCTTATATAGAGGTCTTTGAATGACAAGGGTGCCGGCCGACCACGCTTGACGCCAGAGACACCATCACGGGGGGCAGATGAACGAAATGAATGAGATGAGATTAATATGGAGAGCTCTTGAAATGGAATTGTGGCAGGGGAAAACGGGAGCAAACCCCAAGAAAAACCTGCCCAAGCTCCGTTTCGTCCATCACGAAACCCACATGGGGTAACCGAGACTCGATCACAGGGCCCCAGCGGTGAGAGGCGAGCGTCTGAGTGCTTGCGCCATGGAGCCGCCATAATTAATTGATATTAACATTTAATTTGGTTAATTTATTGGCATTACTAATTGAATTGGTATTCAGTTATTCTATTGTTATATGTAATATTATAATGTTCGGCTACATGTTCATAACTGTGGGTTTATGTAACGATTAATAATTTCTTAGCACATATTTCGTATGTATTACTTTTGTTTCTATTTTATTTTGAAATTCTCCCAGCGTCTGTCAAGTGAGTCAAGTTAAAGTGTCCAACCAGCGATACAAGATGTCTCTAAAGGCAAGGGAAACCGCTCAACTTACAGACCAGACACAGCAAAATTAGGTTATCCTACAGAAATATAGCAAAAAAAAAAACTAAAGATATGTTCACACATAGAAATATACTGTATGATAGAAATCGACAGTTAATGATAAATTAAGGAAATTTTGAAGAAGTGGCTGAATTCAAATGTCTAGGAAAAATATTACAAATAGAAATGAGATGCACAAAGAAATTAAACCTAGGCTCAATTCTGGAAATGCAAGCTATTAATGCTTTACAGCGACTCTTGTCATCCCAACTCCTCTCTAAAAAACGATGAACTGGAAATATATAAAATTGTTATGCTCCCAGTTAGTCCACCGCTGTACCTTATCACGCAGCGGGCCCGAGTTCGATTCCCGGTCGGGACAGGCTTCTGAGTGAGGTTTTTTCGGGGTTTTTCCTCGTCTGTATGACAAATGTCAGGAAGCTTAGGGCCTTCATCGCCATCCTTCACCGGTGTGGAAAGCAAGGGGAAGCTACTACACCTATAATTCCTTAGTAAAGCTGCAAAGCATAGCATGAAAATTCTGTAATTGCAGTGAAAGACCTGTCTTCGGGCAGAATTACTATGGATGGACGTTCCCAGTTATAGTATATGGATGCATAGAATGGACTCTTAGTTTAAGGGAGGAGAAAAAATAAGAGTATTTCAGAATAAAGTTCTGGGGAAAAAATTTTAGACTAAAGAGAGATGAACAGACAGGCGAATGGAGAAGACTACATAACAGTGAACTGCATTATATTTATAGGAAACCAGATATAATAAGAACAGTTAAGTCTCGTAGACTGAGATGAGCAAAAAGTGTCACGAATGGGACATGAAAGAGGGACATGGAAGCTTCTTGTAGGAAAACCAGAGGGAAAACACCCAGTTAGTAGACCAAGAATGAGGTGGGAGAATGGCATTAACGATGATTGAGAGAAGTAGATTAAACAGAGGATTATAGGAAAACATTAGTTGAGGATAGGGATGTGTGGAGAGCCTATGTTCACGAGGTCATGAACCTACGCCTTCAATAGTACTAGTAAGTTAGTTAATTACACTGGTCAACATGATTTTTGTCCCATGAGCACCAATAGTTGTACTTAATGCAGTTTTTTTATCGTGTTTTCAAATATGTATTCGGAATGTCTCCATCGCCCACAGTTTTTGTATTTAAATTTCAATTAATGGATTTAAGTAATTATTTTTTAATAAACGTTTTTTCGTCCATCTATCCATTGTAAAATAAAATGGGGAACACTTTCATCGCGGGATTTCAGCTATGAAAAAGAGATATCAAGGCAAATGGAATCCTAATATGCTGCCCGATTATTGTTGGACCATCAAGAGGGATGTTACACAGGCGAAATATAACATAAAATCGTCATTTCTTACTTTCTAGGTGAGTCCGAATATTCGAATATTGTGTAGTTACGAATGTAGAAAATATTAAAGCGTTTGAAATTATAAATTCCTGGCTCTCGGAAACCTTGCGTTATGTAGAAAAACCGATATCATATTTGAATTCAGGAGAAAAATACTATGACAATCACATATTTTTCATTCTGAGACAAAAAAAGTTTATTTTTTGTTGCTCAGTGTTAAAGAAATATATTCTATCGTTAGAAAATATGCGTTATCGACTCTACATTGGGAGCACAAAGGGAACGTTTAATGTATAAAGCAGGTATATAAGTTTTAATGACTAATTTTCTTCTCTAGTACACACGACATGATACCTCGCAAATAACAGTTTAAGAAGGATAACGTTAATTGCGGAAACAAGTGAAAGTTGGTAATTTTTTTGAAGTTTTAACTTGTGGTGTTAGAACATCAGTTTAAGGTTTTTTTTATTTCTTTTCTACACGGTTTTTATCGTGTACCACTCGACCTTTTTTATATTTCTTGCTGACCCTTCTTTCACTAGCTCTGTGTGCAATAACTTCCCAATAATCGAAAGTTGGATATTGATCTCTATGACTAAGCAAGCCTGCATCTAACTTCACTAAATCCACTGACATAAAACGAAGGGTGCTCTACTACCTACTACTTCTTGATAAATTAAAATGTGTGCAAGTTTCAATACAGTTCTGTAGTAAACCGATTTATGGCAATTACAGTTGAAGGGCTTAGGGCAGTAACATGTTAAACCACGTTCTGTTAAGAAATGTTATTTATTACAATGATAGCGAATACATGTAATGAAATTTCCATAAAAACATTTGTAAGTGCGCCAGTGACGAGTTAAAACATATAGACACACAATGTATTAACAATAATACTGCCCAATTAGTATTTATAATTTTTTAAACATTAAAATCCTTATATCTCAGAAAGAACAGTAATATGAGGCATATCATGTCTTGGCCTAAGCCCTTTAATTCAATAATCTAAGTCAATCTAATTAATGTATTTGTCTGTCTGTCTGAATTATTTACAAATATTTAAGTACGTGTACCTACATATGTTTGCAAGTACTGTGGAAAATACCCTTCTGGTCGTAATTTGTCGCCTCACTATACCCTCAACTCTGGAAACGCATACTATTGTGTACTATCCATATTGACTTTTTTTAATGTTAAAATGAAAATATTCCTCGTGTTATATGGATGCCAAACATGGTCTTTTACTTCAAGGCAGGAGAAAATAATACGAATACTTACTTACTTACTTACTCACTGGCACTATCGAACCCGTAGGTTCATGGCCGCACGGACATAAGCTCTCCATATATCCCTATCCCGAGCCAATGCTTTCCAATCATTCCCTGTATAATCTACTTCCCCCAAATCAAAGTTAATGTTATTCTCTCACCTAATTCTTGGTCTACCAACTGGGCATTTTCCCTCTGGCTTTCCTACAAGAAGCTTCCATGCAAGTATTTCATTTCCCATACGTGCAACATGTCCTGCCCATCGCAGTCTACGAGACTTAACTGGTCTTATTATATCTGGCTTCCTATAAAGACCATGTAATTCACTGTTATGCAGTCTTCTCAATGCACCTGTCTGTTCATCTCTCTTTGGTCCAAAAATTTTCCTAAGTACTTTATTCTCAAATACTTGTAATCTCCTTTCCTCTCTTAAAGTTGAGAATTTAAGTTCTTAGGAAAAATGTTGATCCAAAGAGAGATAAACAGACAAGGTGAATGGAGCAAACATGATAACAGTGATCTACTTGGTCTTTATGGCAAACTAGATATAATAAGAGAAGTTAAGTCTCGTAAAATTATATGGGCAGGTCATCTAGTACGAATAGAAATCAAAGAAGATCATGGAAATTTATAGCAAAAGCAAAACCAGAAGGAGAATGCACAGTAAATAGGTCAAGAATGAGATGGAATAATACGTTAGCATTAACTACGATTTGAGGGAGGTGGATTGTACAGGAAATGATTGGAAACATTAGCTCAGGATGTGTTTGTTTACAGAGATGCCCTCGTCATCAAACTTCGGATTCAATAGTGCCAATGAATTTGTTAAAGTTTTAAAATAAAAATTAAAAACATGTACCTATTGGCAGGTGCCGTCGTCCTCAACTTTCTTAAAATAATGTATTTAAAATATTATTTGGAGGCATTTCGGAAGTTAACTTCCATCATCAGCAGTATGAGTATGTGCTACTAGTTGTAATATCTAAGACGTTGATGAGCAACTCTACTAACGACACATCAAGACCATCAACGTCTTAAGGTGCGTATACACTTGCGCGCCGCTCGTCTTGTGTTCGTCGAAATTATTAATTTCAACGAACCTCCTGCGATCCATAGAAATCCACAAACTTTCAGTAGCAATTTTGCAGAACAGGTGTAACCAACCATGTCTCTATCGCGTTTGTTGTAATACACAGAATCTCCGATAGGACTGATGGCGTTTACATTTTTATTTAATAATAAGGCTATATTTAAAGATTTGGCTCTAAAAGTGTGTACTTCATGAGCCAGTGCAATAGATGACATCAAAAACTTTAATGGCGCTTAGTTGGTTGATACATAACGCCGTCCAATTGTATTTGCGAATTATAATAATAAAACACTGAAACAAATATTATATATTACAACTTATCTTTTCCTTTATCTTGTCTGCTTTTTAGTTTACTTTTCTCACGCCGGTAGCAAGAAAGTAAAGAAATCACCTTCTTCTTGCATATCCGGAAATATATCCGTTTGAACCCCTATTGCCCTCCAGGCATCTCATTGTAATGGTATTTTTTAAAATGATCCTTATGGCAAATTAAATTAAAATGGCAAAGCACATTTAAGTAATTTCTACTCGTTCGTTTTCGTCTGTTTTACTCGTATTAAGCATATTAAATAAAATGAACTAATTGATGTATCCTACAGGATACATTGCTAATTTAAGGGTTAACATGTCTTCTTCTGACTACTCCAGAATAGCTCATAAAATAAAACGTACAGGTGCGCGCGGAAAACAACGAACCTCTCACGCTTGCGTCCAAATCTGAACAGCCAACCATCAAAGTGTTCGTGGAAAAAAACGACAATGAGTGGATCGTGGTGCTCCGCATGTGCGCGTCACGCTCGCACCTTGAAACCCCGTACAAATCTGACGAACATGGTGAGCGCACGGCGCGCAAGTGTGTACGTACCTTTAGATACAGCTAGTAGTTCATACTCACTCTGCTGATGATGGAAGTTAACTTCCGAAAGGCATCCAAAAAATATTTTAAGTACATTATTTTAAGGAAGTTGAGGACGATGGCACCTGCCAACAGGTACTTTTTTTTTAATGTTTATCTTATGACTATTCATTTGATATGAATTTTGTTTGTTGCCATGGTTAATTATTCACATTTATATAAACATGATTTTTCGTTGTATAAAATTGTGTACTTTTAAATTCCATAATAAAAGCATTATATTTCATCATCAGCATTTTAATAGATTCGGGGTCGATGGATATTTTAGTATAGAAAAATCCAAGGAGCAAGTCCTCCGGGAGGGACTTCAAGCGGTGCATCCCGAGTCTGAAGATTTTCAGGCTCGTAAAAGATCCTTAAGCCTGAATAAAGAGGCCTCTTTACCGACATCAACGTCCTAGTAATATCTTAGTTGCCGTTAGATGTCTCATTGGATCGGTGTGTGGATCGCATGCCACCCATGACATCTATAAGCAAATAAGATAACTAAAAAAATTAATTGATCTGGTAACTCCTTACAAAGAAGAGGCTATGGTTCAACAATGGGCTACGCCATTATAGATATATTGATAGATTTTAACAGAAAACTTAATCCACGATTTTCTTGGAACTTTATTTTAAATGTAACTTCTCAACACCAATGTAATTTTAATCTCACATACTTTACCTAAATTAACTAACTGCCTAACTTACTAACTGGAACTAGCTAAACCCATAGGTTCCAATCATCTCTTCTATAATTTACCAAATTAAATCATGATCAATGTTATTTTCCCCACCTTATTCTTGGTCTATCCATCGGTCGCTTCCCTCTGGTTTTCATACTAGGAGTTTCCGTGCCCCTCTTGATTACTCATTCGTGCCACATGTCCTGCCCATCGCAGTCTACAAAACGTAACAGTTCGTATATTTTTTTTTTCATTTACCTGTCTCTCTCTTTATTCAAACATTTTCATAAAAACTCAATTCTCAAATACTCGTACAATTTTCTCCTTCCTTAAAGTAAGAGCCCATTTTTAGAATAGGATAGATTTATTTAGCCTGGTGGAGTTAAGGTCATGGTTATATGTTACATTTAAATACAAAAAATTACAAAAATAGTACATACTAAACAATTAATTATCTGTCAAATTGAATAATAATGAAAATATTGTCTAATAATACAATAAAATTGTATACAATTAAAATTAAACTAATGAGAGAATGTACGCATCCATATAACTGGAAAAATTACAGTTTTATATATATTTTTAGCTTAATTTTTTTTTTGAGAGAAGTTAAGAACAATTCGAAGCAGGAATGAAGCGCAGAAAGAAATTAAACATAAGCTTAACACTGGAAATGCATGCTATTGCGCATTACAGGGACTCATCGTTAATAATTAACAATGCAATAATGCTATAGCTTACTAAATTTTGTTGTCAGATACAGGCATGGATAAATATAGAAGTATTCCGTGATACAAGTTTTTACTGCATAAATATCACATTCAATTTTTTTTTAATTTTTTTTAATTTTTTTGTTGTATTTGGAGTGAGTCCGATACAACTACAGCTCATCATTTGGGCCCGCATCAATAATAATAATAATAATAATAATAATAATAATAATAATAATAATAATAATAATAATAATAATAATAATAATAATAATAATAATAATAATAAAGAATGTATTTATATACAGATTTTTAATGTTTGCACTCTTTCTCTGCTTAAAGTTTTATTTTCTTTCTCCGCTCGTCTCTGTCCACCCACTCCATGCTCTCCAGTCCTCTTGTTCTCATTCCAGTTCTTATTTCTTGCATCCACGAGTTTCGAGGTCTTCCTTATAACAACTACAATAATAATAATAATAATAATAATAATAATAATAATAATAATAATAATAATAATAATATTAATAATAATAAAAGTTTTATTGTTTTATTTAAGCTGCCAGAGCTTAAGACCTTATCTTCCACTCAATCAGTAAAATAAGATATAAAAATGCTTCTTCTTCTTCTTCTTCTTCCTTTCCAGGATTAGGTCAATGCGACCTGTTCCGGACTCAAGTCTATCGTTTCCTTGGCCGTCCCAAAGATCTTTATCCATGCGGTTTGTAGATGTTCATCGTTTTATATTATGTATATAAAAGTTACGTAATTAAATAAAAGTTGAATGTTCAAACTTCAGTTGCGGATTTCATAAAAAAACAAACAATTAAAATGGTATAATCATGTAAAAAGAATGGCAGAAGACAGATTCCCCCCCCCCCCAAAAAAAATGCTAGAATGGGTGCCACTTGGTAGAAGAAGAAGAGGACGGCCAAAAATAAAGTGGAATGTTGGTGTTTCGAGCAGCATGTGGGAAAAGCGTTGGACGATGGAGATAGGAATGACATAGAGATGTGAAACACTGTGAAACCTGCTCTATGAATAAAAATATAAAATGTGTTTATACAATGTAACTATCATTAATGTCATGGCTACATTTAAAAGAGAGAAGAAAATCGCACTGTCTAATTCTCCTATTTAAGATCCTACATACCTCGATTCCCAATTATTTATCATCCCGTTTCCAGTATCTATCCTCAAACCATAACTTAAACACAAGATCACAACATAGTCTCTTACTTAATATACCGCAACATAGAACATCACATCACTCCATGTCATATACCATCTTCACTTCTCGCAACTGGAATTCCCTACCACAAGAAATAGGGGCTGCCGGACATTGGCATCATATTTATATTATTATTATTATTATTATTATTATTATTATTATTATTATTATTATTATTATCGTATCATTATTGTTATTACCCTATAAAATGTTGTTTGTACATGACATTTACATTGCTACATTTATTGTATCTTTAACTGTTGGAGGAGGGTTATTGTTGGGTAAAGAGGTAAAGATTGGATTTAGTGACACTAGGAATACTGAAGGAGTTCTCCATGTGTGAGAACTTAGGTTGCCCGGCTAGCTCAGTCGGTAGAGCATGAGACTCTTAATCTCAGGGTCGTGGGTTCGTGCCCCACGTTGGGCGCCAATATGGAGAAGGGTTATTGTTGGGTAAAGAGGTAAAGATTGGATTTAGTGACACTAGGAATACTGAAGGAGTTCTCCATGTGTGAGAACTTAGGTTGCTCAGGTTGGTAATCGGTAGAGTTGAGGTTCTTATCTCGGGATTCCACGAGGACTTCGTCGGGCAGAATTAATGTGTAGAGAATGTCTGGTAAAAGTAGTTTATTCTTATCTTTTATAAACTGCAAGCAATTGTAAATATGAAGTGACTTTATTTAACTTTCAGAACGTAGTGTTTTTGAGAAGTGACTTGATGTAATTTTATACGAGAAGTGACAAGGAGAAGCCTCTCTCGCCTATAGGTAAATTAGTTACTCCCACTACCTCGATCTAGTGGACCTAAGGTCAGTGCTTAGGCACATATAACGAAACATATAATTGGTTAATGCGCCCTCCTATTTTGATCCCGGGGGTGTTACAAATTTATCATTGGCGATTTACGCCTTCAGAGGTTGGACTTTTTTCCCGTGCTGGCTTCACGTACAGTCGGGTCACAAACATTAGCTAGGCTTGGGTTTTTTCCTAGGCTTGGGTTTTTTCCTAGGCTTCAGACGCTAGAAAATTGCCATATTCCCACACTTTTTGCTAGCGTTGTTTGTGTCAGGGTAAAACCCCCGCTTGTACATTTAGCTAATGAGTTATGGTTATCACGATAAATCAGTTAACTGGAGGCTTAGAAGATATTTCTTCTCAATCTGTCTAGCAAAGGATTTTGTCATTAGTAAGTTATTATCATGTGT
Organism: Diploptera punctata; assembly: GCA_030220185.1. NCBI lineage: Eukaryota > Metazoa > Arthropoda > Insecta > Blattodea > Blaberidae > Diploptera > Diploptera punctata. The sequence goes on along the minus strand of JASPKZ010004212.1, from coordinate 414,562 downwards.
CAGCCACTTCCGTCTTAACAAAAGAAAGGGTTACATTACCTGAGTTGACAGTACCCTCCTTAATAACTAGCAATTTAATTACATTGATGCTGACTTCTTCGGATCATTTTATATGACCTTTGCGCCTACATAATCAGGTTCTACTCGCTTGCCTGATCAATTTGAATATAAATATGACCTAAGTCCAGTAACTGCTTCATTAAATGATATTATAATTTTATCTGCTTATTATTACCGGTAGGGATTTATTTATAGATTTACACAGGAGGCTGTGTGACTAACTTGCCACACTGTTTATAATTACTATAGTGTATATCTATATTTGTCATATTTTTAATTTTTGTATTTGTGCTGGTTGAGTGGAAGAGAGGGCCTTATGGCCTTGACTCTGCCAGAATAAATAAAGTATTATTATTATTATTATTATTATTATTATTATTATTATTTATTTATTATTAACTAATACAAAATAATATGAGCTTTAATTATAGCTAAAAAAATAGATAGTGAAGGTTTAAATACTCTAGTACAGTATTTATAACTACATTTACAAGTCCACTTGGATAAGTAATCCAGCTTAATGTCAGAACCACTTCCGAGACAACAGAAACATTTGAAATAACACTCACCATTCATTTATACATTCATAAGGCAAAAAAAAATGGATGATGATTGTAATTGCCAGGTGGTGTTCGGGGACTATTTTGGTCTTAAAGTTTCCTGAAATTTGTCTTACAGGTGAGGAAAAACCACGAAAAAAGCTCACGTAGGAAACTTGTCCCGACTTGTTCTCGAATCCTGCGTCTGAAGCAACGATGATGATAGCACTGGACGATGCACATATATTAAGTGTAAATAACTAAATAAATATTAAAATTATAATATTAAATTATAAAAGTCTGTACCTTAACATACCGTCTCCCCAACTTCTTAGATTTATTAAAACTTGTAGGCCTTTCGAGACTAGCTCCAGTACTTCAACGATTGTGGATAATAATAAACCCGCTTCCTTCTCGTGATGATGGGACTAGTTCTGAAAGGCCTACATTTTTAATAATATAAGAAATTCAGAACATTGATCTTTGAGGCAATAATAGTGCGTATTGTCGTACTTACAGCAATGGCGACCATGATTGAAAGTTCAACTTCCTACATTTCGGGATTGCCAATCTAAATACATATACTGTAATATTACATTTACACCCACGTGCGGGAAGTAAAACCACTGCCCTCTATGTATACTACGTACTATATATATATAAATATATATATATATATATATATATATATATATATATATATATCCATCCATAGTAATTCTGCCCGAAGGCAGGTCCTTCCTTCACTGCAAATCATAGCAAATCATGCTATGCTTGCAGGTTTACTAGGGAATTGTAGGTGTGGTAGCTTCCCGTTGCTTTCCACACCGGTGAAGGATGATGATGATAAAGATAAGGATTGTTATGAATACATAGTTCTTTATATAGATTTTTTTATTGTTTTATAGGTTATCTTAATTATTCGAGCAAAGTCGTTCGAGATGGACTTTAGACATTCAAGTCTGTTGAGATAGAGTATAGTTCAGAGCAAAGTCTTGTTGAAACTAACTGTAAACATCCCTACATTTAGTTCATTTGGAATGTTAGTGGTACAGTTACGGGTAATTCGAGGTCATCTTTAGTATATAACACTTGAGAAGTGAGGGTCTCGCGTCTGTCTGTGTGTGTAAACGGCTGGAGGGTAAGTCACTGACCATTTTTCTTAATAATGTAGTCCATTTCTTTTGGATTTTGAATCAAGTACCATTAACATTTTTGAAACTATATTTTAAAAAGGGATATAACATTTTTAATCATGTAGATTTGGTTAGATTTAAAAATTCCACAACTCCCTCTTCTCAACCCCCCCCCAAGAAAGTACTGTAGTTTTTAATATAGGCTTAGAATAAATTTAGGGCTAGAATATTAAGGGTTTCTAATTATTTATACTTTAGTAATAAAATAGTTTAAAATAAGACTCCATTTGTTTATTTCAAACATGTAAACTGTACATCCTCATACTAACGCTCGGCTAGATAAACGCTACCAGATTTTCCAAGTCCCGAAGGTCCTGTAAGCCTAATAAATCCACTTGGGTCCATAACAAGGATGATGATGATGGCCATATGATTTTGGGGACCGTTTGGGCCTTAAAGTTTTCCCTGACATTTGTCTTACAGGCCAGGAAAAACCCCGATAAAAACCTCACCCAGAAAAACTGCCCCGATCGGGGATCGAACCCGGGCCCGCTGCGTGACAAGGCAGCATGCTACCTCGAGACCACAGCGGTGGACTCATATATATATATCATCATCATCATAGTACATTCACGAATTTAGGCCATTTGTTGACCTGTTTCGGCCTCAAGAGAAACACCATCCAGAAGTCTTTTGAGTGGACGTCCTGGTTCATATATATATATTATTCAAAAGGTAGTGTTAATATACATTATACAGTCCACCGCTGTGGTCTCCGGTAGCGTGCTGCCTTGTCACGCAGCGGGCCCGGGTTCAATCCCCGGTCGGGACAGTTTTTCTGGGTGAGGTTTTTATCGGGGTTTTTCCTCACCTGTAAGACAAATGTCAGGAAAACTTTAAGGCCCAAACGGTCCCCGAAATCATATGGCCATCGCAATCATCATCATTCATATTCATCTTAGTTTAAGTTTAGGATTAGGGACTCTCCCGGCACACCATTATCATCATCATCACTCATATCATCGGGGCAATGTAACCCCACCTTCCAGGCGCCCCAACCTCAGAAATGGGTTACAAGTACGCCATGCCAGGAGAGAAACCAGGAATGTCGAAAGACAAACCTGGGACATTTGAAGAAAAAATAAATATATATATACATTATACAAAACAAATCACTGCATTTTAAATTAACTTAACTTCATTTGAAACAATATAAAACAATAAATACGTAATTTTTTCAATAATAATGGTCTCACGGCCTCCTGTACTTTCAACTAATAAACATTGCCCACACTGTTAACGTTACTCAATTGTTTATAATGAACGCGCATATTTCCAACAAAGATATTATTTTACTACTATTTATTATTTTGAAAACACCATCGCGCAAAAAAATAATGTACAACGCACGTTTGTGAAGTGTTTTACAGAATCTCGGAAATTAAAAACCTCGCTATCGTTCGGTTTTTAAACATTTTCCTCGATTCTGTAAATATCACTTCCAACCTTGCATCATAATATACTATATATTATAATTTTAATATTGTGACTATCAACTCAACGGAGGTTTCACTATGAATTGTATTAATATTGACGTAAATAAATATATAAAATTACACTATCGTAGATATAAATAGCATTTTTTTAGGATTTTAAGTGGTATTTTAAACAGCACACGACTAGAGAACCCCCGGTGTCATGAAAATTACATTCTGAAGATGGTAATATTGAAATTTCATTAGTTCATTCCAGAACACGTTGTTAAGGCTTAAGGCAAGTTGCTATTGTGGAGTGTATAGACGCCCGAACCTTGTTGCAATGAACCTGCCCATTACAACTGATCGTGACTGGTTCTTCTTCCCATTATACAGTACTGATGCCATTTTCACTACTACACAGTGTTCATAAAGTTCTGACTTCAATACACATTATACACTGCTATTTCGTTACCACTTATTTAAAGAACGTTCTAAGATAAAATTCAGAACTCCATAGTGCGACAGTCCTACAAAGCATCTGGCAAACCATCTTCCTATTTATATGTGTCAATCGCATGGTTCAACATGTCGGATCTCCGAGCATATTTTAGTTCATTTAACTATAAGGTTTTTCATTTATACTAGTCCATGATCCGGCTGCAAAATCTTTTTTTTTTTTTTTCATAAAATTGTGAATGACTGAATACATTTTTGCCGAGTTGCCTATTAAAATTTGGCCGCCAATATGTTTAATTAAAATATAATTAATTCATAGAACAGGTGAACCACCTCAATTATCTAGGATGAGACATTTAATTTAATTATGATAATGATATAACTAATAAACTAGCAAAATTCCAGGAATATGCGGTACGATAAAACGATCACTAAATAACAAAACAACAAGAGAGACCCAATTGAAATTTTATAAAACGTTGGCAGTACCGGTACTGTTTCTATGGTTCGAAAGCCTGGATACATAAAAAACAAGATCATCTAAGTAGGATAACGGCGCAGAGAAAGAAATGAAAATTTTGAGATCTGTTAAAGGGTTGCACTAAGGAAGACAGAATATCAAGAAACACAGAAAAATAAACAGGAACTTGTGAAAATATTTGCAATAACTGATAAAATAGAAACATATAGACAAACAATGGAAGCAACAAATAGGACAGATGAACGAAGATAGATACCGAAAACAGATAACAAAATACAAACCTAAAGGCACCCGAGATGTGGGCAGACCTAGAAATAGGATGGGCTGAAGTCGGAACGGGTCAACAGACCGAATCCATGAATGCAGATGATGATGATGATGATTAATTCATTTACTCGAAATAATTGTATTCACTCGTTATTAAAATAAATTATAATCCAGGTCGCAGAAATCGATGAAAAGTTTTGGTTCCCATGCACACTTGGCCGTAAACCTCCTCGCGGCTACAGCTGGCAGTGACACCAATCAGTAATAAAATGACGGTAAGTACGTATTTATTGTTTTATATTGTTCCCTCGCAGCGGGAAGTAAAATCACTTCCCTTTATGTATACTATGTACAGTGTATATACAAAAATATATCCAAAAGGTAGTGTTAATATACATTATACGAAACAAATCAAGCATTTTAAATGAACTGAACTTTATTTGAAACAATATAAAACAATAAATACGTACTTACCGCCATTTTATTACTGATTGGTGTCACAGCCTGCTGTAGCCGCGAGGAGATTTACTGCCAAGTGTGCAACGTCAATCAAAACTTTTCAAGCTCTATACATTGATTTCTGCGAACTGGATAATTTATTTTAATAAATAAATCAAATTATTTCGAATAAATAAATTCTATTTTAATTAAATATACTGGCGGCCGAATTTTAATAGGCAACTCGGCAAAAATGTATTCAGTAATTCACAATTTTATGAAAAAAATTAATTGTATTCATACACTCAATGAACGTAAGTAATCTTGCAGCCGGGTCTTGGACTATACGGGCACTAGGCGTTTTGCCTGTGCGCAGTGTTAGGTTATAAATGAAGAACCCCGTGTTAATACTTTTGTAAGCGAAAAAAATAGTTTTCTTATTACTAAAAAAAACACTAAAATGCTCTATGATGCAACAAGCTTAGAAGGCCTACCACAAGACTGCTGACTGCACATCTAACTAACTCACTGTTAGTAGTGTTCTCTGTTCATCTCTCTTTGGGCCAAATATTTTCCTAAGAACTCAATTCTCAAATCTATCTATAATCTATAATAGCGGAGCCCATCGTATGAGCCATAGTCTCTCCTTTATAAGGATTTACTAGATCGAGTTAATTTTTAGTTGCCTTATTTGCTCATAGATGTCATGGATTGCATGCGGTCAATAAACCGACCCAATGATACATCTAAGAGGCAACGAGGGTATTACTAGGACGTTGATGTCGGTAATTTTTGCTTAGAGGCCTCTTTATTCAGACTTAAGGATCTTTTACGAGCCTGAAAATCTTCAGACTCGAGACCCACGACTTAAAGTCCCTCCCGGATGACTTGCTCCTTGGACTTTTCCGTCCTAAAAATTCCGTCGACTGCGGCTGGGTTTGAACCTGTGACCCTCGGAACCAAAGGCAAAGAGCATAACCACTAGTCCACCGCGACCGATTATTCTCAAATACTGAACATATTATATTTATTAAAATATATACAGTCAATATGCCCATTTCACCAATTAATGTTTTAAAATGGTCAACAAGTTTCCACAGCCAAGCTGTCATTCTCAAGACCAGATATTTACTGAAGACAAAATTGATAATAAATAAACAAACAAATTCAGTTAAAAACAAACTACGTCACATGACGCAATCATTCATAAGTAAACAATAAAACATAATAAAAGTAATCCTCTTTTGTTTCAATTAAAATTACTTCCACTTTGACATTAAATAGTGTACTTGGAAACCCTAAAGATAAAGTCGATTGTTTAAAAAAAAAATCCGGTATTTAATGAAATTGGATGCAATGACTGTGATATGAAATATGTTGGGCAAACCAGAAGATCCATTTTAACTAGATTTAACGAACATATTGCCCATTTTAGACTTAACAGAATTGAAAAATCTGGAGTTGCCCAGCATATTTCTGATTACGGTCATGCTATCAATAAAAGTAACCTTAGGCTGATTCGTTCGGTCATTGATTTCAAATTCCTTGATGTCCTTGAAAGTTTGGAAATTTATAAAAATAAGGATAAAATCATAAATAAAGACAAGGGCCCTATTCCGTACAGCGCCCTCTTTTCTTTAATTGAAACAAAAGAGGATTAGTTTTATTATGTTTTATTGTTTACTTATGAATGATTGCGTCATGTGACGTAGTTTGTTTTTAACTGAATTTGTTTATTTATTTATTATCAATTTTGTCTTCAGTCAATATCTGGTCTTGAGAATGACAGCTTGGCTGTGGAAACTTGTTGACCATTTTAAAACATTAATTGGTGAAATGGGCATATTGACTGTATATATATTTTAATATTTTATCACCAAGAAGATCACTTGTGTATTAAATATTATATTTAGTTTTATTGATATTTACTACCAGATCCAGTTAATCGATAAAATGTGTGTCTTGGTTTTATATTGCGATTTTCTTGGAATTAAATCACCTCATCACACTGTATATTATTCATTATCTTTTACAGTCTCACTTGCCAAAACATGGAATTCCCTTCCGCCTTATGACAGAGACTGTCAAACTATAACATCCTTCAAAAACAAACTAAAGAATTATTTAATAACAAACTAACTTACACACCTCACTGATAGTATTATTTTAACCATTAATGAATTTAATTATTTATGAAAATAATATTAAGATTAACAAATATTTTCTTTTGCTTTGTTTTAAATATTGTATAATCGTAAAATTAGTTTTCTATTTCAAATTATTTTTCTTTGTTTTTTATATACATTAAATAGGGACAATTTAATATGTCTTGCTTGTATACATTTTATTATTAGTTTTAGTCTTAATTTTAACTAACATTAACTGGTTGCAATTAGATCGTAATATAATAGATATTATCTTTTTGATCAAAATGTTATTTAGTATTTAATATTAGAGTTAATTCAAATTGTTATATTCTGATGTAATATATGTTTGTCCTGGTGAGTGGAAGAGAAAACCACATGGCCTTAACTCCACTAGGCTATATAAATCTAATCTAATCTAATAAATAAGTACTTTCAGCCAGTACTTAGTTGATGTGAACTTTTACCTGATTAATATAAATTTTTGAGTGAAATTAAGAAAGAAAACTAAATCTATGTCACCACGTTGTCTTTTTCTTCTTCTTCTTCTTCATTTCACTTCACGGGCTAGGCAAATATTGCCTGTTCCGCCACGGGCTAGGCAAATATTGCATGTTCCGCCTCACAGTTCTTCTGTCCATTTTTTCACTGGCCTTCCTACATTCCTTGAACCTCTTGGCTTGTAGTCGAATGCCGCTCTTGGTAATCTTGTTACATTCATCCTTTCTACATGTGTAAACCATTTCTCTCTATATTATTTGATTTTCTCATTCAATGGAGATATATATATATATATAACTCTGTTCTTATATCTTCATTCTTTATGCGATCCAATCTTGTGCAGCCTTTTGATCTTCTAAGGAAGTTGTCATTACGGCATTTCTAGCATCCTCTCCAAGCATGGTGTACTTCTAACCCACTTCTGAGGTTGGGGCGCCTGGAAGCCGATGATATGAAAGATGATGATGACGGCAATTATACACCAGGAGAGGCCTTAAAGTAAACTTAATATCCATCCATAGTAATTCTGTCCGAGGGCAGGTCTTTCATGCTATGCTTTGCAGCTTTACTAGGGAATTATAGGCTTGGTAGCTTCCCTTTGCTTTCCACACCGTGAAGGATGATTATGGTAATGATAAGGATGATGATGATGGCCAGATGATCTTCGGGGACCGTTGGGTCCTAAGCTTCCTGACATTTGTCTTACAAGTGAGGAAAAATCCCCAAAAAACCTCACCCAGGAGCCTGTCCCGACCGGAAATCGAACCCGGGCCCGCTGCGTGACAAGGTAGCACGCTACCTCGAGACCACAGCGGTGGACAAAACTTAATATAATGATGCGATTATGATATTGATGGCCAGATGATATTCGGGAACCGTTTGGGCCTTAACGTTTCCTGACATTTGTCTTACAGTTGAGAAAACCTCGAAATAATCTCACCCAGGAAATTTATCCCTACCAGAGATCGAACCCGGGCACGCTACGCAAGAAAGCAGCACGCTACCTCGAGACCACAGCGGTAGACTAATGACAATAAAATCACAATTACAATAAAACTTATTTTATAATTTGTTATAATGGTAAATTATGCAGCTATTGTTATAAACTCTCAAATTATATTCATGATTTTGATCAATAGTAATAGTTATATAGACGACTAGTTACTAAACCTAATTTTGCAACGTGTTGTCTACAATATTTTATCTACTTTCAAAGTATTTTAGTATATTATGTTGTATATTTAGTATATTTGATAACATTTATATATTGCGGAAACGATATGATTAGAGAAAGAGTAATGTTGGCTTTGGAGAAAAAAAAACGCGAAAAATCAACAAATATTGATTTTATATTCTGCAATGTTGGATGCTAGTTTCATATGTGAATTTAAAGTAAAAATGAGCTGAGGAGATGATTTTCACGGCTCATCGGGAAAAAGTTTTAAAATCTGTCCATTATGCACCTATTAACATACTTCCAGAAGAGCCAAGGAAAATGTATTTATGCAGTTATACCCAAGTTATCATTAAAGTGTATTTTACGTTTTGTTAAACCTGTATTTTGTGTTTTGATTGCGTGTTTTGTGTTTTGTTAGAATATAAAGTATAGATTTCGTTAAAATACCTCCTTAGGTAAAATCCGTCGTCCTCAACTTTTAAAATATGTGATCTTTATGCCTGTAGGCCTTTCAGGACATCCGTCCTATCTTCAGCAGTTCATTCTTCTCTACAGCATCCAGGTTGATGTTTGATGCTGTAGAGAAGAATGAACTGCTGAAGATGGGACGGATGTCCTGAAAGGCCTACAGGCATAAAGATCACATATTTTAAAAGTTGAGGACGACGGATTTTACCTAAGAAATTTTAACTTATTTTATGACTCTCCACCTCAACGGTTTTAACAATGAATTTTATTAGTATAGGTTTTGTTGCCTTATAACTACGAACTAAAGCGTCACTGATTATCATAATAGTAGATAAAGCCTATTTAAAATTCTGAATTACTAAAATAGTAAGTTAATAATGAAAAACGTGTTGGTCCACAAGTAGTGTAACTAACAGGTAACATGCATACATAAACAATAACGTCAAATAATGCAATTAATCTGTAAGCTCATCAAATTTATGTTAATTGCACTGACAATTATCTGCTCGCATGACAACAGTAAATGTAGTGAAATTCAAGTACATGACAAGGATACACACTACATAATGATGATACACTACTGTAATGATCCAGCAATTATTAAAGTTCATTAGATTAGATGGGTACAGATGGCTGCGGGGTTTTAAGACCCTAACATGGATATCTTAAAATGTGGTTATCATTATTATCATTATTATTATTATTATTATTAAATTGATCAATAATAGATTATATAATTGTTGGACAAAATACAGATTTGAAAATACAAGATGTTAGAGTGTATAAAGACCCAACCTGTGGCAGTGATCATTATTTGGTAAATGTAAAAATATTTTTTTCCATATTTTAATAAGTGTGACGATAAGAAAGAGAAATTGGAGACATCAGAAATTACGCACACACCTCTATATAATACTCAGTTGTTAAAGGACGACAGTATTTTATATATTTACCGCAAGAGGCTGGATGAAAAGTTAATTGAAAATATATTTGATACTCCTGAAAAACAATATCAGTATATTGTCGAAAATACACATATGGCTGCTAGGGAGGCTTTGGGAGAAAAGGAAATGGAGAATAAGAAAACTTATTTTTGGAACAAGGAGATTAAGAATTAAAAAAAAGTAAATATCTTAAATGGTTAAGTATAAAAAATTTGACGGACAAACTGGAGTGTAAAAAAGCACAAGCAAAGGTAAGAAAGAAGGTGACAGAAGAGAATAATAAATATTGGGAAAGAACCTGTCAAAGAATTCAGACTTATATTGGAGGAAAAAGGTGTTCAGAGGCATGGAGAACTTTAAAAAAAATTAAGAAAGCCAGGACACAATAAAATCAATATTCAGGGAATTTCTTTAAATGAATGGAAATTATATTTTAGCAAGCTACTGACTGAAGATCGTTTGGAATTTTTAAGTGGAATTGCAGAGGAAACTGATGATCAAAACAGAACGAGTATACATTTAGATATTGAGACAGTAGAGATAGCAATTAAAAGTTAAAAAAATGGAACGGCTTGTGGGGAAGAAGGTATACAGCCAGAATTAATTAAATATGGTACAAGGTAATTAGTGAATTGTTAAGGAGCCTTTTTGAGAGATGCCTAAACGGAGAAGATGTACCAGTAAAATGGAAAATTGGGTTGATATCAGTCATTCATAAGAAAGGAAGGAAGGAAGGAAGGAAGGATGAGTGCAATAATTATAGAGGAATCACCGTAATGAATGTTTTTAGCCGTATATATGGAAAAATAATCAAATACTATTTGGAAGAAAATTATAAACATAAGGAGAATGAAGTACAAGCAGGCTTAAGGTCTGAGAGATCTACAATTGATCACATATTTGTGGTAAAATAATTGATTGAAAAGACGAACAATAACAACCAACAAGTTAATTTCACATGTGTGGATTTAGAAAAGGCATGTGACACTGTACCTTTACAAAAGTTGTGGGAAGCATTAGAAGATATGGCCATAAACGATACAATTATTGAAGCAATACAAATTTTGTATATAAATGCAGTATTCTAAAATTAAAATTGGAAAAATATATATCAGAAGAAATCAAAAAAGTAACAAAAGACCTTCGTCAAGGTTGTGTAGCATATCACCAATATTATTTAAGATATTTATACATAAAGCACCGTCAAACTGGGGCAAAAAATGTTCAGGAATGGGAGTACAGAGTGACAATTGGAGATGGATTAACAGATACAATATATACACTGTTATTTGCGGATGACCAGATAATAATTGCTCAAGAATATGAAGACATGGAGTTTATGTTCAGAAAAGTATTGGACGAATACGATAACTGGGGTTTGAAAATAAATTTAGAAAAAAACATTTTATATGGGATGTGGAGCCGAAACATGAAGATTTGATATTAGAAGATGAAAAGGGGTATATTAGAGGATGTGAAGAATTTGAGTATCTTGGAGTAAAATTAGATAAAGAGGATACACAAAGAAAGTGATATTAAGAACAGAATAAATAAAGGTAGAGCAATAACAGCAATGATAAATGGAGTCTTATGGAACAGACATATAACCAGGAAAAATAAGTTACAAATACATAATTCAATAGTGAGAAGTACTGTCACATATGGAGTTGAAGTTTGGAAATTCAACAAAAAACTTACTACAAAAACATATGTCGATGGGAAATGGATTTCTTGAGGAGAGCAGCAAGATGTTCAAAATTAGAGAAAAAAAGAAATACTGTCATAAGAGAAAAAATGCAAATTGGTTATTCAATAGTAGATTATATACGGTATAAGCAATTAAATTGGTATGGGCACGTACGACGAATGCAAGAAGAAAGATTACCCAGGAAAACATTGGAATGGTGTCCACCTGGAAGAAGGAGGAGAGGAAGACCTCGAAACTCGTGGATGCAGGAAATAAGAACTGGAATGAGAGCAAGAGGACTGGAGGACATGGATTGGATGGAGAGAGACGAGTGGAGAAGAAAAATAAAACTTTAGGCACAGAAAGATGTGTAAACATTAAAATTCTGTATATAAATAAAAAAATATTAAATTCAGAAGATATCCGACGATACTAGTCAGCGACACTGTGATCACGCCAGACTTACACCAGACACCAGATGAACGGGATACCATCAGTCGGGTTATCATAAGTAATGCCACGAGTGATTTCCAAATTATCGAAGTGAGTCGTGAATTTATCTAGAGAATTTGGAAATCTTTTTTGTTAGGACTATTTAACGAATAAAATTAAGTTGTTTACTCACAAATCATTGTTTAACTATAATTATTTTAAAATATTTATATATTTAATGTAAACGGCGATGTTTGAAAACAAATGAGAAACGATTGGTACGCTTCATTTCCTTCCTTTGTTCATCACTGCAACCAGATAATAATATTATTTATTGCCAAAGGATCGCAATATTGTAAGAATGCGCCCTAGTGGAGAAATTAATAACCAACGTTATAGGTTTCTGATGTCCTATGATGTAAATATGTCAATTATATTTTTCTGCAACGTCATTTCCTGGAAAATAATTCGTTTAACAAAGTGCAAACAGTGTTTTTTTGTGGTAAAATCAATGGTTACAAATGTTTTTTACATCATCTATCGCATGCGCTTTCTGCTGACGTTCATGCACTATATATACAATCTGGTTGCCGTATTTCTTAGAGAGTCAGTCACTGCAAAATAATTTTATGACCTATTCAGAATGTTAAAAAGGAGGTGCTTTCTTTATTATGATAAACTTTAGTTGGTAAATTTAAGGTGAAACACGAGTGTTATTGGTTGTAAATCAAAAGTAATTGGAATGTGATTGGTCATTGACTCCCATTTGGGGTATGAGTTAAATAGTCCAGGAAAGTATTTCCGAGGAATGGCAAGAACGATGGGAAGAGGCAGAACATGGACGCTTAACATACGAATTTCTGCCTTATATCAAAGAGAGACTAAACAAAACTTGGATCCAACCAAATGTTCATATCAAGCAACTCCTGAGTGGCCACGGCTCTTTCAATTCCAAACTCCATGAAAGAGGCCTCAAACAAACGCCTCATTTCGATTGCTTCGGAACAGAGCTGGACACTGTACAACATGCCCTCTACGAATGCATCAAATATGAAGCCAAACGAAGAGACTTACGTGAAGCTGCACTAAACGGAGATGTGAACTGGCCTCCTCCTCCACGGTTTTGGACAGAAAAACAACCTTATCAAGCAGTGAAGAAGTTCATCGGATGGATCCTCATTCAACGCCAAGAGGAGGACATCCGCAGACAAAGAAGAAGGGATTAGATGTAATCTAACAATAAGTTAGTTGTAAGTTAGTATATTAAGCATTAGTTTTAAGACTTAGGTTAAACAACACCATGCAAATATTACTAGATTAGATTATAGTTAGTCCACCGCTGTGGTCTCGGAGTAGCGTGCTGCCTTGTCATGCAGCGGACCCTGGTTCGATTCCCGGTCGGGATAGGCTACTGGTGAGATTTTTTTCGGGGATTTTCCTCACCTGTAAGACAAATGTCAGGAAGCTTAGGGCCCAGCGGTCCCCGAAAATCATCCGGCCACCTTTATCATACTTATCATTATCATCATCATCCTTAACCGGTGTGGAAAGCAACGGGAAGCTACCACACCTATAATTCCCTAGTAAAGCTGCAAAGCTTAGCATGAAAATGCTATGATTGCAGTGAAAGACCTGCCCTCGGTCATAATTACTATGGATGGAGATAATAGTTTTAAGACTTAGGTTAGGGACTAATATGTTATATATAACTGTATACATAAGTTGTATTAAGAACAAATACCCGAAACTTGTAACCAGAAAAGGAAGAAAATAAAAACAAAAGAGAGTAATTAGGGACAAGAGCAGACCTGGGGATATGGGCATTAAGCCCAAGGAAACCCAGGTGAATAGTGGTGGAGCTCTTAAATAAATAAAATAAATTATTATTATTATTATTGTTATTATTATTTATTTATAGGATATTCATCCTGTTTATTTCCTAAATAACTCATCGGAGCAAGATGTATTGAATGTGCAGCAATTGTCTATCCATGTCTTGGCTGGTCTTCCTCTTTCTCTTCTTCCGTCAATTGGTCTATCTTCTTTAGCTCGTTTTTGCAAGTCTTGTCTTCCATTATTTCTATATGATCTTTCCAATATTTTCGTCTGTCTATAATGAATGTGGTTAAGTCTTGAATTTGACATTTGTCTCTAATTTCTGTATTGTGTATCCTATCAAATAATACTTTCTCCTGAATAGTTCTTAAGACCTTCATTTCACATTGCTTATTATTTATTTAGTTTTTGTTGTATCAGCCATAGTTTCTGCTCCATATATGATAACTGGTCGAACTATCGTTTTGTATATACGGATTTTACTTTCTATTGACGTATGTTTGTTACGCCAAATTAAATCTTTCATATATCCTGATATTTGTGCTGCTTTATCAGCTTGTTTCTTTGCTTCATTTATTAGATTTTTAGCGTTTGTTATTAATACATCTAAATAATTAAATTCTGATACTTCTTGTATAATCTTTGTTGCCACTTCTAATTTGCATCTTACTGGCTCTTTTGATATTGTTAAGCATTTACTCTTATTCGTATTCATTTCCATATTATATTTTCTGGCATATGTTAAAATATTAAAATAAGAACCTGATATATCAGTCTTCGTCATCATTATCATCCTCTCATCGTATCCTCCTTCCGGAAGGTCGATTCCAAATAAGCTCGAACCATCTCTATCTTCCCATGCTTTCCTTCTTTTTAGTTCTTCCCAGTCGTATCCTCTTTTTTGTAAACTTTTCTTCATCTGGTTAATCTTTCTCGTAGTCTACCTCGTGATCGTTTTCCTTGTATCTTGAGATTTAACAGTCTTTGTAGTAGTCTTTCTTTTTACATTATTTTTAAATGTCAAACCATTTTTAGTCTATTTTTTCTATGTCTGTTAATTTTTCTACTTTAAAGTCTCCCTGATTTTGTCATTCCTTATTCTATCTCTCCTTGTTTTATGTACCATTCCACGTAAGAATTTCATTGCTGTATCTTGGATTCTGCTCAATTCATTCTTTGTATCTGTCGTCCTAAACTAGATATAAGTTCTATTTGAAAAATTTCAAGTACGTAGTTAAAACTATGTAGCCCTTTCAGAATCATGTTCCGTCTTCTACATTTCATTTGTTACTCTGCAGAAGATGGAACGTGATTCTGAAAGGCCCACAGAAGTTTTTCAAACGTAAATTTAATTTAATTGACGACTGATATATCAGGTGCTTATTTTAATATTTTAACATATTATTACATAATCCCAACGGTGCTCCATAATGAATTTTATAAGTATTGAGGGATACTCGTATCTTATTTTAGGTTACTGTATTCCTAAAAAGTTAGGCTTATTCGAATGCGCCTAAATGGATGCGTGTAGGAAAATAGTTTTCGGATACTCTTGAAATTCACAATGGGTTAATGCAAGAAGATGCACTATCTCCTTCATTATTCAATTTTGTACTAGAACATGCCATCAAATCTTTAGAGGATTAGAAGACCTACAACTCAATGGTAATAATGAGCTGTTAGTTTATGCTGATGATGTATTGATATTTGCCGATAGCGAGGAGATATACTAAGGGTCAAAATGCACAATCTATTGAGTAATGCTAATAAATTGGGACTGGAAGTAAACATCAATAAAACTAAAGGTATGTTCACACATAGAAGAACATTATACGTACTAGTATAATAGAAATGGATAGTTAATGACAAATGAGGGAAATTTTGAAGAACTGGCTGAATTAAAATACCTAGGAACAATAATTACAAGTATGAATGAGATGTACAGAATAATTAAACATAATTTAAATTCTGGAAATGCATGCTGTTATGTATTGCAGGGACTCTTGACGTTCCAACTTCTCTCAAAGAACGTTAAACTGAAAATATATAAAACTGTTATTCTCCCAGTTATATTATGCGGATGAGAAACTTGGACTCTTACTTTAAGGGAGGAGAAATTATTACGAATATTTGAGAATAAAATTCTTAGTATCTTTTTGGATCAAAGAGAAATGGACAGACAGGAGAATGGAGAAGACTTCATACCAGTGAGCTATATTATCTTTATAGAAAACCATATGAAATAATAAGAACAGTTAAGTCACATGGACTGCGATGGACAGGACATGTGGCACGAACGGGAAATTAAAGAGGAGCATGGAAGTTTCTTGTAGGAAAATCAGATGGAAAATGACTAGTTTGTAGATCAAGAATAAGGTGGGAACATAATATTAACCATGATTTAAGGGAAGTAGATTATATAGAGGAGATTGGTAAACAATAGGTAAAAAAATACAGCAAATATATATATATATATATGGAGAGTTTATGTCCGCGCGACCATAAACCTACGGGTTCGATAGAGCCTGTGAGTTTGTTAATATCCTTAAAATAAAATTCATAATAATTTTAAAGATATCAAATTTCAAAAATACCGTTAGGCAATTGTATTAACAGATTTCCCAGAAATATTAAATTAGTTTAATGCAGATTATACTACAACTTCACTCTCATGTTGATTAATCAATATCAGACTTTACAAACTTAAGCTAAGTTGGTTACAACATCGCCATTTCACTTTACAGATCACTGGTTCCCTAACTCATATTGTTTATATAAGACCGCTCTTTAAGTAGTTATAAGTACCTAATTCACTGGCACTATCGAACCTGGATGTTCATAGACGTGTAATCTTAAAGCGGCCCCTACACGATCAATATTTACGTCAATATATTGCACAATAATCGACATTGTACAATAATATTGAGCTTCTGTAGATCACATTGGAAGATTGCGCAATATATTGAGTCAATCAAAAGCAGTTTGATTTTACACGCTTTATATTAGCTTGACCTGTATCTATCTGTCGATCAATCTATCTATCTTTGTAACGGAATCTTTCAACGCGATTTTCACTCACTTAAAATCATTGGATCGACTTGAAACTTTATATACTTGTAAAGGACCCGTGACAATACAGTAATTTCATTTTTTCTAAAATCCTGGCCAGAATCATCAGAAAATAAAAAAAATAATAGTTTTAAAAAACTAAAACAACACGCTTTATTAGTAGCCCGAACTAAAAAAATTAAAAATAATTTTAATTTCCAACACGCTTGGGATAAAATTAAAGTGGTCAACAAAAAAAACATCTCCAACACATGTAGAATAAAACTAGAGTTATCAACAAAAAGAAAACATTTTACCATCAAAAGCGTGGAGTGCTCTATATCAATTAATATATTTGATAATAAACAGATATTGGTAAAAGTAAAGTCTCTAAGAAGAAAATATAAAAATCATAAAAAGCACCCCACGCTTTTGATGGTAAAATTATTTTATTTTTGTTGATAACTCTAGTTTTATTCTATAGGTGTTGGAGATGATTTTTTTGTTGATCACTTTAATTTTATCCCAACCGTGTTGGAAATTAAAACTATTTTTAATTTTTTTTAGTTCGGTTTTCTAATAAAGTGTGTTGTTTTAGTTTTTAAAACTATTATTTATTTATTGTGCAATCTAGTAAATATTGCGTCGTCTGTTGGTAATATTGCGCAATACTAGTTCAGTTCTGTGTTAACAATGTTGGAATAAACATGATGACTCGCGAACCAATTTATTGAACAATAATATTGCACCGTGTGGGTTGGCCAAGTAATATTATTATACAAAATATTGTGGAATATATTGACGTAAATATTGATCGTGTATGGGCTGTACTGGTTAACCGGCGTTGTCCGGGAATCTACTCATCCCGATCTTCTTGGCATAAATGGGCTGAAAGACAAAAATTGATGTACTTCTTATGATTAATTGAATAAGTAAAATGAAAAATAATTATAAATGTATATCGCAATTATTTTAAGATTACCCGGCGTTGTCCGGGAATCTACTTATCTCGATCTTCTTGGCATAAATGAGTTAAGACAAAATTCGTTATTGTGAGTTATCCGTAAAAGAATATCCGCCATGTATTGCTATACTTGCACAGGAATCTACGTACTTGTCTCGATCTTCTTGGCATCAATGAAAGACAAAAATGGTTATCCGTAAGAGATAAACATATGCTGTCGCGGACTTTTTATAGAGCTTTTTGAGATATTCAACTCTGTGTATATTAATTTTGTGTATTTGTTATGGTTTAGGCAGCGTAAACCATTTAAGCGTCCAAAGAGCTACTTTTTTCACGTTTTCCACTACAAAGGGCGATTTTAAGGGTGTAGGAATTGAATATCACAACTCTCTTATAGCCTATGTTCATCCCGGGAATCACTTAAACATTTTGCAAAAAGCCCCATCACAATCGGATCAACGGTATGGCCGCGCATAAAGTACGAACAAACAAACAAACATTCATTTTTATATATTAGAAGATATAAATTCTTCTTTCTGTACGTGTTTTTGACACTCTACTCCTCCTAAACAACTGGATCGATTTTGATGAAATTTTTGCGTGTGTCTGATTGGGTCCCTCAATGGTTTTGATTTACAATTGGACCCTTTAAAACCATTAGGTGTAGGTGTTCACCTGAAGTGAAAATTTAAAAATCGCTAATGTTTCGATGTTTCACAACGAAACTCAGTATATCGCATTAAGATAAACCGAGGTAAGTATTATCAAAAAATAAGCGAAATCCGACAATTAGAAGGAGAGGTGTACATGAAATCCGGAATTAAAAACTAGCAACCGCCATGTTTGGTTTGTCTCAGCATATACAATATAATTTAATTAACATTTAATATTTCATTTATTTAGGTGTAGCAATGCACGCCGGGTATTATTTATTTGTATAAATCCATTTATATCTCGCTACCGTTACCTTGAATTAAACTCTCCTTTGTAGGTATTTTCACGTGCCCCATGGCACTCGAACCTTATAGGGACACGACCTTCTGGGAGAGGACTTGAAATTCTGGATCACACATTTTTCACCTGACAAGGGTATAGAGAGCCTCCCTGAATGAGTGATCAGCTCTGAGACAACACAAACATTTTAAAACAAGACATACCATTTAGAAAATTGCATGGTATTATGTCGCGGTCCATAACTGACTTTTTCCCCAGACGTTCTCTCTCGACTACGAAGGGCATATTCAGGGGCGAGTTCTCCTAGGTGATGTTCCCTTGTCGGAAGCCGCTAAAGATGCCCTTCGTAATCGAGGGAGAAACGTCTGAGGAAAACACCAGTTATGGTCCACGACCATATAGCACGAAATCTTCAATATCATGATTTCCGGCCGTGAAAGCCTGCATTGTACAAGACATACCATTCACTCATACATACACAATAAACAATGCAAATATGATATGGATGATGTTTGGGGATTTTTGGCCCTAAATACTCTCTAAATTTGTCTTACAGGAGAGGAAAACCCTTAAAAAAACTCACCTACGAAATTCGTCCCAATCGGATATCAAACTCGGACCCGCTGCGTACGAGCCAACGACTTACCGCAGAACCACAGTTGTGGACATAATAATGAATTTACATCCCTTTCACAGTAGCTTCTGCCCGCTCTTGGAATTCCCTCTCTCAAGATATCAGGGGTTACCGCGAACGTGACACTATTAAATCACACTTATAAAATGAATTGTTGTTAATAGCATAATTAATATTTCTCCAGAACTAAATTTAATATATTTCATTAATGGCATTTTTGTTTCATTTTTCTATCTTGTGGATTTTATATTCCAATTGTCAAATATAGAGTAAATCAAAATGTAATGTAAATAATAATAATTCTCATCATCAGCCATGCAAGTATTCGGCCATGCGGTCTGTTACGGTCTCAAAGAGGAATTTTCCATCCAGCGCTTTTTTGGACGTCCCCGCGATCTTTTGCCTTGGGGATAGTAACGAAGCATAACATTTGGAATTCTATAAGTTAGATTTCGTTGAAGATGGGAATTTTCCATCCAGCGCTTTTTTGGACGTCCCCGCGATCTTTTGCCTTTTTGACTTCAACAATACATTTCATAGTATTTACTGGTGCTTTACTTATTTTTCGTAGAATTGCATTATTTGTTTTGAAAGTCTGTTTGAATTCATTCGTTTAATATGTCCACAAAATTGTAACCTTTGTTTTCTAATATCACTAAGAATGTCTGTATATAATTGTATTTATTTTTTACTTTTGATTCTATATGCTTCACCTATGACTTGTGGACCTAAAATTTGTCTTATAATTTTGCATTCTTTTTATTTATCAGCCGCGGTGGATTAGTGATTATGTTCATTGTACCTGGTCCGGAGGGTCCCGGATTCAACCCGGCCAGGGTCAATGGATTTTTTTGGATGGAACAATCCAAGGAGCAAGTCCTCCGAGTGGGACTTTAAGCCGTGGGCCCCGAGTCTAAGGAATTTTAGGCTAGTAAAAGATCCTTAAGCCTGAATAAAAAGGCCTCTAAGCAAAACGTATTACCGAATTTTCCCATCTTAGTACTACCTTGGTTCCTAGATGTAACTATAAGGCGGAACGTTAACTCCTGGCCACTCAGTGATACTATCCGAAAACAAGTGTAACTAAATTAGTATGGTTGAATTTCTCCCCTGTAGGGGGAAAACGCCCAAGTCTCGTTGAGACACACAAGGGCTTACAAGAATAATAATAATAATATTATTATTATTATTATTATTATTATTATTATTATTATTATTATTATTATTTTAATAAAATATAAACAATTTAAAATATTAAAATGGAGGTATCCTGTAAGAGTTAAAAAATAACATTTCTCTACTTGTTAACTATTTTAAGTTTTACTGTGTATGAATATTTGATGGAAATAGAAATACTAGTGGTTTCTCGTTTACATCTGGTTCCGAGATTCGCGGATTCAAACACAGTCAGAGAAGATTTTTAAGAGCACACAAATTCGTACTGTTAGAGCAGGTTCCTTCGGAATATAATTAATACCGCGGGGCTTGTGTCGTAGATTTACGGCATGTTAAAGAACCTGGAGTATCAAATGAAAGGCTTCTGAAATTGTACAAAACCTTTTTTTATCTATATTTGAATTGGATCGATACCGTCGATGTTGATGATCATCTTAATAAAAAATGCTAAATAAATATTGCCTCGCCTTAAGGCTTGTCTTTATATATCCATATATATATATATATATATATTCATCCATAGTAATTCTGCCCGAAGGCAGGTCCTTCACTGTAATTATAGCATTTTCATGTTTTGCTTCCAGCTCTACTAGGGAATTGTAGGTGTGGTAGCTTCCCGTTGCTTTCCACACCGGTGAAGGATGATGATGATAATGAGAAGGATGATGATGATGATGGCCATATGATTTCGGGGACCGTTTGGGCCTCAAAGTTTTCCTGACATTTGTCTTACAGGTGAGGAAAAACCCCGATAAAAACCTCACCCAGAAAAACTGCCCCGACCGGGGATCGAACCCGGGCCCGCTGCGCGACAAGGCAGCACGCTACCTCGAGATCACAGCGGTGGACTATATATATAGATTTAGAGAAAGCTTATGACTCAATTCCGAGGAACAAATTATGGAATTATGGGAAGTATTAGAGAAATACAATATGGATACAAACCTAATAGAACTTATTTAACAAATTTATAAAAATAACTCCGCTTATGTTAAAATTGGAAATATAATATCTAATCCTATAAAAACCACAAAGGGATTGAAACAAGGGTGCAGTTCTATCGCCAATTTCATTTAATATTTATGTAGAATTTATATTAATGAAATGGAAACAAAGCTGCAAAGGTACGGGTATCCCAATAGGCAACAGATTTTTGCTGACATTACAATTTGCTGATGATCAACTGGTTTTAGCGCAAGACAAATTTGATATGGAATTCATGATAAAAAGGTTGAAAAACACATATGAATCATGGGGTCTCACAGTAAATTGACAAAAAACAGAATATCTATCAATAAATAGCAATGAAAGAGAAAATTTAATATTGGAGGAAGGAATCCAAATAAAGCAAGTGAAACAAACTAAATATTTGGGTATAATTATGGATAACATTGAAGGTATAATCAAAGAGAATATAAAACATGGAATTGAATTGAATAGCAAAATAATATCATCGTTAAATTCCATATGGTGGGATAAGCATATTTGGTAAAGACACAAAAAAATATATTGGTAAAACATTGGTGGAATCTGTTGTAATGTATAGAAGTGAGGTATAGACAATCAATAAGAATACACTAATAGCTCTAGAAATCGATTATTTACGCAGAAGTGCCAGAAAGTTAAAATTAGAACATGTCACAAATAAGGAAATTAGAAATATAATGGAAGCAGACGAGAGCATAATTGAAAGAATTGAGGAGAAGAAATTAAAGTGGTTAGGACATGTTTTAAGAATGGACGATGAGCGATGGCCAAAGCAACTATATCAATAACAGTCGACCAGAAAGAAGAAAAGAGGGAGACCAAAGTTAACATGGAAGGAAAACATGAAGACAATGCAAACAAGAGGGCTAAGCATTGAAGATGCCCAAGATGGTAGGCTTTGGAGGTTTGGCACGGGAAGACGGCAGCAGCTGTAAAAACCCGAAGATTATATATCTTAATATATATATATAAATTACGTGTCACGTTGTTTGTCCGCGATGGAGTCCTAAACTACTGAACCGATTTTAATAAAATATTGCACACAGTGTGCAGTTTGATCCAACTTGAGACTTAGGGAAGTTTATAACTAAATGTATAGTCGCTTTATTTTTATTGCAAATTATTTGTTTATTATTTAACAAAAGTTATAATTATCTGTAAGTTCCATACGATTCTAACAGATGGCAGTGTAAGGTAATTGGTTTATTATTTAACCAGGTGGCTGTGCTTTTGGTTTATTATTTAACCAGGTGGCTGTGCTTTTTGTTGCAACCGCGAATTTCAATTGAATTACAAATATTGATTATTTCATAATTTAAGTGTGTTTTGTGTTTATTTTATTTTTAATATATTGATAATAATATTAATTTCTCGTGTAAGTATTAGTTTTAAGTAATCTGGCTGAAAGACAGCAACTTAATTTAAATTTAACTGGACCGAGAAGAGACATTGAACAATATGGCGAATCAGTTCTAGAGATGATGAATGATAAGATATTAAGTGAATTTCCGCAAATTGGTATAGGCCTATGTGACATAAAGCTTACATTTAAGAAGAATGTCAATTTAAAAACATATGAAGGTCCTAAGGAACGGAATAACAGAACTGTGAGTAAGTCTGTTAGTTATAATAATATAACAATCTCCATGCCTCAATTAAATGAAAAACAAGATGACTATAATATATCACAAGACGATATTACTATACAGAGACTTCTAGATGACGATGAGAATCCAAACTGCCAACAAGTTCGTAGAAAGAAACGAAAGTATAATGAAATCAGCGAGCCTCCTCAAAATATTCCATCAATAAATGTATCTAATCCTTATGATACACTTATGGATGATACTGAGAATGCAGACAACATAAATTCATCTCAATCAACAAAACCACTTCCACATAAACCACCACCCATATTTATACCGGGTGTAGTTAACGTATCAGAACTAAAAAATTGTGTAAAACAAAAACTTTCTTTTTTATATTTGAAGAGAAAAATTATACGCTCAGACCGGGACCTGAACCCGGGACCCTTGGTTCTCTAGACCAAGTGCTCTACCAACTGAGCTACCTGAGCAAGTACCGATCTAAACGCAAATCTTTCTCTATATTCATTGTAATTCCCGTCCACCAAATGCTATGAAGCCATGCTTCTATCTTGCAAATGGCGGCTCCTTTATTAAGAAGACATATTTGGGAATTATACATTACAGCCAATACGGCTTTTTCCATTTTTCTTTTTTAGATTTCCCACTTAGTTTACTACAACATATTTTAACGTATCCTTACCTACAGCAACGCGTGACCGGGACTTCTATATATATATATATATATATATATAAAACAAAGTCGGATTAGTTACACTATTTATAACTCAAGAACGGCTGGACCGATTTTTATGATCTTTGATTTGTTGGATTTGTTTCAGCCCCGAATAGCAGATAACTATTAAAACATCGGAAAAATTAACGTAAAAATATTTAAGGGCGATACGACGTTCGCCGGGCCAGCTAGTATATATATATATGTGTGTGTGTGTGTGTGTGTGTGTTTTTGTGTGTGTGTGTTTTTTTATGTGTGTGTGTGTTTTTGTGTGTGTGTGTGTGTTTTTTTGTGTGTGTGTGTTTTTTTGTGTGTGTGTGTTTTTTTGTGTGTGTGTTTTTTTTGTGTGTGTTTTTGTGTGTGTTTTGTGTGTGTGTGTGTGTTTTTTTGTGTGTATGTGTGTGTATGTGTGTATGTATGTGCGTTTGCGTGTGCGTGTGTGTCACTGAACTACTAAACGACTGAACCGAGTTTCATGAAAATTGTTGTGTGTGTTTGAGTGGGTCCCTGGAAGAATTGGATTCACAATTGGACCCTCTATAACCTGAAGTGAAAATTTAAAAAGAATCGATCTAGCTGTCACATTTTTCAATGCTTCACAACGAAATTAAGTATATCCTATTAAATTAAACCGAGATAGGTATAATCCAAAAAATGAGCGAAATCCGACAATTAGAAGTGGAAGTTTACTTTAAATCCGAAATTAAAAAATACCTAAATGACTGGACCGATTTTGATTATTTTTTTTTTTTGTGTTTGAGTTGATCTCTGGATATTTTAGATTAAAAATTGGACCCTCTATAACCATTAGGCGTTGGAGTTCACCTAAAGTGAACATTTAAAAATCGCTCTAGCGGTTACAATTTTCGATGTTTCACAACGAAACTCAGTAGGCCTATATTCCATTAAATTAAACCGACAATTATAAGTGGAGGTTTACCTGAAATCCGGTATTAAAATCTGACTGGCAACCGCCATGTATGGTTCGTTTCAGCGTATACCATACAATTTAATTAACCTTCAATATTTCATTTATTTAAGTGTAGCAACGCACGCCGGGTATTAGCTTTACCGTATTCGGCTTAGTTTATGTTGTACTGAAGGTATCCTTTCGCTAACATCTGTGATTGGTGTAGCGATGGTACAATTTTACGCGACATCTGATGTTTAACATATTCAACACGAGCGGCTATGTTGAAATAACTGAATTTCCCTTTTCGTTAACTGGCTTGCGCGAAATGGTGTTATATATATTTATTTTATTTAGTATATTTCACGACATCTTGTTCTCCCCAATTAATCTACTGTCATTCTCATCATATTCCAATCTCTACATCCCAATTATTTTTTCCTCATGCAGCTTAGAACACCATCAATCCACATTATTTTTGGTCGTCCTCTACTTCTCCTACCAAATGAAATTCATTCTAGTATTTTTCTTGGGAATCTGTCTTCTGCCATTCTTTTTACATAACGTTACAATTTAAATTGTTTTTTTTAATGAAATACAGAACTGAAGTTTGAACATTCATCTTTTGTTTAATTACACTATTTCTTAGTCTACTGTGTATCTTCTACGCCTGAACCGGGATTTGAACCCGGAACCTCTAACTCTATAAATTAGCGTGATATCTACTTCGCTATCCAGGCATCCTAGTGCAAAAATTATTTCTCCTTTCCTTATATTAGCATTATGCATCTCCTGGCGCATCATTCGCCGTAGCGCAGTGGTTAAGGCAATACGCAATGAGGTCGTGGGTTCGAGTCCCGGGGGTCAGGATTTTTAAACTCACCCAAACCTTCTGGCGGCACTATGACCCTGAGGTCGACTCAGCCTCTAATTGAAATGAGTACCTGACGCTTGTTCTGGGGATAAAGGTGGCCGTTACGCAGGGCTGACATCAAATGTCGACTGTCCAGAAAAAGTGGGAGCCTTAACATCCTACTACCCCAAGAGCTTCCTGATGACTGTAGTGGGATCACTTTACCTTTACCTGGCGCACCATTACCACTATATCATATACCATCGGGGCAATTCCGACTTCCAGGCGCTCCCAACCTAAGAAGTGGGTTACAATAACGCCATGCCAGGAGAGAATATCAGAATGTCCAAATGACAACATGGTGCATTGAATAAATAAATAAGTAAATAAATAAATATATATATATATATATATTATTTTATTCATATTTTAACTTAAAATAATTATCAAAATTTAGGCAATTCATATGATCTAATTAATTCTCAGCATACATTAGGGTAATGTTTTTTGTATTAGTGTTTGAACATTTATGTACAGTACATGATAATATCTAAGCTATGTATTAAAAATAATAAACCTGGCATAATATGAAATAAAATTATGTACATTGCAAAGATTAAAAATGTTTTAAGAATTCGTTTTGAAATGTGGGCCTCAGCTACGATTCGGCAGTAAACATCTCAACTCGTCCGTGAAAATATTTTTTTTCAATCCTTGAACACAAATATATTTTTTATTTGATACAGTGTGAGGCTCTCCCAAAATCTGTACATACCCGTATTCCATCCCCTTTTGCATCAACGGATAAAAAACCTTTCATATGAATACGTTATTTGTATTGAACTGAATAAGCCAACAACATAAGCACTTATTACCTACGTTTACCGTGACAAAATGTTGTAGGGCTCTACATAAGGAACAGTATGAAAGAGAGCGATTTGTAAAAAAGGGATTTACGGTTTAAAAACTACAATTTTGATGGAAATTCCTAGCGGATCTGTACAAATGTAGGGGAATTCTTTGTTCTTACACCTCAGATATAGGTGAACTAGGACACCTGAATAAAAAAATGCCACCTTAGGGGGGAGAATACCTTGTCATTTTTTATCCCAAACTGTTTTTTTTATCTGCAGACGATGTTTCGAATTGCATGCCTTTCAAGTCATAAAAAATTCATTCTACTTTTTCCCTAACTTTGCGTCATTTCCTTCAACGATTTTCTTTCTTCATTTGTTTCTCACGCCCTTCGAACGGGATCTTCGACCCCTGCATAACGGAAGTGCTGTTTTGTTGATCTCATCAAAATGAATAGAAAAATATTAGCACAGATTTATGAGAAAACATTTTAAATGTTCCATCAGTATTTCCAAATTATGTAAATGAAACCTTGTGAATAAAATATTATTTGACTTAAGTTCCAAGAATCTAAAAATTAATAATAATAATAATAATAATTATTATTATTATTATTATTATTATTATTATTATCATTGTGCCCAATGCTGTGGTCTCGAGATAGTGCCTTGTCACGCAGAGGGCCCGTGTTCATTTCCCGGTCGGGACAGGCTTATGGGAGAAGTTTTTTTTCGGGGTTTTTCCTCACATGTAAGACAAATGCCAGAAGCTTAGGACCCAACGGTCCCCGAAAATCATCCGGACATCATTATCATCATCATCCTTCACCGGTGTCGAAAGCAACGGGAAGCTACCGTACCTGTCATTCCCTAGTAAAGCTACTAAGCATAGCATGAAAATGCTATGATTTATAGTGAATGACCTACCCTCGAGGGCAGAATTACTATGGATGGATCATTATCATACCATTTTACATATTTTATTTTTACTTAATTTCATTTATAGGCCTAGATGCTTTTATGTCTACGGTCATATCGCGTCTTGATTTTTGGTTGCATACAGTTGTGTCTACATTGTAGGCTTATAAACATTGCATGTTCTTGTGAAAGTTAATTAATTTATTTTTATGTTATTATGAAATGGTGAATATCACTGAATGAGTCCTAAAAATGAAATTTGAAACCAGCATCGTTGATTGGCATTGGGATTTCAACCTGTAATATGTCAAATACGAATCTCAAATGCTTAGCGATGGGCCAAATTGCTTCTGGTATTATTATTAATTATTATTATTATTATTATTAAAGTTTTTACGTGTTTTTCCTCACCTATAAGACAAATTTCATGAAACTTTAAGGCCAAACGGTCCCCAAACGTTATCTGGACATAATAATCATCATTATACTCTCCATGTTTTGTTATGAATGTGTGTGAATGGTGTGCTTCTTCTTAATGTTATGTTGTCTTGGAGGTGGCCCTGACATTGAACTGATCACTCATTTGAGGATGCCCTCTATGTCCTTGTGTGGTCAAGAAAGTATGTATGTGATCCATAGTTAAAATACCTCTCCTGACAGGTCACGTCACTGTAAGGCCC
The DNA here is from genome assembly GCA_030220185.1 of Diploptera punctata. Classification (NCBI taxonomy): domain Eukaryota; kingdom Metazoa; phylum Arthropoda; class Insecta; order Blattodea; family Blaberidae; genus Diploptera; species Diploptera punctata. Next base: position 386,218 of record JASPKZ010004212.1, on the reverse strand, counting down.
GTAAAATAAGGCGAGGGGTTAAACTGCATTAATGGAATGGAATATTATTATTAATTATTATTAATAATAGGCCTAATAATCATAATAAAGTTAAATTAATTTCTAAGCAACTGTGGAGTACCATACATTTTTTTGCACTACTACATCAACCTGCAGGAAGAAGAAGACCAGGACGTCCACTCAAAAGACTTTTGGATGGTGTTTCTCTTGAGGCCGAAATAGGTCAACAAATGGCCTAAATTCATGAATGTACTATAATGATGATGACTTACATTTTTTTTTTCATTTTCATATGCTAAAATGTATTTTTTGCAAACGGTGCAAAGAATCAACAAAAGGAATACGGAGTGTAAAAGGAACCTCCCTGCTTCTTCGCTTTAATTCAAGCTCTCCCTTTGTTGGCACTTCTACGAACCCCATACTGTTCGAATCTTACAGGGACATGATCTGTCGGAACAGAATTATAAACTCTGGATGATATATATTGGTTACAGAATGTAATGAAGGACGCTGGAAGATGCATGATGAGATTAATGGCGAGGCCACCGCCGAGACAGCGTGAATATTACACACACCATTCACTCATCTTTATATAAAAATTAGTGTGGGTCTGTCTGTCTGCCTCTTATGGATCAAAAACTACTTGACCGATTTGAATGGGGTTTTCACCATCATTTAGAGACATTTTCTGGGGCAATTAAAGTATGTAACACATTACCGTACGTACAATAGGGCCGGAGCTAAAAAAAAATGCATCGGTGCACTAAACAAATGTTTTTTGTACACTTAAATGACTTAAGCTGCCTAAACTATAACAAATACACAAAAATAATGTAAACAAATTGAATATTTCTAAAATTCTACAAAATCGTCCGCGACAGCATATCTATCTTTTACGGAAAACACAATCAGCATTTTTGTCTTTCAGCTCACTGATGCAGAGATGATCAGTAAACAATTGCACTCTCCAACTCGAAGGCAGCGATTTGAGAAATGCGATTGATTCCCCTACATTTTCGCAAGTTCAGCAATGCCGAAAAAGATAAATATGTTAAAATAGCATAAATCCATGACTCTGCGATGGATACCAGGATTCTGTATTATTTATGGAATGAGCAGGCATATATTTGATAAGAAAGAGGTTATGTCACCCATCACATTTGAAAGGGAAACTTCTATCAGTCTGCAAATATCTTCATCAAGGATAAAATGAGGATATCATCATTAAAAGGAATAGAAACATCTAAAAGAAGTAGCATGAAATCAATAGGCCTATATCCAAGAAAGCCCTAAAACGGTAGCTGGTGTTCGCTTCCGTTTGCATACTGGTCATGATCCACATCTATCTACAATGACATAACAACTCAATATTGGGCCTTAGCCTCTCCTTTGCTAGGAGTTATTAGACCAAGTTAATTTAATTACGCTTACATCCCTAAAGATATAACGAATGGTATGCGTTGAAGATATTGAACCAATGAGACATCGAGTAAACAACTAATGTGTTACTAGGATAAAAAAAGTCGGTAAATTTTGCTTAGAGACCTCTGTATTCAGAATTAAGCATCTTTTACGACCTGAAAATATTCAGACTGGGGACTAACGGCTTAAAGTACCTCCCGGAGGACTTAGGCCTACTCCTTGGATTTTTCCATCCTAAAAAAACACTAGTCATGATATCCTTGGTACATAACCCCGTTTTGGACTTTTATGAATCTCTACCTCCACACTGTGTGTTAAAAACGAAGAAATGGACAGACTCAATTTCACACTGCCCAGCTCCAGTGAGGTTGATGTACTGGAAATCTGTATCCTAGAGCTACGTAAGTTCCAGTTGTAATGTAAACAAACCAGATGTATGACTGCATTTTCATTGGTCGAATAGTGGTTTTACCTTTAAGTGTGTAAGAAAATGTAGTTTGCTCTCTAATACTCGAAATAAAGGAAATCAAAATAATATATATAGGCCTATATATATATCTTCTAGCATATGTCTATTTAACTTAATATACGGGAGAATCTTAAAAATAAACAAAATTTTAATAGATTAAATAAGCATTATTATATTCTTATTAGCCGTTCAAAATATCTCTGCAGGCGGAAGAATTGCAAAGCTCTCTTTGTTGCTACACGTGACGTCATCTAAGGCAGTGTTCAATGTCAGCGTCCCACGTCCCATTCCCCTCTGCTCTCTTAGATAGCAGTGTCACGTGTTCTATTCCTGCATAAACACGACTGCAGTGCCCTCCGTCAACAACTGCGCTTACTCCTTAAACGGGTAATACGCATGCGCAATGCAAAATACTTTGAGATTTCTTCTTCTTCTTCTTCTTCTTCTTAAACTTAATTTGTAGGATATTCATCCTGTTTATTTCCAAAATCACTCCTCGGAGGAAGACGTACTGGATGTGCATTCACTGTCTATCCATCTCTTGGCTGGTCTTCTTCTTGTTCTTCTCCCGTCCATTGGTCTATCTTCTTTAGCTCTTTTTTGCAAGCCGGTTTTCTTCCATTCTTTCTATATGACCCTTCCAATATTTTCGTCTATCTATAATAAATTTGGTTATGTCTTGAATATATTGTTTAAAAATGGCCTCTTTCTGTATAATTTCTTAAAACATTGGAAATGAAACAATTTGAAATGCGGAGAGAAACAAATTATTTTGAATGTTTTGAAATGGTTTAGAGAAAAATATCCTATATTAGCCATTGAGAAAATGGTGATAACAACAGCAGAATTTACAGGTGAGTCAGCATAGAGCATATATTCTGTTCGTAAAGAAATTGCAAATAAATAATATATATCGATATCATGGAAAAAGTGTAAAGCCCATATATAATTTTTGTCATAAATAAATAAGAAATAAAGGAAGTTCCCAATTATTGGTTCCATCTTATCATGTATTCAGTCTTATTTACGATGTACCTTAAAACGATGTTCTATTCGATGCTCTTAAACTTAATTTGTAGGATTTTCATCCTACACAATTCAGTCATATGGCGGGTAAAAGTAGCACCACGATTTCCCCAATAGACGGAGTTAGCGGAGTAATACCTAATGCAAGTTCGTTAGCAGTACAACTGGAACTTACCGCTGAATTAGTATAAAAGTAAAGTAAAGTAATCCCACAACAGGCCCGGAGGCCCTTGGGGTAGTAGGAGGTTAAGGCTCCCACTTTTTCTAGACAATCGGCACTTTATGTCAGCCGGGTTGTCAGCCCTGCGTGACGGCCGCCTTTACCCCCAGAACAAGCGTCTGGTACTCAATTCCGTTAGAGGCTGAGTCGACCCCAGGGCCATAGTGCCGCCAGAGGGTTTGGGTCAGTTTAAAAATCCTGACCCCAACGGGACTTGAACCCTCGACCCTCTGGCTTGTAGCTCAGTGCCTTAACCACTACGCTACGGCGTGCCCCCGCTGAATTAGTATAGGAACTACAATTTTAATATTCTCAGGTTAATTATTTATAATCATCACTTTCCTTTTATCCTTTATTTCTTTTTTTCCTTTGAAGGCAATATTACGTACCTCACGTCTTCCGGATCTTACAAGGAAACGAACTGTTAGGAGAGGATTTTAAACTTTTAGACCATACCGTACTATTTGACCACACAAGGACATGGAGGACCTCTGCAAACGAGTGGTCAATTCCGTTTCAACCTACAAGACAACACCGACATAGGCCTATAAGACAATGTTGTTGATACAAAACAAGCGGAT
>JASPKZ010004212.1:227500-380000 GCA_030220185.1 Diploptera punctata | reverse complement strand
AAGACGCTAAAAGTCACTTATTCTCCAATCGAATATTCACAGGTGGCACGGTAGCATAGAATAGCCAATAGAATTATAGAGGAAATGATTGGAAAAAATTAGCTCAGAATAGGGATGTATGGAGAACATATCGCTCATTTGCTGCAACAACGCCATAACTCAAAAATCACGATTTTTCAGGAGAAGCATTTGAAATTGTAAATACTGTCATTCCATTTCTCCCTGTGTATTATTTTATTGTTGTGCTTGTTATTAAAATATCGTGATGTTATGACCTTTTTGCAGCAAATGAGCGATTTATGTCCTCGCGGACACAACCTACGGGTTCGATAGTCCCAGAGAATGTTAGTTAGTCCGTAACTACAAAAAATTGAAAAAACCGCGTTCTTGCTTAAGACATTGTTTCTGGAATCCACTCTGTTTTCGTCAAATGAATGAGAATTATCTAGGCAGTACTATACCACGAATATTGCAGATCCAGCAGCACGTGATGGATTGTTGCAAGAAACAGCTGATCACTTGCACGTACGTATATGCACGACACAACACAACTTTAATATAGGAACTGAAAAACTGGTTTAACAGACGTTAGAATGTCTAGCCACAATTTCTCCTCACCCCATATAAAAACGATTCCACCCCTTCCATCTCCAGCAGGGGTTTATGCTTCGTTCTTTTTTATTTGAAGGGTTGGTTAGGGATGACGTGATAGTAACACAAACTAAAGAGTGAGTCTAGACGTAAACTTGGCAGGATTTATACGTTGTGCTTGCTAACATGATTATAAACAAGTTGTGCAAGTTTGATACATCCAGGCGGCCGTGATTCGCTTGAATTTTTCTCTTCAAAGTTGCCCTCTTCTTCGCAACTATTATTATATATCCCACACCACATTCTTGTAATATATATATATATATATAATATATATATATATATATATAGAGAGAGAGAGAGAGAGAGAGAGAGAGAGAGAATTTATGAATTAACTAAATCACGAACTATACTAATAAAAAACTAAATACTCGTATATGTTCACACATAGATAAAATCATAAGCATATAATGGAAATGGACAGCTAATGACAAATGAGTGAAATTTTGAGGAAGTGGCTGAATTCAAATGTATAGGAACAATATTCACAAATAGGGATGAGATGCACAAATAAATTAAATTAAACATAGTCTCAATTCTGGAAATACGTGCTATTATGTATTACAGAGACTCTTGACGTCCCAATTCCTTTCAAAAGACGTTAAACTGAAATTATTCTACCAGTTATGTTATATGGATGCGGAACATGGACTCTTACTTACGGGAGGAAAGGAGATTACAAGTATTTGAGAATAAAGTACTTAGGAAAATTTTTGGACCAAATAGAGATGAATAGACAGGTGAATGGAGAAAACTACACAACAGTGAACTACATGGTCTTCATAGGAAGCTAGATTTAATAAGAACAGTTAGTCTCGTACACTGTGATGGGCAGGACATGTGGCATGAATGGGGAATGAAATACATGCATGGAAGCTTCTTGTAGGAAAACCAGAGGGAAAACACCCAGTTGGTATACCGAGAATGAGGTGGGAGAATAACATTAACTGTGACTTGAGGGAAGTAGATTTTACAGGAGATAACTGGAAAACATTAGCTGAGGATAGGGATGCAATGAACCTGCGGGTTCGATAGTGCCAGTGAGTTAGTTAGTTACTAACTATACTAATTCCGAGTTAAGTTCCAGTTGTACTGTAAGCAAACTTGCATAAGATATTACTCCGCATATTATATGAGATGGATTTACATATTAATCAGAAATTGAAAAAAAAAAAAAAAAATCTATTACAAACTTCTTCTTTTCTATAGTCATATATATGTTTATTTAGACATACTATGTCAATGATGATCACATCTCGTTCCATCTCTTGAGGGATCTGCCCACATATATTTTTTTTTTCCTGTAGGACGTAGATTCTTCGCTGCTTTAAGCTATGTAATAAGAACTCTTAAGATACTGGTAAAAGAGAGTAGAAAAATATCACGCTGGATATCAAACCCATACAGAACAGATCTTGAAAGTTTTGCGTTCCTGTACTGCCAAATACCTTAGAAAAATAATATATATATCTTGCTGAATATGTCCGTAACTCCCGTTGAGTGAAGGCTTTCTTGACGCGGATATTCACGAAACGCACGCCCAATGGATTAAGATGCCTCGTATCGTCAGCTCTGTCCACGTGGGCATTCTATTCCCTTTTCCTTGTTGTAATAAATGTCTCAACATCTATGATATTGAATTTCTACCTCACATCCTGGTTTCTGACTCTGTCAAGTCTTGTTTTGTTTACTATGGCTCTTAAAAGGATTCATTTCAGCTGTTCTCATGAGTTTTGTTTGGCTGGTATCTGTTATTGTATCCGCACCATATGCCATTATTGGTCGTACACATGTTTTATAAACTTTTACATTACTTTCTGTGTTTAAATATTTATTTTTCCATATAATATCTCGTAAGTATCCTCGTTATCTCGATGCTTTAAAAACCTGAGATCTTACTTCATCAATATATCTACGAGAGAAAGAAATGTGTCCCGAGATATTTAAAATTTACAACTGATATCAATGTAGCGTACACTACACTACAAGCCGGAAGGTCGAGGGTTCGAGTCCCGGTGGGGTCAGGATTTTTAAACTAGCCCAAACCCTCTGGCGGCACTATGACCCTGGGGTCGACTCAGCCTCTAACGGAAATGAGTACCAGAAGTTTGATCTGGGGGTAATGGCGGCCGTCACGCAGGGCTGGCATTAAGTGCCGAATGTTCAGAAAAATGGGAGTCTTAACCTCGTACTACCCCAAGGGCCTGCTGAGGTCTATAGTGGATCGCTTTTTATCATTTTCATAAGTAATGCCACAAGTGATTTCTAATTTATCTGGATATTAGGAAATTAAGAGTGGCATTTGTTAGGACTATTTAACGAATAAATTAAGCTATTTACTAAAAAGCATTATTTAAATAGTTATTTGAAAATATGTATATATTTAACGTAAACAGCGATGTTCGAAAACGAATCAGAAATGTGTGGTTATGTTTCATTTATAACCAACATTATATGTTATTAATGTATCTTTTTAGTAAACAACTAAGTAAAATCATTATTTAAAAACAATTATTGAATACACAATTGTCAAATGTGCAGTTAGAAGGAATCTGTCAATTATTTGTTATATTCTATGTATTTATTGGCGAGTCAGTCACTGCAAATAATGCTCTGACCTGTTCAGAATATTAAAAGGAGGAGCTTCCTTTATCACAAAAGCAGGAGGTGGTAAAGAGGATTCGATAAAGAATGAGTGAAACAAGACTGTCATTGGTTGTAAAACAAAATTCATTGAAACGTGCTTGGTCATTGACTCCCATGAGTTAAATAGTCCCATTAACGTCTTATTGGCAATAACCCGTATTCAGTATGAAAATGAAAAGAGATTTTGTGAAAGGTATTGGTTGATTTAGGAAATCAAATATTTGAAGAACCCCATTATTAAGAATACATTTCCGAGCGAGTTGGCTCAAGCGGTAGCGTTTGTGACTCGTATTTTAGAGGTTCCGGTTCAAATCATGACGGCCAACCCGAGTTGTTTTCCTGGTTTTCCTCAAACTTCAAAGAAAATGCTGAGTTGGAATTTCATTCAATGATCTACTTTATCATAGTCTTCTTTTTCTTCCTTCCAAGTATTAGGCCAAGGTCTGTTACGATCCTATAGAAAATTTTCCCTCCAGCATTTCATAGGACGGCCCAGTGATCTTCATCCTCTTGGTATATAATTATAAACAGCTTTGGGGATCCGATTTAAACTCATTCTTTCTAGATGGTGTTTCTAATTTAGTTGGTACTGTTTAATATATTCCAAAATTGGCGTAGTCTTCAATTCTTTTAAGATATCGGTGTTCCTTTTCCGATCCCATCTGGTGTAACTCGCTGTTCTGCACCTTGAATCTCATTTCACAAGCCGTTATTCTGCTTTCATGTTGTCTTTTTAGTGTCCATGCTTCACTACCATAGGTCAACACTGATCTAGCCAAAGTGTTATATAAACGTACTCTGGTGTTTTTTTGTACAAGGGATGGTTTCATAACTTGATTAATAATTCCCAAACTTTTATTATAACTAGTAATTTTTCAGGGATATCCTTTTCATCCCAGAGAGAGATAATATCCAAGATATTTAAATTGATTAGATCTCTCTAAAATTTTATTCTGGAGACAGATTTTACTTTGTATGGGGTCCTTCCCATGAAATGCTACTTTATCGTAGTACCAATTCAAAATGACATAAATATAAATAAGAGTACAAGTAAATACAATAAATAGACGCTATATTATTTAGGTCTTAAATGTGAATAAAAACAAGAATTAATTAGCCGTATTCAGTGCCTATAAAATTAAGTGGGGCTTTGGAAAAGTAAGAGATGTCTTTGCCTATTAATTATAAATTTGAAGACGCACAACTATTGAACTAATCAGCAGTATATTCAAAATTTAGGTTTTATAATATTTTTTGGTCAATGTGACTAATTTCTTATACTTACCAATATTATTGTTACTGGAAGTAAGTCAACGTTCCCACATCTAACCTGGTTGTTATGCAAACAAAAGAAATCGCAATGCTGATATGGACTCAAAAAGCACACGTTCGGTAAGTAAAATAAAACATTTCTTGAATGTTTTGTACACTAACTCGTACCTTTCTTTAGACTTTTCCGGAATTAATGCAGAACATCCCACTCTCCAGGCTTCTTCAATTTCTCTATCATCTACCATGACTCCTTCCATAATAAAATTATCAAACAGTTTCTAATCACGGTACTACATAAAAAAGTCTCCACGGCCAACAATCCTTGCTTACAATAAAACAAACGAAAAGCTACATAGCAACGATCACCAAATATTTCTTTCTCATAGAAGTCATTTACATCCAACCAATATTTTAATTAATTTATTATTATATTTAATAAACGTTAGTCACATCGACAAAAAAATAGTATGCAATACACATGAGGTAAGAACGTAACAGATCTCGAAAATTGAAAAAACTCGGCCCAAGCGCCTCATTTTTTCAAACTTTTTCTCGATCAGTAACAAGTGCTTACCTCACCTGTATCGCAATATACTATTTACATTGCTCATCATCATCATCATCATCATCATATTTGGCATAACAACCCGGGTTGGGTCATAGCCTCTCTTAGCATTCTCCTCCAGACTTCTCTATTCTTAGCGACTGTCCACCAATTTCGAATTTTAATTCTTTGGATGTTTTCCAAAACTCCATCCATCCACCTAGCTTTAGGTCTTCCAACGTTTGTTCTTCCATCTGGATGGTCCATCATTATTTTGTTTAACAATTTCACTATTATCCATTCTCTGGACATGTCCTGCCCATCTCTAGTTATTTTAATGTCTGGTGACTTAAACAAATTATATAATTCTTCATTATATCGTATTCGTCATTCTCCTCTTTCCTGAATGTGGTCATATATTATTCTTAGAATTTTTCTTTCAAAAACTCCGAGTTGAGCCATGGTATTTTCAGTCAAGGCCCAAGTCTCACTTCCATACGTTAGAATAGGCTTTATTAATGTCTTATATAATCTTATCATGAAAAATGGGGTCTTTATATAAATACAGAGAGAAATAAATATCAGTGTATAGGAGAAGAAATGGAAAATACAAATGTCAACAATGAAGAACTAAAACCTAGTAATGAATCCACTTAATTAGGAACAAAATTAGACCATTCAGGTGATAACACAGTGGAAATTAAAAATAGAATCGCACAAACAAAACAAGTAATAAATGATTTAAACTCTGTTTGGTGGAGCAAGAATACAGTATTACAAAAATTAGAAAATTACAAATATATCAAACCATAATTCAAAGCATTGTAACATGTAGTGCTGAAGTTTCGCAAATTCATACCAGGGAAATGAAAAGAATTTTAAGTAAAGAAATGGATGTTATAAGAAGACCAGCTGGAAAATCTAGAATGGATAGAATACGAAATAAAGAAATAAGGGAAATTATGGGTGTACAAAAGGAGCCGGACATCATAGACATTATAGAAAAGAAAATATTACAGTGATATGGCCATGTCAAAAGAATGCCAGAGCAAAGATTGCCTAACATTGTTATGGAATGGATCCTAATCGAAAGGAGGAAGAGAGGAAGATCGAAGAAAACTTGGATAGAAGGGGTACAAGCTGGTATGAATATCAGAGAATTGGAGGAAGATCAATGGATGGACAGAGAGGAATGGCGTTTGGTTTCCGGAAGACGGCGGCAGCTGCCATGATACCGGATGATGATGATGATGATGATAATCGTATCCCTCGTACAAAACTCTTTACACTGCGCAAACGCATAAGCATACACTCATCCTACACTCCTCTATGTATACAATTCAAGAATACATCATCTACAATAAAAGCTCCTTATTAGCGGTTCCCTTATTCGCGTTTTCATTATTCGCGGGTTAAAAAATTGCGACACAGTTCCTATTTTCGCGGCTAAAAATGTCTTTATTCGCGGATCCAGTCAGTATATTAACGCATCGGCAACTTTTTTTACTGCAGGCACGCGCCAAGGCGGCTTTTACAAAGAGCGATTCAAACCAAATGGACAAATTAATATCAAAGTAAGACAAACCTTATTGTCACTAAGCCTAAAGTTCGTTGTTAAAAGCTACTGTCGTATATCACGTGCTGCTATGCCCGTTGATAAATTCCGTCCTCGCCACGATCGGTGTTTTATTGTTTCAACTTGTCGTTCGTTATAATAATTTTGATTGAATAACACGTGTCTCTTCTGGTTTGTTGCCAATTTATATTGTTGAGTAAAAGGAGAGAAAATTAGCTCCGAACAGGAAAAAAGTAGTGTTGTCGCTTAAAGTAAAAACAGAAATGCTTGACCGTTTACGCGAGGCGAGTCGTCTTGTGTCTATAACACACTGTTTCAATGTTATTGAATCAACTGTACAATTCATCAAGAAATCCGAAGACAAATAAGGAATTCTATCGCTGAATTCACAACTGAATATCAATCTGAATTGAAAGACAATTTAAAAGCTGCAAAACAGGAAAAAATTAATAAGCTTTTTATGCCCTTGTCTAATCCTGACAGTAATAATTAATATAAATTGTTCAAAATTGATTTTATTTTGATTATTTTTATTTTTATTTGGATCTTTGGAACGTATCCCAATATATCGCCTAATAATTAATATAAATTGTTCAAAATTGATTTTATTTTGATTATTTTTATTTTTATTTGGATCTTTGGAACGTATCCCAATATATCGCCATACAAATTACCATTCCATATTCGCGTTTTCTGTATTCGCGGCATATTCGCGGAAAACATCACCCGCGAATAAGGAGCTTTTACTGTACATAAAGAGGTCTGCCGAAGTGGTGCGTACATTTAAAGTAGACCATACTAAAGCCATCCATCCGCCCAGTGCAGAACCCGAAGCGCACAAAATTAAGTGGTTGACATTAGAAAATACACACACACACACACTATTACGAGTTCGAAGTGTTGTAACAGTTGATGAGACTTCAATTACAAGGTACAGTATTTTATTTTATAATTTTATGTTTATATTTCAAATTAACTTTAAACAAATTAAAATTGTAAAAATGCTATGTCAAATATAATCTGTAGAGAATTTTATCGTTATAATGGGAGGAGATGAATCGATATAACAAGGAGTCGCAAGATATTTTGACCTTTCAAATGTAGTGAAGCCGATAATGGAAGCATCTGCTGGATTAAAAGGCTGAGGGGCGAGGGAGGGGAAGTTTGCAATGTGAGGGAGACAGACAAAAGTTTTAATCCTTCCTTCATGAGCATCCCCACAATCAGTTCTTACACATCACTAAATTCCATCTATTTTTGTTTCTACTTGTTCTAACACAACGCCATTGTAATCATAAATAGGGCAACCATGGAACATGGAAAGTGATTCACTCAGGAACTGGGTGGACTAAGCGAATACCTCAACAAGTCGAATTCATGGTACGAGTTTGCTTATTTACGCAATAGATATTTCTTATAGCGAATTACAAAAAAATGTACATTTTTAGGATGTTACCCATGAAAAAAAGGTATTTTTTTTTACAAATCTTCGACAATTCTTCTTAGTCCTGCTAGACATCGGAAATGACGGATTACAATTATAGGGGAGACTGTTGTACCTAGAAACACTTTCTTGATTCTCTCTTTGAAATTTGTTAGTAGGTTGACAATTTATCTACCATCGCTGAATATATATATAAATTACGTGTCACGTTGTTTGTCCGCGATGGAATCATAAACTACTCAACCGATTTTAATAAAATTTTGCACACTGTGTGCTGTTTGATCCAACTTGAGATCTACGGTTGTTTATAACTAAATTTACAGTCGCATTATTTTTATTGAAAATTATTTGTTTATTATTTAACAAAGAGTTATAATTATCTGTGAGTTCCATACGATTCTAACAGATCACGGTGTAAGGTAATTGGTTTATTATTTAACCAGGTGGCTGTGCTTTTTGTTGCAACCGCGAATTTCAATTGAATTACAAATATCGATTATTTCATAATTTAAGTGTGTTCAGTGTTTATTTTATTTTCAATATGTTGATAATAATATTAATTTCGTATGTAAGTATTAGTTTTAAGTAATCTGGCTGAAAGACAGCAACTTAATTTAAATTTAACTGGACCGAGAAGGGACATTGAACAATATGGCGAATCAGTTCTAACCATGAATGATAAGATATCAAGTGAATTTCCGCAAATTGGTATAGACCTAAGTGACATAAATCTTACATTTAAGAAGAATGTCAATTTAAAAACATATGAAGGTCCTAAGGAACGGAATAACAGAACTGTAAGTAAGGCTGTTAGTTATAATAATATGCCTAATATTACAGAAACAATCTCCATGCCTCAATTAAATGAAAAACAAGATGACTATAATATATCACAAGATAATATTACTATAGAGACTTCTTGACGATGATGAGAATCCAAACTGCCAACAAGTTCGTAAAAAAGAAACGAAAGTATATCAGCAAGCCTCCTCAAAATATTCCATCAATAAATGTATATAATCCTTATGATACACTTATGGATGATACTGAGAATGCAGACAACATAAATTCATCTCAATCAACAAAACCACTTCCACATAAACCACCACCCATATTTATACCGGGTGTAGTTAACGCACCAGAACTAAAAAATTATGTAAAACAAAAACTCTCTGATTTAGATTTCTCACTTAGTTTACTACAACATAATTTAACGTATACCTTAGCCACAGCAACGCATGGCCGGGACTTCTATATATATATATATATATATAACAAAGTCGGATTAGTTACACTATTTATAACTCAAGAACGGCTGGACCGATTTTTATGATCTTTGATTTGTTGGATTTGTTTCCGCCCCCAATAGCAGATATATATATATATATATATATATATATATATATATATATATAAGTGGAGATGTTCCTCATTCTATGTATATCATTGTTTTTAACTCCATGAAAAATTAAAACACAAAACATTAAGTTTTTTAAAAGACGATTTTTGTTCCAAGGTACAAGATGTTCGTGTACCTTGGAACATGCCGTCTTGTACCTTGAAACACTTTTATTTATCAGGTAAACAGGATAAAACAATACATTTTATCAGATTTATCAGAAGTTTATTAAATTAATTATTAAAACATCATTTTAATTTAAAATTAGTCCACATTAAAAAGACAACCATTGTCATAGTTGTTAATAAAAATAAAATATTGTTTATGAATACAGATTTTATAAATTTTGTTTTCAGATTCACATTAGTGTTCACTTTTTGTTGCAAATGCCACACACAAATGATCTCCATTTTTTAGCAACTGTGCCAGCACATAGTTCGTGGCACCAACGAAGGCATTTTAAACACCAGATCCACTGTTCTCCGCTATTGTCTTCGTGATACGCATGATCAGACTAATTCAAAAGGCTCACCCTCAGATGATGATGATGATGAGTCATAGTACGCAGTTTTAGAGCTTTTGATTTTTTTTTATGGACGGACGAATTGTTTCCCCGAGATATTTTACTTTATGAAGAGACATTCATTTTACGGACTGCTGACAGATTTTTTAGTTTCTTTCTATCCTCCTCCATTTTCTTAATTTTATTTCCTTCTGGCGTGTCTAACACTATTCTTGATTTTCTCGCCTTTCTCCCTCTGTTTCCTGTTGTCCTGAGTTTGTCTTTAGGATTTGGTTGAATCTTTTCAGATGAAATAAGTTCATCACTGACTACAGTTGTGTTACTGTGTGAATTTTCTGGGACGTTGTTTGTTTCTAAAGTTTCAACAGTCTTATCAGGTTCTCTATCAGTTACAAAAAAACACAGAAAAATCATCTTCAGAAAATATTCCGCGATCTAGCGGGAAGATTACGGATTCCTGAAACCGCTGATTACGTTGCTAATTGAAAATGCTCGCAGAAAAGCTGTTCCTAACACTTCAGCTACACTGTAAATGTCGAACGTCACTCCTGAGTGGTTGAGAAGTCTTGATTGTAGTATGTTTTCAAAAGTCCGAACACAGTCAAATCAAGGAGCTGTAATTTATTAGACGTGTGGCGGAAAGTTACCATTACAACGCCAGAATCACAGCTTCCATGGAAAGATTCGTGGTTGTCTAGGACTAGAAGGACACGTTCCTCCTTCGAGCATTTCAAAAACTTGATGAAATATGTCAGAAATTTTAGAAATATTTCTTCATTAGATCAACCGGATGGAGTTGCAGCTCCTAATGTTCCTGGCGGTGCACCAAACAGCATCATGTCTTTAAAAGTGACTCTCGATAAAATCAACATAGGTGGCATGTGATTTCCGGTAGCATTTATGGCGGCTATCATTGTTATGGTATTTCCTCTTTCGGCAGATGTGCGGCTTCCGATTTGTTTAATTCCTTTGGGGGCAACAATGCGACTAGGAGTTTGAACAATAGAAAGCCCAGTCCGGTCCAAATTTTAAATTCTCTGTGGAGGAATGGGGAAAAATCGACTCTGAACACTATATCTCAAAAAAAAACTCCAAGCGCGACAGGCCTAGAAGGCCCTTGGCCTACTATCCGGCTGCTGGCCTCACATCCACATGTGTTAATCACAGAGGTAGATGATCATCTAGCCAGTGTAGGGGTTACATGTGGACAGCATGTCGGGTCCCTCATTCGTTATTGCTGGTCTTCTCAACCTATATTCGCTACTTATTGTAGCTACCCTAATGCCTCACGATGCTGGGTGGACACCAGTCCCATACTGGCTGAAATTTCATGAGAAAATGTCTTCCCCAATGGAGACTCGAACCAGCGCAAGTCCCGTAGCTCTGCTCCAGGCTTCCTGCCTTAAACACTCGGCTCGGCGCGGGACATGAACGCTTTCTACATAACTAAAAAATACATCAACATTTGTTTTATTAAAACTAGTTGAACGAGATAAGCTGGTAGCCTCTGAATTTCTTACACTAAGTGAGTCATAATGTCTGAGCATAAACCAGCGCATCCATTCTATACAATCATTTTTCCAATTATCAGGATTTTTTTTATTATTAGCAACTGCAAATTTATATCCAAGTTCTCTGGCACTCTTTTGTGAGTCCATACTGCATTTGAGCTACTCTGATAATATAATCAACAAGTTGATCCTCTTCTTGGTCACCGCAATATTTGTACAGTAAAGAAATTATGTTTCCCCAGAACTCTTAAAAGCTGCAAGGTGTCTTGATAGAGTGGCAAGAGTGTCTTTATATATTTTACAAGTCTCTCTTCGATCAGGTGGAGCATTAACAGCATCAATTGCTTTCCTGATGGCATCTGTGTCCACTGGTTTTCTCTTAATACCAGCTTTACTTCGCGGCATTATATCTGAAACAATACACTTACCATCAATACATTGTTTTTAGCCAAGAGCGTTTCAAGGTACATGAGATACTTTGTTCCAAGGTACAAGAGGTTACCATTTGAAACTAAAATGATGTTTCCGCTTTATAAGCTATAATAAAAGTTGATAATTGTGTTACATTTTACTTACCAAGAACTAGAGATTGCTATGTTGTAATTTTCTTCGCAACTCTTATATTCTTCTCTCAAGAACAATAACAAGCGCAACACAAAATTTTACAAAAGAGGCTTCAAAACGAAATTTTTGTATCACGACTCAACAAGTAACGGTACTCGTCTGATACTTTCACAGCAGTGTTATGTCGTTTAAATACATCAGATAGTTGTATAATATGCCGCTATAGTACAGATCTGACTGGAAAACAAAGGGTGTTCAAAGGTACACTATTCTCAAGGAACAACAGCCTCCCCTATATATATATATATATATATATATCGCCGGTGTGGAAAACAACGGGAAGTTACCACACCTATAATTCCCTAGTAAAGCTGCAAAGCATAGCATGAAAATGTTATGACTGCAGTGAAAGACCTGCCCTCGGGCAGAATTACTATATATATATATATATATATATATATATGTTATGATTGCAGTGAAAGACCTGTCCTCGGGCAGAATTACTATGGATATATATATATATATATATATATATATTAATTCTGCCCGAGGGCAGGTCTTTCACTGCAATCATAACATTTTCATGCCTCGGGCAGAATTACTATATATATATATCCATAGTAATTCTGCCCGAGGGCAGGTCCTTCACTGCAATCATAACATTTTCATGCTATGCTTTGCAGCTTTACTAGGGAATTATAGGTGTGGTAGCTTCCTGTTGCTTTCCACACCGGTGAAGGATGATGATGAATATGATGATGATGATAAAGATGATTCTGAAGATGATGATGATGGTGATGGCCATATGATTTCGGGGACCATTTGGGCCTTAAAGTTTTCCTGACATTTGTCTCACAGGTGAGGAAAAACCCCGATAAAAACCTCACCCAGAAAAACTGTCCCGTCCGGGGATCGAACCCGGGCCCGCTGCGTGACAAGGCAGCATGCTACCTCGAGACCACAGCGGTGATATATATATATATATAGGGTGAGTCTAAATTCTCCTTACAGAGTTTGAGAACTTGTAGTAGAAACCAAGACATTTAAGTTTAAAATAGAAACTCGTGTCCGGAAAATCACCTCACTCGATTTTTCAACGCCACTCACTAGAATAGTCTTGGTTAGGGTAGTCCATACGTCATTCTCCGCTCATATGATGTTCCATGTCCTCTGCAAGTTTACGTGTTATTCAGTTGAGTATGTGATCCGCCCAGAGACGTTTGTACCTGCACAGTATAGTAGAAATAGTTCACGACAGTACACAGCAGAATTAAATGTGTACATACTTCATTGGTGCTGTGTTGCTGTTATCCATGGCATACATATTTTCAGAATACGCAGACATGATGTGATTTACGGCGAAGCTCGGCGCAATGGCAGATCCAATTGCTTGGCCTACTCGTTCTCCCGACTTGACCACGCTTGACCTGTGAGGTCACAAGAAAACCTTAATTTACGATACCCCCGTAGAATCAGAGGAAGATTTAACTAGCACGTGTTATGGCTGCGGTGTACGTAGGCGGACCAAGGATTGGTGATCGTGTGTACGAGAACATGGTACGGAGGTACCGAATCTGTGTTGAAGTCGGTGGTCGATCAAATCAAACCCTTCTTGTAAGTTGTTTCAGACGACAGCCATCAGGAGTCGGAGAGAGCAATATATATTATAAGGTATTTTGTGTGTAACGGAAAAACGGTACACTTTCGGCTATGGCTTCCTATGTTAAATTTAATTGTCATGGTCCCCTCTATAAGTCCTCAAACTCTGGAAGAGGAATTTAGACTCTTCCTGTATATATTATTTAGCTGGTTTTCACAATGTTTCACAACATCTTCCTGCGTCCAAACAATCTACTGTCATTCTCCTCCACATATCTCGATCATTTCAATCTCTATCGTCCAATTCTTTTCCTTCATGCTGCTCAAAATACCATCAATTCACGTTATTTTTTGCCGTACTCTTCTTCTTCTACCAAGTGGCACCCATTCTACTATTCTTCTTGGGAATCTGTCTTCTGTCATTCTTTTTACATGACCATTCCATTTTAATTGTTCGTTTTTTCCTTTTTTTTTTTTTAAATCCACAAGTGAAGTTTGAACAATCGTATTTTGTTTAATTACACTATTTCTCATTTTATATCTTCTAGAAAGTCCAGCTGAACGCCTCCAAAAGTCCATTTCTGCAGAATTTAATTTACTTACCATTCTAGATTTTAATTCCTATGTTTCTGCACCATGTGTCATTGGACTCCTTATTATTGTATTAAAATGTTTTTCTGGAATTCTTCATGTTGAGACTTGAAAGTAGTTTTGAAGTTCCTTAGGACGGGTTACTGGCCCGACGCTAAGTAGTCCAGTGGTAGAGGTGCTACCTTTTAGTCTCTGGACAGATATTAGGATACCGCATTTACTCAGTACTCGATGGAACGGTTACACCGCCGTGACTCGGTCCTCAGAGCCTCGTTTGTGAAAACGGGTTGTACCACGAGAAGGCGAGGATGAGAATTGGGCAGGAGAAGTTACACACACGTAACTACCCCTTACAATGTACTATGATGATGATGAAAATGCTTGTTTTTTAACGTACATTCTTATCCTGTAAAAAAATTAATTTTCTGATTTGCTCTTATTTATCCTCGCAGAATATTATATATATAACCAAACTCATGGTTTTGTATTATGAACTTCTGACTGAAGTTCGATTCCCGGTCAGGCCACAAGAATTGTTTCCTTAAAGGGAATTATTCCTGTGATCGTCCAAGGTCTGACATTTAGATTAACTTTAGGATTAAGATTACTCCTGGTATATTTACTACTATTTATAACCAATCATAATATCACTGGAGTACCGTAACTCTTCCTTCCAGGCGCCCCATCGTCCGAAGTGAGTTACAATTCCTTCATTACCAGAAGAGAATGCCAGGAACCTTGCGGCAGTGGACGAATATATATTGTCAACGGTTAAAATGCAGCAATTTTTTTCGGATCGAAACTCGACATATAACACAAATAAAACGAACAAAGTATTCTCCTAAAATCACCAAAATCCAATAAGGAGTGGGGGTTAACCTGGAAAACCGAAATCGCTCTAGCAGTCGCTGTTTGTTTTTTCCCAAAGATACTGTTACATACGATTTAATTACAAATATAACAATGGGGGATTCATCACTTTAACTTACCTGATATATTTTCAAAGTCCTATAGAACATCAGTGTGCATGCGCCAGAATTTATAGAGCCAGCGATCAGCCACCATAGAACCACATATATCGATTATCATCCTTGCGACATATCTATTATTATCGATATCTTACTAAAGTTTATACAGCTTACGCTAGATTGCAGCACGTCGCTATGTAATTTAAATGACAAATCTCTGCAATAAATCCCCAAATCTATGTTAAATAAATATATTAATAATATTAGAATTACCAAACGTTTATTAAAAATGGGTGTACACTTATTTATCACTTCCCAACGTTGTTCCAACCAGCGATAGCCCAAAACAGCGATTGAAAGATCATAGTCTAAGTATTATCGCCTCACTATGATGGTTGTCCGTTTATATTTTTTTTTTTCAAATGCCCCAGGTTTGTCTTTCGACATTCCTGGTTTCTCTCCTGGCATGGCGTAATTGTATCCCACTTCTGAGGTTGGGGCGCCTGGAAGGCGGGGTTACGTTGCCCCGATGATATGATGGGTGATGATGATGATGATGGTAGTGGTGCGCCAGGAGAGTCCCTAATCCTAAACTTAACCTAAGATGAATATGAATGATGATGATTGCGATGGCCATATGATTTCGGGGACCGTTTGGGTCTTATAAAGTTTTCCTGACATTTGTCTTACAGGTGAGGAAAACCCCCAATAAAAACCTCACCCAGAAAAACTGTCCCGACCAGGGATCGAACCCGGGCCCGCTGCGTGACAAGGTAGCACGTTACCTCGAGACCACAGTGGTGGACTTGTCCGTTTATATAAAAGCGATTGTTCTGGCATTCTTATTATATCTAGCTTCCTATAAAGACCATGTAGTTCATTGTTATGTAGTCTTAAAAGCGGTTGTTCTGGCAATGCATGACAATGATTAATATTCACGTAACGGTAGTCGACATCTTTTATTTAATTATATATATAACAGCTGCGAAGAAACAAAGCGAGCCACTGGACAACCATCGTAGTGAGGCGATAATAATATATTATGTGGATAAAATAACAGTCAGCATCACAATATTGTCTAACATTGTCATAATGTTGTGATTTGCGTATTTAAATAAATAGTTTAAAATTATCGAATAATGTTATAAAAATTGTTTGAAAAAGTTTAAAATATTAAAAAAATATTAGTAAATACAGAAGAAGAGCTATAATTCACAAGAATAAACTGAAAAATCAAGGGTAAGGCATTCTGTTGAATAGCCGAAAATTGTATTCCGTAAACCAGCAAAACAGGACCACAAAATCTACATTCTGAGGGATCGCTTAGCTTACGCAGTTCCTGCGTGACGGACGTTTGTTAATTAAAATCGTTTGTATAGTTATTTTTTGCGAGAACAAACAAATGAGGTTTCTAGTGCGTTTTTATTTTCTTTTCTTTATTTATTTTTTTCGTTTTATTTTGAGACTCTTTAAAATCTGTGCTAAAATACAGAGTGTCCCATTCAAACCTCCTATATTTTAATTAATCATAACTAACAAAGTATGCGGAATTATGAAATGAGGCCGGTATTAAACGAAACAGAAACTCAAAGAATGTTCATTGCCACACACTAAAACACCTCTATGTGCACCATTAGTAACACGGACAATATCAAATCTGTATTCGATTTCGTGTCACGTTCTTTCCAACATGTCCATTGGTTCTGTCGCAATTCTGTCAAGGATACGGGTTCGAAAATCATAAAGATCTTGTACTGGAGTCGCAAACACACGGTTTTTTGCATACTGTACTAGAAAACAGTTTGTGCTCGTTGCTAAGGAGTCGCCATTTTGTTTTATGTCATTATTGTCAAACATGCGACAGATGAATTAACTGCAACAATGAAAATAAAAATTCTTTGAGTTTCTCTTTCTTTTAATACCAACCTCATTTCATAATTCCGCATACTTTGAGAGTTATGATTATTTAAAATGTGGGAGGTTTGAATGGGATTATGGGACACGGTGTATATTAGGATTATACACCAAATATTGTAGCCAATATCTATTGTTATATCTATTTATGTGTAGGCTTTGTCTATTGTTGTGTATTGTTTCTTGTGCAAATTCATTGAATATCTGCTTTAAATGAAATATGAAAAGACGAATTAGAATGAAATGGATCATGGTAATGAAATTTTGGTAATTATGAAGAAACGTTGTATAAACGATTAAATAACAAATGAACGGTAACGTACTTAATAATAATCGTTCATTTGAACTAGGTCCTTGAAGGAAAAAATTAAATACACTTTTTGGTACTAGATATATGTCCTCTCTCTCTCTCTTAAAGCCGGATATTTACCATATTTAATAATAATATGGGGTTACTATATATATATATATATATATATATATATATATATAGTATATAAAAATGAATGTTTGTTTGTTTGTTCGTACTTTATGCGCGGCCATACCGTTGATCCGAATGTGATGGAGCTTTTTGCAAAATGTTCAGGATTCCCAGGATGAACATAGGCTATAAGAGAGTTGTGATACTCAACTCTTACACCCTTAAAAATCGCCCTTTGTAGTGGAAAACGTGAAAAAAGTAGCTCTTTGGACGCTGAAATGGCTTACGCTGCCTAACCCATAACAAATACACGAAATTAATGTACACAGAATCGAATATCTCAAAAAGCTCTACAAAAAGTCCGCGATAGAATATGTTTATCTCTTACAGATAACTCACAATAACCATTTTTGTCTTTCATTGATGCCAAAAGATCGAGACAAGTAGGCTACATAGATTCCTGTGCAAGCATAGCAGCACATGGCGGGTATTCTTTTACGGGTAACTCACAATAACGAATGTTGTCCTTTAGCTCATTTAAGGGATTCTCAGGATATTCGTTTTATAGGAAATTTATCTTCTCAGATGCCTTTAACTTCATCTTGTTTAATAATTTCTAATTTTGCATTATGTGGGATACCTTTTTTGGCAGGATTTTATTCTAAAGATTTAATTTTGGAAACAGTTTCATTAAGATATTTAAATATTTTTGGTTTTTTCTTTTTTATTTTTCTACAGGATTAAGAAGATCGAGATAAGTAGTTTCGCGGGCAACACCGGAAAATCAGCACGGGAATCTCAAAATAATTACAATACATGCCTACATTTATAATTATTTTTCATTTTACTTATTCAACTAATCATAAGAAGTACATTAATTTTCGTCTTTCAGCTCATTTATGCCAAGAAGATCGGGATGAGTAGATTCTAGGACAACGCCGAGTAAACAGCACGGGGTATCTAAAAATAATTACTATATGAATTTTTCCTTTTACGTGTGT
This sequence comes from Diploptera punctata, assembly GCA_030220185.1. Classification (NCBI taxonomy): domain Eukaryota; kingdom Metazoa; phylum Arthropoda; class Insecta; order Blattodea; family Blaberidae; genus Diploptera; species Diploptera punctata. The sequence goes on along the minus strand of JASPKZ010004212.1, from coordinate 361,376 downwards.
AACTAAATATAAAACAGATTAATTTTCGTATTTCAGCTCATTTATGTCAAGAAGATCGGGATAAGTAGATTCCCGGGCAACATTGGGTAATGAGCACGGGGCATCTAAAAAAATATGAATTTATAATTATTTTTCCTATGATTTATTGAACTAAACATAAAAGCACAATAATTTTCATTTACTTGGGCGTAGCAGCGCACGCAGGGTATTTGCTAGTACCATTAATATTTTGACTTTTATATTCAAGGAAAATCAATTAAAATGTCATAAATATTAATATGCAGAAATTCAATTTTTTATAGCATATAAAAAGTGTAACTGAATAAGGTATTGTTGAGAATATTATGGTTCTGAAAATGTTCTAGAATCAGTTAAGAATTTCAAAGGAGTTTCAAATAGCAACTGCCACACTACTTTGAAGTGATTGGATAACTTGGATGTGAGTCAACCAATAGCACCCATAGGTCCGATTGGGTAACCAATCAGATTTGAATGGCTTAATTGGAAAAGGGGATTGTGGGAAGGAGATTCTTTTGAATCTGAACATTGCACTGGAAGATGTCATGGCGACAAGTCCTACACAATAACGGTCGCACATGATTTTAGTTTAATATTTAGCACAAATAATTACTGAAAGAATAGTGCATCATATTACTACATATTAGTTTAGATATCAGATTTAGTTAGATGATATATGTACCTTTTTATAGGATTGGGCAGGAACGGTTTATATAAGGCTGATAATCTCACTTTAGTTCCACTTGATTTAATTGTGAATTGTTACTTGCCCTTCCTCGGTAGCTAGTCGGTTCCTGTTTCAGGGTGAGCGCTGAGACTCCTATCTATAACGGGTTCGGAAGGAGAATTGCGTGGGAACAGACAATCACTAATTATTTGAATTATTTTATTTAATTAGTCTCTGCCAATTCACATTACACAGTGAAAACAAAACTTTTCTGTCCCTGGCCTTCGATATTTCGCTAATGAGGACTAGCAAATGACTTATGAGTTCGGGAGATTTTTCCGAAGTCCATAATCGTTGTTACAAGATATTTTTTACTATACAATCAAGATCTTCTTCCTTCTAAGTGTCGAGTATAAGTGTCTTAACTTTTGTCCTCATGAGTTCCGTATCGAAGTCAGGACCAATTATTCCCATATATGGTCTATACCCTAACTCTGATTTTGATTGGTTAGAATATTCAATCACATGTCCTCCAAGGGCGTAACTATTTTATTTAAACTACCACCTACCTTTTGATTTTATTCTCACGGCTAGGGAGCGTGTTTACCAGCTTGGGCTTTCTGCGATTGTAAATTTGGAGTTTGACATTTCTTCCAAACGTGATTTTTGAAGCTAGACCCAGCTTAAGGATTTCAGGTCTAATTTGAGGAGTTACATATTTATAACCTCTTTTACTTAGGGTTTCAACCGCTTCTTGTGAGAACTATTTACCAATATGAAACTTAATTTATTTTAACTATATTCTGTTCCTTCATTATTTATTCATTTCTTATATTCCTTAATCACTATTAGGGCCGTATCATATTCGTCACAATATATATATATACAGTTAATATTAAGTTAAAATAATAAATTTTAATAACATAATTGGTGACAATTGAGTCATCAATCATAATTAGCTCCGCTATCATTAATAACGGTAAAAATATAACCGATAGTAAAGTGGAAAAATACAATTTTCATTTGCACTGGCGCGCGGCCTATAGAGGATTTACTAATATGTTTAGTTACACTCATAGTAGCATCCAGCTTATAACTATCAGTGCTATTTATAATTCTTTGCCCGGGCCCATCAGAGGTAAAGATTGATTCATCTTTCCTATATAGATTCATAAACATATATTAATTAATAATAATTCCTGAAACACACTGTAGTAATTTATGATTCGTAGTTAAACTGACTATATTATTTTCAACCATGAAAGCTAGACGGGAAAGGGGAGCTAATATAACCTTGAGAAAGCTCATAAACAGGAATTACACAAGACAGCTGTAGCATAGCTAGCAAATACAATAATTAGACATTCTTGTTTACTTAAAATAAGATTTAATATTTCAATTGTATGTCTGAAGTTGAAATATGAAAATATATTAAACATAAATTGTATTCGATCATTCTAAAGGTAAAGAAAAACAATAATAATAACAAAAGAAATAATCTTTACACACTCAAACACCCATGCATACCTTTTTAGTCCTGCCTAGGGTACCCTACCCTGGCTTGCCGGACCAAACTCAAAACACGCAGCTCTCCTGGAGCTCGCGTCCTTCAGACGATAGCCAACTGTTCGAAAGAAATGTATGATCGAATGATACAGCTTACCACGTGTTTGGCCTATTTGAGAGTTCCGAGGTAGAGGGGAAGTTACGCACTACAAACAGAGCAAAGGGAGGTGTAGGAAGGAGAGTGGGAGTAGACATAAAGAGAAAGGAAATTGGCATAGTTCATTAATCTCATTGTAGAGGGAGGATAACAGCACAGATGTTTCGTGCCGAAATAACACTTTCGGTACACATTTAATTTAAAATAACTAAAAGTAAGAATAAATGCGGAAGCTACAATATTAAAATTTACTCAGTGTTTTTATTTCAATGAAAATAATTTTAAGTCCTCCCTCCGTTCCCCTGAAGGGAATCTCATTAGCCGTAGCAAACATAAATTGAACCCAGGACCTCTGGAAGGAGGCCCAATGATACTACAAAACGGTAAGTAGTAAGCGAAGTGGCACAACCCTTTCTTTAAATGGTACCACAATATCTACATCTCGTTCTTTAAGATACAACTATCAGCTTTACTCTCTCTCTCTCTCTCTCTCTCTCTCTCTCTCTCTCTCTCTCTCTCTCTCTCTCTCTCTCTCTCTCTCTCTCTCTTTTTTTGTTTCTTTGTCTCCTCTTCTCCCTTCATCCAATTTTCTATTCCACATCTACCTAGCTACCAGTCCACTGAGACGGCTACAATCCGAGCTAACTCGTTCGGCGCTAGAGCGTTTAAAATGTCCCCACACTAATAGTTTAGTTTTTAGATGAATCCCCTCTCCTATGTTCCGATTTTGCTGAATAACGAACTCCATCTGACTTAAGTTATAGACGATTTCACGAACTTCGTTATAGTTTTAAACGCTTTTTTAATTCTTTTAAAGATCGTTAATGAACTTTTGCGTTTCGCCAAGTATTAATAAAATAAAACGAACATTTTATGGCGCGTTATATTAACGTGAGTGTTCACCGCTGTGGTCTCGAGGTAGCGTGCTGTCTTGTCATGCAGCGGTCCTAGGTTCAATCCCCGGTCGGGACAAGTTTCCTGGGTGATGGTATTTTATATAGGGGTTTTTACCTCTCCTGTAAGACAAATGTCAGGAAACGTTAAGGCCCAAACGATCCGCGAATATCATATAGCCACCACACTCATCATCATTCATAATTCGCCTTAGATTAAGTATAGGATTAAGGACCCTCCTGGTGCACCAATGTCAATCATCTACCAACATTTCATCGGGGCTTCCCAACCTCAGAAGTGGATTACAAATTGCCAATGCCAGGAGAGAACACCAGAAAATGCTGAAATGACAAATCTGGGACATTGAATAGAAAAAAAATATATATATATATATATTTTAAGTGGACTCGAGGTAGTGTCGCTACCTCTTATGTAGCAGACCCAGGTTCGAAGATTCCTGGGTGGTGATATTTTTTTCGGTTTTTTTTTCCTCACCTCATGAACAAATGTTTAAACTTTAAGGCTCAAATAGTCCCCGAACAACATAATCTGCCATCATTATCACATTCGCCTAGTTCAGTATGAATGTGTGTGTGAATGGCGCGTTTTTTCATAATGTTGTGTTGTCTCTGAGGATGCCCTAACATTGAGCTGAACACTCATTCTGGGAGGTCCTCCATGTCCTTGTGTGCTCAAAACAAGTATGTGTGTGATTTTTTTGTAAGCCCATGTTTTTCCCTTTACAGAGATTTAGGCGCTCTCCCCCTGTAGGGAAGAATTTGAACCATATTAATTTAGTTACACTTGTTTTCGTATAGATGTCATTTTTTTGAGTGGTCCGTGGTCAGCGTTCCGCCTCATACTGACATCTAGGAAACCAAGGTAGTACTAGGACGGGAAAATTCGGTAAATTTTGCTTATAGGCCTTTTCATTCAGGCTTAAGGATTTTTACGAGCCTGAAAATGTTCAGACTCGGGACCCACGGCTTAAAGTCCCTCCCGGAGGACTTGCTCCTTGGATTTTTCCGTCCTAAAATATCCATCGACCCCGGCCGGATTTGAACCAGCGACCCTCGGGACCAGAGGCAAGGAGCATAACCACTAGTCCACCGCGGTCGACTTGTGTGTGATATGCTACATAGTTTAAAATCTCTCTCCAGACAGGCATATACCGGTATATACATAGGATAAATAAAAATCAATATTTGTTTGTTTGTTGTTTTGTTTGTACGTATTCTATGCGCAGCCATACCGTTGATCCGATTTTGATGGATTTTTTGCAAAATGTTCATGAGATTACCGGAATGAACACAGGCTATAAGAGAGTTGTGATATTCAACCCCTTCACCCCTAGAAATCACCCTTTGTAGTGAAAATCGTGAAATAAAGTCCTTATTTTGACGCTTAAATGGCTTACGCTGCCTAAACCATAACAAATATACCAAATTATTTTTTCTTGAAAATGCCCCAGGTTGTCTTTCGATATTCGTGGTGTTCTCTCCTGGCATGGCGTACTTGTAATCCACTTCTGAGGTTGGGGCGCCTGGAAGGCGGGGTTACATTGCCCCGATGATATGATGGATGATGGGTGATGATGATGACAGTGGTGCGCCAGGAGAGTCCCTAATCCTAAACTTAATCTAAGATGAATATGAATGATGATTGCGATGGCCATATGATTTCGGGGACCGTTTGGGCCTTAACGTTTTCCTGACATTTGTCTTACAGGTGAGGAAAAACCCCGATAAAAATCTCACCCAGAAAAACTGTCCCTACCGGGGATCGAACCCGGGCCCGCTGCGTGACAAGGCAGCACGCTACCTCGAGACCACAGCGGTGGACATATACCAAATGATTGTACACGGAATTATATACCTCAAAAACCTCTACTAAAAAGTCTGCAACAGCATATGTTTATCTTTTACGGATAACTCACAATAACTATTTTTGTCTTTTATTGATGCCAAGATCAGGATAAGCTGATTCCCGGGCAAGCATAGTAGCTCAAGACGTGGTAAAAACACATTAACATTTATATTAAATTAATGTTGGGAAGTAAACATTATGAGGTATAATCATTAAAATTCATCGGAGAACATATTGTTTAAACAACTCACCTCATAGGATTCATGCTTCCATGATATCGCGATTTCAAACACAGTCATGTTCATCTTCAGCCATAACTCCGACTGTTCAAAGTCGTAAACTTTTCTTCCCTAGACTTGAGTAGTCTTTAATTATATTAAATTAATGTTGGGAAGTAAACATTATGAGGTATAATCATTAAAATTCATCGGAGAACATATTGTTTAAACAACTCACCTCATAGGATTCATGCTTCCATGATATCGCGATTTCAAACATAGTCATGTTCATCGTCAGAGTTATGGCTGACGATGAACATGACTATGTTTGAAATCGCGATATCATGGAAGCATGAATCCTATGAGGTGAGTTGTTTAAACAATATGTTCTCCGATGAATTTTAACATTAACATTTATTTAGGAGTAACTGCGAACGCCAGGTATTAGCTAGTAGGATATATGCCACATTCTACTTGTCATCCCTCTTCACAGCCCAATGCTGAAAGGGGCTCAACTAGGTCTTAAATGTCCGAAAGAGTAACTATTCATTTCAGTGACCCCGAAAGTACGGAGTTCGCACTATTAGCGATCGTTTTACATTATTTTTACATGACACATGTAGGGGGTGCTAGGAATAAATTTGGGAGCAACCCCAAATATATGAATTCGACACTAATTTTGAACTATATTATTGACATTTTATTGATTTATTGTTCGTGCCTTCTCACCCCCATGCCAGTAGAGACTAAACATTGACTTAAATGGCATCGGGAAATTATGGATTCGACACTAATTTCAATAATTCCACTCTAACTCCTCTAGGGGACCTAGGAGTTTACTTTCCCACGACATACATTTTTTTTTCAATTTTTATGAGATAATGGTCCTTATTCACGGTTCCCTTATTCGCGTTTTCATTTTTCGCGTTTTCATTATTCGCGGGTTAAAAAATTGCGACACAGTTCCTGTATTCGCGGCTAAATATGTATTTATTCGCGGATCCAGTCGATATATTAGAAGGATTAGTACGTATCCATTATTAGTAGTAGTAGGACTTTATTAGACAAAAAGTAAGATATTTACAATATTATTTACAAATATGGGTCGCACGGGCAGTAAGCCGTACGTGCTGTTGACAGTCCGTTACAATAAAGTAATAATTGGTACTAGTGTAAAGAAAAATAAACAAAAACAGCAATAACATTACAATTAACGCATAGGCAACTGTTTTTACTGCAAGCACGTGCCAAGGAGTTTTTTACAAAGAGGCATTCAAACCAAGTGGACAAATAAATATCACAGTAAAGCAAACCTTATTGTCACTAAGCCTAAAGTTTGTTGTTAAAAGCCACCGCCGCCGTATTTCGAGTGCCGCTATGTCCGTTGATAAATGCAGCCATCGCCACGATCGGTGTTTTATTGTTCCAACTTGTCATTCGTTGCAATAATTTTGATTGAATTACGTGTCTCTTCTGCTTTGTTCCCATGTCGAGTAAAAGGGAAGAAAATTAAATCCGAAGCGGAAAATAGTAGTGTTGCCGCTTAAAATAAAAATAGAAATGCTTGACCATTTCCGCGTTGGCGAGTCGTTTGCATCTATGTCAAGCTATTTCAATGTTAATGAATCAACTGTACGATTCATCAAGAAATTCGAAGACTAACAAGGAATTCCATCGCTGAATTTCACGCTGAACGTCAATCTGAAATGAAAGGTCTTTTAAAAGCGGCAAAACAGTACCCTATACACCCATACAAATTACCATTCCATATTCGCGGTTTCTTTATTCGCGATATATTTGCGGAACATATCCCCCACGAATAAGGAGCTTTTACTGTATATATATATATATATATATATATATATATATATTTGCCTATATACCGTATGTGTGTATGTGTGCGTGTGCGTGTGTGTGTGTGTGTGTGTGTGTGTGTGTGTGGTGTGTGTGTGTGTGTGTGTGTGTGTGTGTGTGTGTGTGTGTGTGTATGGATGTACCCCATACATCCCGCCTGCTGACACGGATGCTCCCTAGCGGGAGCCTCTTAACCAAGCTAATTTAGTTACGCTTATTTACCTACAGACGTTAACGAGTAATATGTGGTTAATACATCGCCTAAATGAGACATTCAGTAGGTAACTTAGATATTACGCCTACTTGGATGGATGAAGGTCAGTTAAACTATGCACAGAGGCTTTTTATTCAGGCTTGAGGTTCTTTTACAAACCTGAAAATCCTCACGGCTTAAAAGTCCCTCCCGGAGGACTTGTCCCTTGGACTTTTCCATCCAAAAAATCCATCGGCCCTGCTGGGATTGAATCCGCGAAACTCGGAACTGAAGGTAAGGAACATAACCACTAGACCATCGCGGTTGACTACATATTTACAGTGTTTCAGAATAAATATTACAGGCTTCTAGGGTTTCTAGAGGGGACTTAGTAAATAAAGTTTTGATAAGGAACCCGTGCCCGGAAACGTTTCATTTCGATGTAAAATAAGTTTGAATATCGAAACATAATGGGCTAATATCGTGTGTCTTGTGTTTCAGAATAAGTATTACAGACTTCTAGGGTTTGTACTATACCTGTTGAGTCGGAGGATGATCCTCTTGCACGAATTCTGGCGGCAGCAAAATTTATTGAACACACATTATATAGCCATCAATAGGAATCTCAAACTCGATGCTATTCTTTTTGCAGACGATTTAGCTCTTCTGGCACTTTCCGAAAATGATTTGCAACGATCAATTTATAATTTAAAAAAATAGGTGTCAAATTTAATATGGAAATTTCAATTAACAAATCTAAAATTATGGAATTTCATGGGAAGGACCTCATACAAAGTAAAATCTGTCTCCAGAATAAAATTTTAGAGAGATCTAATCAATTTAAATATCTTGGATATTATCACTCTATCTGGGGTGAAAAGGATATCCCTGAAAAAATTACTAGTTATAATAAAAGTTTGGGAATTATTAATCAAGTTATGAAACCATCCCTTGTACAAAAAACACCAGATTACGTTTATATAACACTTTGGCTAGACCAGTGTTGACCTATGGTAGTGAAGCATGGACACTAAAAAGACAACACGAAAACAGAATAACGGCTTGTGAAATGAGATTCATGCGCAGAACAGCGGGTTACACCAGATGAGATCGGAAAAGGAACACCAATATCTTAAAATAATTGAAGACTACGCCAATTCTGGAATATATTAAACAGTACCAACTAAATTGGAAACACCATCTAGAAAGAATTAGTTCAAATCGGATCCCCAAAGCTGTTTATAATTCTATACCAAGAGGACGAAGATCACTGGGCCGTCCTATGAAACGCTGGAGGGAAAATTTTCTATAGGATCGTAACAGGCCTTGACCTAATACTTGGAAGTAAGAAGATTATTATTTTATTATTAAGAGCCCCCGCCACCATCCCCCTGGGTTTCCTCGGGCTTAATGCCCATATCCCCAGGTCTGCTCTTGTCCCTAATTACTCTCTGCTGTTTTTATTATGTTCATTTTCAGGATACAAGTTTCGGGTGTTTGTTCTTAATACTACTTATATACAGTTATTTTTACACATTAATCCTTAACCTAAGTCTTAAATCTACCACCTAATCTAGTAATATTTACATGGTGTTGTGTTAAAACTAATACTTAATTTACTAACTTACAACTAACTTATTGCTAGATTATATATAATCCCTTCTTCTTTGTCTGCGGATGTCCTCCTCTTGGCGTTGAGTAAGGACCCATCCGATGAACTTTCTCACTGCTTGATATGGCTGTTTTTCTGTCCAAAACCGTAGAGGAGGCGGCCAGTTCATATCACCGTTTAGTGCAGCCTCATGTAAGTCCCTTCGTCTGGCCTCATATTTGATGCATTCGTACAGGACATGTTGTACAGTGTCCAGCTCTGTTCCAAAGCAATCGCAATGAGGCGTTCTTGAGAGGCCTCTTTCATGGAGTTTGACTTTGAAAGAGCCGTGGCCGCTCAGGAGTTGCGTGATATGGTGACTTGGTTGGATCCAAGTTTTCTTTAGCCTTTCCTTGATGTTAGGCAGAAATTCATATGTTATGCGTCCATGTTCTGCCGCTTCCCATCGTTCTTGCCATTCCTCGGAAATACTTTCCTGGATAATCCGTCTGATGGTGTCTCGTTAAGAAGAAGAAGAAGACATTAGGTCTTGTGGGGCGTGTGTATGAAAGCATGCGCCACAGGTACACTTTGTGCAACAAACAACAGGGTCGCCACATGGAACCACACTTGTAGCACAACCCCTAAAAATCTGTAATAATTATTCTGAAACACAGAATATCAATCCAAATTTTTTCGGTCTCCAAACCCATTTTACATCGAAATGGCAAGTTTCCGGATATGGGTTCCTCATCAAAACTTTATCTACTACGTCCCCTCTACAACCCCTAGAAATCTATAATACTTATTCTGTAAAACCCTTTATATTTTTCTCCAAGTTTAGGTCATAATAGCAATGACGGTAGTAGTGGTAACATGAACAGTAGTAGCAATAATAGCAGCACCAATAGTGTAGTAGCAGCAACAGAGGTAAGTACGCCTAGTATATAGTAGTAACTGTGGTAATGCTAATAAAGGGTCTTTCATATATATTAAGATTTTTTAAATGCAATAATTAAGTCAAAATGCATCGATTTTTTCTTTTCATCTACATACACTCCCATTTAAGTGTGGAAAATTATATTAGGCATTTGTCCAGCCCCACTGTCTCGGCAGGCAGTTACTCGGTCTATGAAGTTCGTTATGACTAGAGCGAGGATTTATATGAAGAAAATTTTACCAAAATATGAAAAATATGAAAATTGTAACACGAAAATATTATGAAGCTATTATTTATTAACGTTATTACATATATTTTCATATACATACATTCGGTATAATATATAAGATCCAACAGCATGTAAATGAGACAAGTAGACCTTATTTGTGGTTCAAAAATTCAAGATATTCACTATATTTCTTATTTTAATTAGCTTTTCATTAATTCCAGGCCCGTAGAAAGATCATGCTTACGATTTGAAACATTGTTAATAAATAGATCATGTCTACTGGTATATATATATATATATATATATAAAACACAATCCAACAATCCATTAATTTATTCATTGATATTTAATTATGAATTTCAAAATCCAAGGAACAAAACATAGCAACCAAAACAAACAGACTTGCATGAAATATGGCACTAAAAATTTAGATTAGGTACAATTTGGCATGATTACTATTCTCATTGCATAAAGATATCAAACTCCAGTAATTGTTTTTATTATTAATTTAACATTTCAAATATAGTTTATCTTCCAGTAATTGTATATGTAGCAATAACCTTAAATTAGTTGTTGGTATTGATATACATATATAAAAAAGAATTAAATTATTTATTCAATTATATTTAATTATGAAATCCAAGAAACAATACATAACCAAAACAGAAAGCTTTCCATGAAATATATGACTATATACAGTTTGGTATGGTAGCTATTTACATTGCATAAATATACTGAGCTTCAATATATGTACATGTAACAATAACATTAAATTTAATTATAATTGAGTTGTGGTTTTTTATTTTTGGTATTTGCTGATACCTATAAAAATCGAGTTATAGGAAAAAATTTAATTTTGACACAAGAGATTGCAATTTATAAAATGTAGGCTAAGAAAGAATATTATTTGGTTATTTTAAATATATTTCAAATATAAAATGAACATACCTCTTTACTACAGTAAGTGCAAAACACTATTTTACCATTCGTGGTGTAGCATTTAAATGCTGAAATCCAATCACGAACTCCAGTTTTTGGCATCTTGTTTTTCACTAGTAGCAACAAGAAGTATGTCTGTACACAAGCAAAGTGAAGAAATTGCCTAGGTAAGAGTGGGTGGTCACTAATCTACTATTGTCCTTAAACTTATCAATCTGTCATCAGTTCATCATGTTCTCGTTCCAGCGGGCCAAGTTACGGATAAACCCCATCCATCTCTTGATTCATCTTGTTGTTATTGCCGGTTAACGGTATTTGTTTTGTCCAGAAAGGAATTCTGGAGAATTTCCACTTGTCTACGATTTACAATGTCAAAAATTACAGAGGTACAGTCACTTCAAAAATATTTTTAACAAATTCCTAGAAGTGTTATTGGAAAAAAAAAATATTTTTTTTAATGTTGAAAATATGAAGCAATATGAAATATTTGCTAAAATATGAACTTTTTGTCAAAATATTATGAAATATGAATTTTTTTGGTCCCATTCAATTCTACACTTCATAAAACGTGAAGATACTTTGTCGCAATGCTCTCCGACTTATAGTTTAAAACATGAAATTTCATAAAATTCCGCGCTCTAGTTATGACCCTTTCACAGACATCTCTGTTGATGTCGTTGATGATAGTTAAATTTCTTCCTTAAGTTGGATAACTGTTTGTGGTTTGTTCAGGTAGGCTATGGACCTGTCAGACCTGTCACACATCATGCGAGACAATAATCCAACTCCATGAAAAATTCCCTCAGTCTGTGATCTCAGTTCGTGGCGACTTGGAATGGCCTCCCAGATCTTATGACCTTGCTCCATGTGACTTATTTTTATCGGGTTATGTGAAGTTAAAGTCTACGTGAACAAACCACAAAGAGTTCTCCAACTTAGGACGAAATTCAACATGTCATCAACGACATCAAGAGATATGTCTGTGAAAGGTCATTACGAACTTCAGAGACTGAGTAACTGCTGCCGAGACATTGGAGGTGGACATACTTCATATTTTCTGTAATTTCTAAGTGGAACATAGGGCAGCAGTAAAGTTTCTGCAGCATACTCTGCTTCCAGTCAGCCATTTGACTAGTTACCAGCTTTTCCCTCTTTCCTTTGCTTCTTCCTCTTCTGATCGCTTCCAAGTTTTCCTAGGTTGTCCCCTCTTTCTTACTACTCGAGGGTTCCAATCTAGTGCAGTCTTCTCGGTGGTTTTCTCAATGCGTTCCTTATCCAATTCCACTTTCTTGTTTTATTTGATGACGTATTGGAGATTAGTTTGTTTTTCTCCACAGTTCTTCATTTGATATAATTTCCGGCCATCTTATATTTAAAATACACCTCAGACATCTGTTTACAAAGGTCTGTAAGTTTTTATTAGTTGCTTCCGTAACTTTCCATGTTTCGCAACCATAGATGAGGACTGATTTTACGTTGGCATTGAACAGTCTAAGTTTTGTCTTCAAAGAGATGATCTTATTTTTCCACATGTGGTATAACTGTGAAAATGCTCCATTTGCTAGACGAATCCTTTTTTTATATCTTCTTCTGGTCCTTCTGTATTTGTAACCATACTTCCTAAATATATGAAGGAATTAATTTCTTCAATTTCAACATAATTTAATTTTAATTTATTTTCTCTTCTTCATAATCATAATTTGTAGTATTTTCATTCTGTTTATTTCCAAAATCACTTCTCGGAGGAAGACGTATTGGATGTGCATTCATTGTCAATCCATCTCTTCGCTCGTCTTCCTCTTGTTCTTCTCTCGTCCATTGGTCTATGTTCTTTAGCTCTTTTTTGCATGTCGGTTGTCTTCCATTCTTTCTAATGACCCTTAAATAATTTATTTTGATGATTATAATCCATCCTCATCTATTTTGTTTTAGAGGACGACATATGGCCTGATATAATTTTCCACACTTAAATGGGAGTATATGTAGATGAAAATGAAAAAAAAATATTTAGATGCATTTTTGACTTAATTACTTCATTTTTAAGAATTGGGTAATATATGAAAGACCCTTTAGTTCTTATAGTACTGATAACATTGTATTTATTAATACTATAAATACAGTTCACACCATTAGAGTCGCATTTCAAATTTGGGAGTAAAAGAGCTCTCAAATTTTTCTCATGGGCGTCGTATTCATAGCTTGTGGTTCTTTTACGTGCAGTAAATCTGTGATCTGGTACATACTTTTATTTCTCCCCCATAGTAAGTTATATCAAGAATGTTTACCCCTTAAAGATCCATCACCCGCGGCTGGGTCTGGACCCATGGATCTCAAACCAGTGCAAGCACGATCCATCGGGACCTAATATTGTTGTTGAGCTATGATTGCTTAGCTAATGGGACATGGAAGGTCACACAGACAATGATTGTATTGAAATCAGCATGAGCACAGGTTCTGCTAAGTGACAGCCCGAAATGCAGCTACAGTGACGGCTTCACTGACAGCCAAACTCGGTTCATCACTTATTTACATCGATACCAAAGTGAGTGCACGACAAAGATTTCAACTCTCTTCAACGTGTGGCAGCTTAGAAATTTTCAACATTTCTCTGCTAAAAGCTAAGCTATCAAGATGTCTGAATTTAAAGAAAGAAAAGAAAAACCTCTTCCCTAAAGTTCGCCAAATCAGAATATATTCAAACACGATTTATTCTTATTTATAATTTACAATATATACGCAAAACTGTCATTTTGTATTGCAAAGGCCTCAATTTAATCTAAAATATCATATAGGACTACAACTAAACTTAAATACTACTTGCAAAATGCGCTATTTCTCAAAATGTACTGTTAGTAAGCTACTAGGAGATAATTTACTATTTTATTAATCATTTTAGCACCTTTGTATCCTACATGATTGGCTCTAAGGTACATGATAAAATGTATTAGCGAATTCCAAATGAATTCAGCTAATGAGGTTGTTCCCATGAAAATATTATATATATATATATATATATATATAATATATATATTCTCTTTAATAATTTGCTTAACTGTTAGGTTAGCCGCTAGATGGCAGTTGAATGATATTTCCGCTACCTCTTGTGTGAATTGAGAATACTACATGTATAAGAAAATTGTATGTTTGGCTTGGAATTCTTGGGTAGCACAGTTGGTTAGAGCGCTAAAGGTACAGACTTTAGAGACTCGAGTTCAAATCCCGACTCAAGCATTCTTTTTTCTTTTCATATCATATTTGCCTTCATTGCCAAATGTCAAAAATATATTTATAATATATATATATATATATATATATATATATATACACACACAGGGTGTAACAGAAATTCGCCGACAAAATGATAAGGATGATAGGCCATGCAGAGAAGATAATTTTTTTGTGAAGGAACATATAGTCGCAAACACGTCGTTTATGAGTTATGCGCAGGTGAAGGTGTTCACCTGTAAGGGTCGGAATTGAATACAAACAATTGTACACGTATCATTTTATTGACGAATACATGTTTTCAGAATAAGTGTTCGAACAGTCGACCCTGTGTCTCATTGCATTTTTGATATCGGTGCAGCAACGATCGGCCAGCACGACCGATCATGGCAGGATTCTTTTTGACGTCGTCAAAATACTTACTGTTTGAACACATATTGTAAAAACATTTTTTTTTCAATAAAAGTATACGTGTACAATTGTTTGTATTAAATTCCGACCCTTACAGGTGAACGCCTTCATCGGCGCATAACTCATAAACGACGTGTTTGCAACGATATGTTCCATCACAAAAATATCCTATACATAGTGCGTCATAAGTAAGTTAACCGAAATTACAAATATATTATTCTCTGTAGCTTACAACATCTATACAAAAAACTACTGAAATTCTTCAAAGTTAGCAAATTACCTCAAGCAGTAATATTTGAGATTATATTCTGAAGGTCCTGTATTCAAATCCCAGTTTCAACCAATCTGATATTTTCCCTGCAACCATGTCCAGTAGTTAACTGACTTATGCCGCACCCTGTGCACACACACACATGCTGCACTGATCCTATATATATTAGCAGACACCGAAAATAACCAAAATATGTGTATATATTTATATATGCGTTTGTGTGATGTTTTTAACGCTCTAGCGACTGCAATTTTCGTTTTTTCGGAACCGAAGTCGGCATATAACAATTAAGTAAAAAACAAAAGTAAGGCCGACTTCGTTAATCGTCAAAATCTTACCATTAGGTGTAGGAGTTCACCTGATACGTAAATTTAAAAATCACTCTAGATGTTACAATTTTAGAGTTTTTGCAATGTAACAGAATATTCTATTGAAATAAAACGAGGAAGATATTCTACAAACATCAGTGAAATCGGGAAAATTATAAGTGACTGTTAACTTGAAATCTGACATTAAAAAATAATTATATTAGCCGCCATGTTTGCTTCGTCGCAATGTATACCATACAATTCAGTTAATCCTTAAATTTGCATCATATAAGATATTTTTGTTTAATGTACTTACTATGTTTAATAGAACAATGGAAAAATGAATCAGTAGAAAATATTTAAATTTGTGTCAATACGCAATGGGTAATAACTTACCACTATAGGTCTATATTAGTTCATTTTCATTTGAAGCATATTCATTCGTAGGTTGTGAGAAAACAAAAGTACGCTGTATAAATAGTTTTGTAACGAACGATTATAGTACTAATTCTAGTTATTTTCCTAGAGAATATGTAAACATATTATTATCATTATCGTCATTATTATCAGTACCATTATAATTGTTATTATTGTTATTATTATTATTATTATTATATTTATCGTCGTTATTATTATTGTCGTCATTGTTATTATTATTATTATTATTATTATTATTATTATTATTATTATTATTATTATTATATTATGATTATTATTGTCGTCGTTGTTATTATAATTTTTTTTATTATTATTGTCGTCATTATTATTTTTATTCTCGTCGTTATTGTTGTTATTACTATTATTATTATTGGCGTCGTTGCTATTATTATTATTATTATTATTATTATTATTATTATTATTATTATTATTATTATTATTATTATTATTGTCGTCGTTGTTATTATTATTGTCGTTGTTATTATTATTATATTATTATTATTATTATTATTATTATTATTATTATTATTATTATTGTCATTGTCATTATTATTAATATTATTATTATATAAATGCACATTATACTCGATGTACGCTTCCCTCTAAAAATAATACCAGTATTCATCACCTACATAACCTAGTCTGCCGAAGAGGTGTGTACAATTTAAAACATAACATAAACATTATCTATCCGACAAGTGTATAGTACGAGGCACGAAAAATTCAATAATAATAATAATAATAATAATAATAATAATAATAATAAAATAATGAGGAAGAGGGGTGCTTCTAAAAATTCAAGAAGAGACAAAATTAGAAATACTAAAATCAGGGAAATAATGGATGTTCACAAAGATGTTCTACAAGTTATTGAAAAAAAGAAGACTGAAATGGTTTGGCCACATAAATAGGATGTCAGATGACAGGATGTCCAAGATGATATTAAATTTTGGAGCGGAGGGCAACAGAAGAAAGGGGAGACCAAGAGAACAATGGATTCAAGGAGTGCATAGGAGTATGGTGTCGAGAGGATTAACAGAGAGTGATGCAGAGAAGAGGGATGGATATATGGAGGAGTAAAATTTACAATGGGTGTAGGAATACTACTGTATTGTAGAGAAATTCCTAATAAATAATAATAATAATAATAATAATAATAATAATAATAATAATAATAATAATAATAATAATAATAATAATAATAATAATAATAATAATAATAATAATAAAGCTTTATTTTAGCTGGCAGAGTCAAGCCCCCAAGGCCTTTAAATGAGGTAGCATAGAACACACATTCATTCACACACGTGCATGCATGATTTTTAGATATTCTAATCATGCCACAATAATTTCTTTAGTATTTTCTTGAATATGAAAATCATAATTTTTCTTCAGTACATTTCCATTAAAAAGGTTTTTTTTTCCTAGAAAACATATATCTGATATAAATTATCATTGATGTAATTATAGTTTTATTGGTATATGCAAAATATCGCATGTTAAAGTCATGATATGAATACTGCGGTTAAATCCAAAAATATTTTCAACACGGCGGTTATCCCTAAAGAAAAAAAGTTTAAAATGGAAGTCAACATTCATTAATTAAAAATAAACAAAACGGTGCATGTCTGTCAGCGAGAGTTTCCATTATTTAAATGTAAAGCATTTACGAATGACGTTACGCTTTAGAGCGCACGTCAACTGTTTTCACTTTGACGCCGTTTGGGACTACGTATCTGAAAATGCTATTAGCTTATAAATGTGCGAAACAGTTGAGGTACAAAATGCATTCCGATAGCTTCGTAAAGTTTTAGAGTATTCTGCGGCGTGTGGAGACAAAAAAAACACAATTGAGCGAGTTAATTCAGATATTGTGACTTATATTTGAGAAATCTGTAGTTATTACTTTATTACTTATTAGTCAACCAAACTTAGACTAGAGCGGAAGGACGGCATTGCTGTGGTATACATTACATTGACTATTTAACTCATCGCCCAAACGGGAGTCATAACCAACTTGCGAATCGCACGTTTCAATGATTGTCTGGATTGACAGACCACGCAGAGACGTGTTTTCACGAATAATTATCACCGGTAGGATTATCATATATTCCGCAAAGCGCCCTCACCGTGTTTAATATTCCTGAACAGGTCCTGACCGTTTTTTTTGCAGTTACCTGAGCCTGTTAAACTAAATACGGCTACCAGCTTGTATATATACTGTGCCTTCCATGTCCACAGTTGTAGCAATTGCTCTACCCCCAAAAAAAAACAAAAATACCACTGTTTTGTGTCACTTTCGCTTCCATGTATACGACATCAAAAACTAATTAATATACAGATTGGATGTGTTTTCAATTTTTTCCTCCACGAGAGAAGCATTCGTTACAATATTGCGTTCCTTTGTCAATAAATAGTATGATCTGGTTGCAGTTCTAAACAAAAGAAGCAGTAGAAGCGTCGGCTACCTATCGTTTTCTCATAGTTAGTGTTTCAAATCATCACCGTGTTACTTAAAATATAAAAATACTTTTTAATAACTGTAGTTAAATAATGCTTTGTTTAGTAACCGGCTTTACATTTTATTCGTTAGAAATAGTCCCTCACAAATGTCCACTTACTTGATGTCCAAATTCTCTCGCTCAATTCCCGGCTCCTCACTTCGTTGACGGGTCGTGAATTTATCGATAAGTTGGAAATCACTCGTGGGCATTACTTATGACTATTTAACTCATCCCCCAAAGGGAACTCAATGGCCAATCACGTTTCACTGATTTCTGTTTTACAACCCCAACTCAGGAGTCGTGTTTCACGAAATATTTATCAGTGTTATAATTACCATATTAAAGAAGACTCCTCCTTCTTAATATTCTGAACAGGTCGGACCATTATTTTGCAGTGACTGAGCCTGCGAGCCATCCCCAGCTAAAAGATTGTATATAATAGTGCATGCAGGTCAATTCCAATGGCCGCAATGCGGGAGGTAATATTAAAACATTGGTAAAGCAATGGATTATACCACCAAAAAAAGAAACCACTGTTTGCCGTTCCCTTAAATATATTTTTGTTTTCCCAGGTAACAATCCAGAAAAATATAAATGTCATATTTCCAAGCAGTACGACATCAGAACTGAATTAAGATACAGTGTTGATGTGTTTCCATTTTTTCTCCGACTAAGGAGCATTCTTACAATAAGTGCGTTTCCTTTTGGCCATCAATAGTATGGATCTGGTTGCAGTGATAAACAATAGAAGCAGATGAAGCGTACCTATTAGCTTCTCATTTGTTTTCAAACATCGCCATTTACATTAATATATAAATATTTTGGAATAACTATATTAAAACAATGATTGTTGAGTAAACAGCTTAGTTTTATTCGTTAAAATAGTTGACGTACGACTAGGTAACCTCATTCCACAAATGGTAGTCAATGACCAATGCACGTTTACGATGAATTTTGGTTTTACACCAAACTGACAGTCCCGGTTTTCACCAGGCTCTTTAATACGAGTTCGCGTTATCAACTCCTCCTTTTGTGATAAAGAAAGCTCCTCCTTTTTAATAATCTGAACAGGTCAGAGCAGTATTTTTCTCCAACAAATACATTGAATATAGCAAATAATGAACAGATTCCGTGATTTTACTGAGTTGTTCACTAAAAAAATAAGTGAATAACCTATAATGTTGATTATAATATTCAATTTGATGTGTTTCATTATTTCTCCACATTCTTACATATTGCGATCCTATAAGGCAATAAATAATATGATCAAGTTGCAGTGAATATGCATAACCTCACATTTCTGATTTCTTTTCAAACATCATCGTTTACATTAAATATATAAATATTTTAAAATAGCGGTTACTATTTAAATAATGATTTTTGAGTAAGCAACCTAATTTTATTCGTTAAATAGCCCTTACAAATGCCACTCTTTATTTCCAAATCCTCTAGATAAATTCACTCGATACTTCGTGATTCGTGAATTTATCGATTATTTGGAAACCACTCGTGATATTACTTATGAAAACAATTTAATATTTCATTAGAACTGAATACAGCCGTTCCTATGCCGTCATATGCTGACTATTAACTAATTCCGAGCTAATTTCCAGTTGAGCTGTACACAAACTCGCATAAGGTATTACTCCGCCGACCCCGTCTATTGGGGGAACCGCGGTGATGTTTTTTCCCGCCATATGACTGAAATATATATGGGACTGTTATCGATAGGAACATTGTTCTTAGGTAACATCATATTTTACGGGAAATAATACTGAATACAAAGTAAGATTATACCAAAAATTAGGAACTTCCTCCATTTCTTATTAAGACAAAAAAATATGTATGGACCTACCTTAATCAGACGTTTACGCTATTTCCATGATGTCGATAGATATCCTTTATTTAGAATTTCATTACGAGCACCATACTGACTCGCCTATAAATTCTGATGTTATTTTCATCACATCCTCAATGGCTAATGTGGGATATTTTTCACTAAACTGGTTGAAAACATTCATAAGTAATGCCACGAGTGAATTTATCTAGAGAATTTGGAATTCAAGAGTGGCATTCGTTAGGGCTATTTAACGAATAAAATTAAGCTGTTTACTCACAAATCGTAAAGGTAAGGTAAAGTGATCCCACTACAGGCCTCAGGAGGCCCTTGAGGTAGTAGGAGGTTAAGGCTCCCACTTTTTCTTGACAATCGGCACTTGATGTCAGCCGGGTTGTCAGCCCTGCGTGACGGCCGCCTTTACCCCAGAACAAGCGTCTGGTACTCATTTCAGTTAGAGGCTGAGTCGACCCCAGGGCCATAGTGCCGCCAGAAGGTTTGGGTCAGTTTAAAAATCCTGACCCCACCGGGACTCGAACCCTCGACCTTCCGGCTTGTAGCGCAGTGCCTTAACCACTACGCTACGGCGTGCCCCTTTACTCACAAATCATTATTTAAATATAGTTATTTTAAAATATTTATATATTTAATGTAAACGGCGATGTTTGAAAACAAATAAACGATTGGTACGCTTCATCTGCTTCTTTTGTTTATCACTGCAACCAGATCATATTATTTATTGCCAAAGGAACGCAATATTGTGAGAATGCACTCTATTGGAGAAAAAAATAAACACATCAAACTGTATATTAATTCATTTCTGATGTCGTATGACAAATATATTTTTCTGGAATGTTATTACCTGGGGAAAAATACATTTAAGAAAGTGCAAACAGTGGTTTTTTTTTGTGGTATAAACAATTGTTACAAATGTTTTTATATTAACTCCCGCATGCTCTACGTGTTGACATTCATGCACTATATATACAATCTGGTAGCCATATTTCTTGGGGAATCGGTCACTGCAAAATAATGCTATGACCTATTCAGAATGTTAAAAAGAAGATGCTTTCTTTATTATGATAAACTTTAGTTGGTAAATTTTAGGCGAAACACGACTGTGATGGGTTGTAAATAAAAAATAATTGAAATGTGATTGACTATTGACTCCCATTTGGGGAATGAGTTAAATAGTCATAAGTAATGCCATGAGTGATTTCCAAATTATCGATAAATTCACGACTCACGAAGTGAGGAGTGAATTCATCTAGAGAATTTGGAACTCAAGAGTGACATTTGTTAGGACTATTTAACGAATAAAATTAAGCTGTTTACTCACAAATCATTATTTAACTATAGTTATTTTAAAATATCTATATATTTAATGTAAACGCCGATGTTTGAAAACAAATGAGAAACGATTGGTACGCTTCATCTGTTTCTTTTGTTTATCACTGCAACCAGATCATACTATTTATTGCCAAACGAACGCAATATTGTAAGAATGCTCTCTAGTGGAGAAAAAAAATGAAATACATCAAACTGTATATTAATTCATTTCTGATGCCGTATGATGTAAATATGACAATTATATTTTTATGGATTATTACCTGGGAAAAAATACATTTAAGAAAGTGTAAACAGTGGTTTCTTTTTTTGGTGGTATAATCAATTGCTACAAATGTTTTTATATTAACTCCTGCAAGCGCTATGTGTTACATCCATGCACTATATGTACAATCTGGTAGCCGTATTTCTTATTGAGTCAGTCACTGCAAAATAATGGTCAGACCTGTTCAGAATATTAAAAAGGAGGAGCTTTCTTTAATATGGTCAATTTAATATTGATAAATATTTGGTGAAACACGAATGTGATTGGTTGTAAAACAGAAATCATTGAAACGTGATTGGTCATTGACTCCCATTTGGGGCATGAGTTAAATAGTCAAAATAATTTCTCTCCTCTTTTCAAACGTTTTCCATTCAAATGTTTTAAGAAATTCTACAGACGTGGCAATTTTAAAACAACTGAAATTCCCACGTATTCTGCGCATGCGTAAGAATAAAAGAATGTTTATAAAATCTATTAAAATAATTGTAGTTAAATAATTTAAGATTCTCTCATATACGTAATAAAGATATGTGCTAGATAATTTTTTATTTCGAGTGTCAGAGAGCGAACTAAATTTTCTTACACTCTGGGGGTCGGTTTCACCAACAGAGGTAACTGTATTACGCTCGTTTCTCCCTGTATAAAGCATAGCTTAAACTGGCGTAATGCAGTTACCTCTGTTGGTGAAACCGGCCCTTTAAGGTAAAAAATCTAAGGTAAAACCGTTATTCGACGAATGAAAAAGCAGTCATACATTTCGTTATTTACATTACAGCTGGAACTTTGGACTTGGAATAAGTTATTTATGCTGTAAGGGAAGTAAGAACGTTATTAACAATCGACGACAGTCAAATATTGGACTTCGAGACTGATCAGTTATACAGAGTGTAACAGGACCTCACCGACAAAATGATAGGGATGATAGGCCATGCAGGGAGGATCATTTTTTTGTGAGGGAACATATAGTCGCAAACAAGTCATTTATATGTTATGCGCAGATGGAGGTATTCACCCGTAAGATTCGGAATTGAATACAAAAAAATTGTGCACATATAATTTTATTGACTATTTAACTCATGCCACAAATGCTAGTCGATGACCAAACACGTTTCAATGAATCTTGTTTTACAACCAATGACAGTCGTATTTCACCTCGCTCTTTATCGATTTCTCTTTATCCAGCTACTGCTTTTGTGATAAAGAAAGCTCCTTTTTAGTGTTCTGAACAGGTCAAAGCATTATTTTTCTCCAACAAATACATTGAATATAGCAAATAATGAAAAAATTTCTTGATTTTACTGAGTTGTTTACTAAAAAAATAAATGAATAACTCCTAATGTTGATTATGACACAGAGTACCAGAGAAGAAAGTGGACAAGTTTCGCGTACATGCCACAAGGGGCGCTAGTGTAGAACAATTAACGGCATCTAAATTTTTTCGATTTTTTTCTGGTACTAATATGAAATTCAGCACCGTCTGGTGGTAAAATTATGAATTATAATTATATAACGCCATCATGGAATTGAACTTTTATAGGAATAAATAACATATTAATTAATCTTAAATTATGGAATTATTTGTACCCAGCTTCACAGACCTAAAAATTTTCTTTAATTTTAACAGAAGGGAAGAATGGAAGTAAATAAAACATGTTAATTTATTTTCGTTTATTAAAATTTAAAAACGTGCATTATGAGCTCTTTTAATAAATATTTACAATTGACCTACCCCCTTATTCTCACATACATATTTTATACAATATTTATTAAAGAACCTTAGCCATGTCGTACATCTGAAGTCCATTATAAAGTCACAATTTTAAAATGTTTATTAGAAATGGCTGTACACTAACATCACTCTTCCTACCTAACAAATCTTAGAATTTTATCACTTCTAGTAGGTTTATCTTCGAAAACAGATTCACATTAAAAACGTAAACAAGCTTGAATTTACTTACAAATTAGAGTAAAATAAAATCTAAGTAATGATTTTAACTTTAGATTTTTACAGAACCGTCTACATAGAACGAAAGGATGGCAGTTAAAAATTTTAATTTACAAAATGGCTAATTTCCCATAATCCCGAATGAACACGCCGTGTGCCTTGCATTTGTTTTATTTAGTTACATATTCTGTTACTACGAAACAGCGCTACCATTGTAGTTTGCTCTTTGTAGTTCATCGTAAACAACCGAAATTTTTTAGATGTCACTATACTCAGTTTTCCCTCTATTCGAAGTTTCTCTATGGATTATGATACATAGTTTGAAGTGTTTCATTATTTCTCCACTTGGGTGCACTCTTACAATATTGCGATCTTATTTGGCAATAAAATGATAATATGATCAAGCAGCAGTGAATGAACATAACCTACATTTCGGATTTGTTTTCAAACATCGCCGTTTACATTAAATATATACATATTTTAAAATAACTATAGTTAAACAATGATTTGTGAGTAAACAGCTTAATTTCATTCGTTAAATAGTCCTAACAAATGCCACTCTTGATTTCCAAATTCTCTAGATAAATTCACTTCTCACTTCGTGAGTCGTGAATTTATCGATAATTTGGAAATCACTCGTGGCATTACTTATGAAAATACATGTTTTTACAATGAGGGTTTAAACAATAAGTGTTTTGACGACGCCATAAATAATCCTACCCTGATCGGCCTTGCTGGCCGATTGTTGCTGCGACATGCAACGAGGCACAGGGTCGACTGTTTGAACACTTATTGTAAAAACCTGTCTTTTTCAATAAAATGACACGTGTACAGTTGTTTGTATTCACTTAAGACCCTTATGGGTGAACACCTTCATCTGCGCATAACTCATAAACGACTTGTTTGCGACTATACGTTCCTTCACAAAAAAATGATCCTCTCTGCATGGCCTATCATCCCTATCATTTTGTCGGTGAGGTCTTGTTACACCCTGTATATGCAATGTATATCCTAAACACTGATTCTAGATATAGTTATTTGTGAAATATGATTTTCATGCTATATTAATTTATATGGAATAATGTAACGATTTATCTATCATTTGTCATAGTACCGTTTGTTGTTATGTGTCAGAAGTTGTTTATATTATATGAAATAGATCTACAGACATTTTCAAATAGATTTTAATGCTGATAAGAGAATGATGTGGGGCACGCCATAGCGTAGTTGGTTAAGCCAATACCCTGCAAACACGAAGGTCGAGGGTTCGAGTCCAGGTGGATCAGGAGTTTTAATCTGATCAAAATCTTCTGGTGGCTCCATGGCCCTGGGGTGGACTCAGCCTATCATGTAAATGAGTGATAGACGCTTGTTCTGGGGTAAATGCGGCCGTCACGCAGGGCTGACAACACGGCTGACACAAATTGCCGATTGTCTAGAAAATGTGGAGCCTTAGCCTCCTATTACCCCAAGGGTTTCCTATAGCCTTTAAAACATGTATGGCAGTGCAGAAGAGACTGCGAGTGTAGCTTGTCAATTTCTACTTCCAGAGAAGTCAAAAAAAAAACATATGAAATTTTGTACAAGTGCTTCAAAGAATGGTGTTCTAAAAATCTTTGTAAAGCTAGGGAGGTTAGTATGGAGGTAAGTTAACATACACGCAATCCATTTTAAGAGGAAACCTCGCATCATTCTGCCGCCGCGCTGTGAGCAATATGATCGCATCGTGGGAGACAAGTTTTAAAAAACATCCCAGCTGTTAGTTGTATCAGTGTGTTGTAGTAGGACGCATGTCACTTGTTGTCGTGTGTTACATAAGAAAGTAGGCCTAATCGAAAATTAAGTATACGGTTAAACAGCGAATTTATTTGGTGGAATGTTACTTATTGAGAAATAACCATAGAAGTCGCGTTCGAAGATTCATACAAAATCGTGCTTTTCGAAGTTGATGAAAAAGTGGCATATAACAGGTTCAGTTTGTGATATACTGAACAAGCGTGAAAGGCACGTTTTAAGAGTAGAGAAACTTGAGGATATTCCTAGAAAATCATTCAAACGTTTTTCACAGGAAACTAACGTATCCAAGGGGTCAGTTCACAAAGTGACCAGGTTTCTGAAATTTCGATCTCATAAACAAAGGTTTGTGCAGGTGAGTAATAAATAAAGGTTTAGTGAGAAATAAGCATCTATGTGTAGGCCTATTTTTTATAATAATTTAAATTTGTTGAATCGGCCGCGGTGGACTAGTGGTTATGCTCCTTGCCTCTGGTCCCGAGGGTCGCGGGTTCAAACCCGGCCGGGGTCGATGGATTTTTTTAGAATGGAAAAATCCAAGGAGCAAGTCCTCCGGGAGGGACTTTAAACCGTGGGTCCCGAGTCTGAAGATTTTCAGGCTCGTAAAAGATCCTTAAGCCTGAATGAAAAGGCCTCTAAGCAAAATTTACCGGATTTTCCCGTCCTAGTACTACCTTGGTTTCCTAGATGTCAGTATGAGGCGGAACGCTGACCTCGGACCACTCAAGTGACATCTGTACGAAAACAAGTGTAACTAAATTAGTATGGTTCAAATTCTTCCCTGTAGGGGAGAGCGCCTAAATCTCTGTTAAGGGAAACATGGGCTTACAAGATTACAAGAAGATAAATTGGTCGACTTTTTTTTTGTATTTTGTAGCTTCTGTCTTCATTTTCCCGTAGTATCGGAACACGCTCCCCGCCGGTGCAAGCACAATAGCGGACAAAGTTAGAGCCGCTGCGATGTTGTAAAAAGGTTTCCGCTTAATATGGATTCCCTGTATCGCCACTCTTGGGGATACATTCTGGTCACTCGTTAGTACAGAACAGAATACTACAATAATCGTAACTAATGGTTGAAATTTGAAAGCTACAACACAAAAAAATTGACCAGCCTCTTGGGCTAGTGGTCTGCGTTCCTGACTACTGTTCATGAGGTCCCGGGTTCGATTCCCGGTCAAACCATAGGAATTTTTCCTTATATAAAATCGTTCCTGTGGTTGCCCACGGTATGGAACTCTCCGGGTGCTTCATTATCATTCATCACACTTCCTATCATCGGGATAACGTAACTCCGCCTTCTAGGTGCCCCAAATTCAGAAGTGGGTTACAATTAAGCCAATGCCAGGAGAGAACACCAAAAATGTCAAAATGACAACCTGGTGCATTGAACAAAAAAAAAGCACTTAAAATATATTCATATAATATTTTATTGCTTTGAAAAAAAAAATATTATTTACAATAACAGAAAGGTTTAATCATGACGTCATTAATACAATAACCCTGGGAATAAAATTTGTTTATCCTCTGAACATCACCTACTAATTGAAAACTGCTCAATACCCTCCATGATCCTGGACGATATCGATAAGTTGCTTCAAACATGGCAGCACCAGGCTTTGTACTTATAATTATTGTGTAATCAACCAGATAATCTCCTTCGCCTTTAACATCAACTATTTTTTCATCCTGCCTCTGCAAAATTGATTTATTTTGTCTGTGAATCCAAGCTGAATGTACGTTTAACAATTCCATGTTGGAACATTCAGGATATTTTGAAAGAAGACTTGAGAGATATTTCAATAAAAGCGAAGCTAAACTTTGCACAACTCTGTTATTTATCGATAAAGATTCCATATGTTGGCAAAGGCATAAATTATCACCAATTCCAGCACTTGAACAAGTACGAGATTCAGGAATTGGTAGAAATAAACTAATTCCTCTAGGTAATGACACACTTTTCATTATCTTAAGTGATCTGTCCAAACACACGTTATTCTTCAGAACTGTTTCGCTGTTTAAAATATCTTTTAACGTTTCATGAACATCAAACGCAGTTATTAAACGTTGAGAGTTATTATACATATTTGATGTTGCTATATTATATTTTTTCTTGAAACCTTCTGGTAGCATAAAAAATAAAAAAGGATTTCGTTGTTCGTGAAGTCCTTGAAATGTTTTACGAATATCTCCCCAACGATAGCCATGATCACTTAAAAATATCAATATTGTTCTGTTGAAATGACCAGATTCGACATGTTTCTGAAGAAAATTGAAATAAATATCATCGTAATCTGAATGAATATTAAATTCGTGGTAAGTAAGACGTTCATCCAAAAAGAATCCAAAAAAAATCTTGGAATTCATCGTGGTTACAAAATCACTTACGTATTCAATTAATAATTGTGATTCAGATCTATAACCAAAGCATTCTTTCTTTGTGTGGTTTATCTTTAAATTTTCGTCTAAACTTAGAAGTGGTTGTAAATAATAATCAGTTGGTTGAACTCGAAATCCTGCTCTGCCATTTGTAAACATACTCCATTCTGCCATATTTTCACCATAAGCTGTTCTATATCCTGCTTTACTGAAATTCTTAAATATCCATGGACATGAATCAAATTCGACATCACTTTTTGGCCAGCAAGTTGCAGCTAGTTCATTAGGAAATGATAAGCCTGTTAAAGCAGGGATCAAGTTATAAATTGTGTGTGGGCCTACCTGAAAGTAACAAGGTAATGCAATTAGGATGCATCAACAAATCAGTCAGCATTTTGATGTAAAAGCAGTATTATAAATGCTATTTGGAATCAAGAATTATAATGCATTCACGTAGACTTTCACGGCCGGAGTTGCTATGATGATCTTGATGAAGATTTTCTGGCTGTAGGCCATGGTCCTGAGGCTTGTAGTTCCCCGATGTTTCGCCAGAGACTGCGCCTGGCATCCTCAAGGGTTGTCTCAAGATGCCAGGCGCAGTCTCTGGCGAAACGTCGGGGAACTACAAGCCTCACGACCACGGCCTACAGCCCGAAAATCTTCATCAAGATCATCATAAGAATTATAACATTTTTAACATTTTAATCAACTGTGTAACGGTTTAGTACTGTATCTAAAAATGCTCTTTAACAACTTAAGTACTACTCACAAAAATGACATTTGATTGGAACCTCCAAGGATTGAGAAGGCGAGGAAGAAGACCTATAGGGCAACATGGAATAATACCATCGGGATGAAGCTGAACAGGCAGGGATGAGTTGGAATGAAATTAAGGCATTGGCAAATAACAGAGTTAGTTGGTGAGCTTTTATCAAGGCCCTAGTGCTTCCCAGTGGAATGACCAGGACTACTACTACTACTTTAGCAACTTAAGGTCATTAACGTCGCAATTGAAACCTGGGCTTGAAAGAGTTGACCCATTTTTGCTTAGAGATTCTTATTTCAGGTGTTAGGTTATTTTAATTTCCGTAAATATAAGACACAGAGCCTACTTCTTTAGTCCCTTCTGTAGGAACTTTACACCTTTAAAAATTCTAACGATCCCGGCTAGGTTTGATTCCGCGAATCCCAACCAGAGGCGAGCAAGGCAACGATTAGTCCATTAGGACTGACAACTGAGTGACAATTTCAATACGACGTTATCGTTTAAGTAGCCATAAATAAACCTTGTTTAAAAACACATTAAATTTTATAAACACAGCAAATTATTGAAGAAGAATTAATTTCAAAGTTATTAGCATAATTCTCTGGTAGTTCATTTTTTAAACATCATCGATACAATTATTATTTAGAATTTTCTGAGATAAGATCTGTGGAAAATTTATCGATATCTTCCCGGAAAACTAAAATAATGGATCAATATAATAGTATGGTATACCGTCGTGGCTGTACCCTACGGGAATTTCGTGGCCAAGTTAATTATTTAAAAAGTAAAGTAATCCCACTACAGGCCTCAGGAGGCCCTTGGGGTAGTAGGAGGTTAAGGCTCCCACTTTTTCTGGACAATCGGCACTTGATGTCAGCCCTGCGTGACGGCCGCCTTTACCCCCAGAACAAGTGTCAGGTACTCATTTCCGTTAGAGGCTGAGTCGACCCCAGGGCCATAGTGCCGCCAGAAGGTTTGGGTCAGTTTAAAAATCCTGACCCCACCGGGACTTGAACCCTCGACCTTCCGGCTTGAAGCGCAGTGCCTTAACCACTACGCTACGGCGTGCCCCAACTTAATTATTTAGTTAAGCTTATTTCCCCTCAGATATCAATGAGTGACATTTAGTCAGCACATCGCCTCAAGAAGATATCTGGTAGATACATAGTATATGTAGTGAATGCAGAAAAGAGTTTTTTTTTCTCAGAGGCACTAATTTAGACTTGAGGTTCTTTTACAAGCCCAAAAATCTTCAGACTGGGATCCACGGCATAAATTCCCTCCAGGAGGACTTCCCCTTGGATTTATCCATCCAAAAAATCCATCGACTCCGGCCAGGTTATAAGCCTCGATCCTCGTTACCAGAGGCAAATAACATAGCCTCTAGACCACCCAGGCTGACTATAAATGTATTACTAAATTTAAGAACAAACCAAAATGAACGGAATAGGATTTAGTGATTGATATGTGTCAGAGTAATAACTTTTGCTCATTTAAATATCTCACAGTTTGTATTTTTATCATATAGACATCCTAATCATAAGTAATGCCACGAGTGATTTCCAAATTATCGATAAATTCACGACTCACGAAGTGAATTTGGAAATCAAGAGTGGCATTTGTTAGGACTACTTAACGAATAAAATTAAGCTTTTTACTCACAAATCATTATTTATATATAGCTATTTTAAAGTATTTATTTATTTAATGTAAACGGCGCGCGGCGATGTTTGAAAATAGGTAAGAAGCGATGTTTGAAAACAAATGAGAAACGATTGTAACGTTGTTCATCACAGCAACCAGATCATATTATTTATTGCCAAAGGATCGCAAATATTTTAAGAATGCACCCTAGTGGAGAAATTTATAACCAACATCATAGGTATTAATTAATTTCTGATGTCCTATAATGTAAATAAATCAATTATATTTTTCTGCAACGTTATTTCCTGGGAAATAATTCGTTTAAGAAAACGCAAACAGTAGTTTCTTTTTCTCTTTTTTTTTTTGTGGAATAATCAATTGCTATAAATGTTTTTATATTATCTCCCGCAAGCACTACTAGCTGACATTCGTGCACTATATATACAATCTGTAGTCATATTTCTTGGAGGATCAGTCACTGCAAAATAATGCTATGACCTATTCAGAATGTTAAAAAGGAGGAGCTTTCTTTAATATGATAAACTTGTTTGATAAATTCGAGGTGAAACACGGCTGTGATTGGTTGTAATTTAAAAATCATTGAAATGTGATTGGTCATTGAATCCCATTTGGGGCATGACTTGAATAGTAAAAATAAATATAAGAATTAAAAATTGATAAATTTTAGTAGTTTTTTCATACCATTCCGTGTATTTTCCTAGTTTATTGTATACATTTCAATAGATTATGCAGCTCTACTGATTGATATTTGGACCGTAAAGGTCATCCTCATAGCAAGACATAATTGTCATATATTTATTATCTTATCAGGGAAGAATTAAATATTTTCAATATAACAGTAACAAACTGAAAACCATAAAAGAGAAAGGATAGACTATTAACATGATAGAAAATAGTGATAATAAATTATTACAGAATTAACCAGAAGGAAATAGAACTACAGGAAGACCTACAAGAATATGGGAAGATTGCTTTAAATCTTCCTGATGTTGAAACAGTCAACAGGCCTAAATAATACTGATGTTGATGATGATTATATCTATTATCTTCCCAACTTCGCGTTAACAATATCACGATTCCCAGAAAGAAAAGCTTCTATAGTACGGTACCGAAAAATGGGGTTACTTTGACTCGAGGGCCTACTTTGACAGAATTGAGGCTTCTTTAACATTTTTAATTTCTTGCGTGTTTTGGGCTATTTTTACAGCAATTCAATGGTGTAGACGTTTCCTTGAAGGCGCACGAATAATTAAGTTGTTTTAAAAGAGAATGTTAATTGTTGGAGACACATCTGTGTCACTTTCAACAACAATGAATTCCCAACAAGGATAAAATTGTGATTTTCGGATAAGGACTGGATTTGTTGTGTAAGATGCAAGCTCTGGATCTGTGGTATGTGTAACAGATGATCGAACAATTCTCAATATCAATGTGAACCAAGTGAAGATAAGGTGTGAAAATCTGTTTTTTTACTGTTGTTTCAAAAATTCACGTTTTCTAATTAATCCCTGATTGTCTAACTACAATAATTATATAATTTTTGTGTTCTGTTGCGTGTCAGAATTCATAAACAAGTTTAAGTTTATTTTGTCAAATTACAGTTATAAAAACATTTGTAGTAAGGTTGTTTACAATAAAAATATTTATAAAAAGATAAATTGGTGTCAAAGTAGTACATACAGCGGGTCTACTTTGAATTATAGTGAAAACAAATGTGATGTCAAAGTAGCCCCAGCACATGGGCAAAACAGACCTAAACAAAACTCAATGCTGTCCTACTAAGTTTTTATTTGAGGAGAACAGTACCAAATGGGATTTGTGGTTCAATTGGTACAATAAATCATACATTCAATTTTTTCGGCATAAATCATACGAGTTAGACCTTAAAAACCTTCAAAAATATGTCAAAGTAGCCCCGTTTTACGGTATATTTTACAAAATAAATTACATTATTACTAAAACTGAAATTGTAAATATGTTAAATTAATTATTTTTTCATAACAATTTACTACAGAAAACTCTTAACTTACGTCCCTCTGAACAGAACATTAACAGTATGATGTTACGAGATAAACATTTGCTTCATTTTTTTAAAATACAATAGGAAGTAACATTAAGAGGTTTGTTTAATAATTAAAACATTTTATCTGTTCATTCTTACCTCTTAGAGTTGTTTTTGTCGAACATATGTTTTAGAGCTTCTTAGCCCCATCGTCAGCGATTACATACTGAATTTTCTCATGTTGTCGGCCCTGATTCTTGATTCCTGCTCTCTTTGTCTCTGGTCCAATGAATTTACTAATGAGGTAATGAAGTTCCTTTCTGCGACAATTTCAAAGTTCATAATTCTTTCCTTGTTCTTCTGTATATATATATGTTTCCCATATGGTGAGTTCATTTTTGTTTTCTAACTGTTTTATAATTTTGTGTTTGCATCTATTTTGTAATTAAATTTAATATTTTCATTTCAGTGACTACTCATGTTTGGTCAGAAAAACACAACATAGATGTAAACACAAAATTATTAAAACAGTTAGAAAACAAAAATAAACTCACCATATGGAAAAAAATCTATATACAGAAGAACAAGGAAAGAATTATGAACTTTGAAATTCCCGCAGAAAGGAACCTCATTGGACCAGAGGCAAAGAGAGCAGGAATCAAGAATCAGGGCCAACTACATGAGAAAATTCAGTCTGTAATCGCTGACGATGGGGCTAAGAAGCTCTGAAACATATGTTCGACAAAAACTATTCTAAGAGGTAAGAATGAACAGACAAAATATTTTAATTATTATTTGCTTCATAGTTAGATTAAGCCTCCCATCAGGTAATGCTAAACAGTGTTTATTCTTTTATCATATAAAGTTTGTATATTTATGTAATTGAAGTCTACGGTTTTACTACAGTGCAAACAGATTATTCAATAGCGGATATCCTAATTTTCTCAGTTGCGGGCGCAAGGAACTTATCTGGAGCGAGTATATCAGCTGGTCTTCCGTCACAGAAACATTTAGTATTGTAATTTGTACTTGCTCAGTTTTTATTGTGATCTAGTTCTTTTCATTTTTGAACTAGTGGAATTCTGAATAGCTTTAAGTAATTTTGTTGCTTGACGAGCAGACCCGTAACTTACTCCTGTTACTTGCGCAAAACGCGTAAGAGACCTTTACGGGGCGTCCTCTAGTCTCTGTCCTATCTCGTCTATTTTTATTTTCGTAAGGACATGTCTCGTCTTTCGTATTTTATGATAATTTACTGAATCTATTTGTTTTAATTATTTGCTAAACTTCTTATTGTATTGCCATTAGACACGCGACTATTTGGAAATTTGTTCGGGAATGTTCGTCGTGTATTCGCAAACAATGTTCTGTATTTAAGGTACGTATTATGTATATATATATATATATATATATATATATATATATATATATATATATATATATACAATGCCCCAAGTTTGCCATTTCGACATCATATATTGTTCTCTCCTGGCATGGGCGCAACCGTAACCCACTTATGAGATTGCGGCGCCTGGAAAGCGGGATTACGCTTCTCCGATATGATGTGTGATAATGATGATGATGATGATAGTGGTGCGCCAGGAGATTCCTTAATACTAAATTTAATCTAAGGAGAATATGAACGATGATGTGCTTATGACGTTCGATGACCGTTTTGGACTTTAAAAGTTTCCTGACATTTGTCTTAGGTGAGGAAAAACTCCAAAAAAAAAAACTCACCCAGAAAAACTTGTCCTAACCGGGGATCGAACTCGAGCCCATGTTGATAAGGCAGCACGCTACCCCGAGACCATAGCGGTGGACTGTGTGTGTATATATATATATATATACACACACACACACATTCATGTAATGAAAATGGCATTGAAACAACACAGAACACTAAGCATTAGAGCCTGATAGACACACCGTATCATACACACTGAGTAATAGTCACGGCTTAGCGAATGGTGGGAGATGAGACAGCTAGTGCCGCGACTGAGTAAATTGGAATCTCCATCATCATCACTGGACTACAGCCCTAAGTGGGCCTTGGCCTCGTCCAGAAAATTTCTCCAACTTATCTTTATTTGCTTAAGATTTCATAACATTGGTACCTTTTTTTTTTTTTTACGCCCAACCAACTATCCTGGTTGGCCAATGATTTGCTGCCAGGGTTTTATTACTTAAACTCCAAGCGCGACAGGCCTAGAAGGCCCTTGGCTGACCAACCGGCTGCCGGCCTCACCTCCACATGTGTTAATCACAGAGGTAGACGATCATCTAGCTAGTGTAGGAGTGACATGGGGGGTGACATGTAGTCAGCATGTCGGATCCCCCAGCCGTTATAGCTGGTATTCTCAACCTGGAGTCGCTACTTATTGTAGCTACCCAAATGTCTTACGACGCTGGGTGGGCACCGGTCCCATACTGGCCGAAATACCATGAGAAAAATGTCTTCCCGCCATGGAGACTCGAACCAGCGCAAGTCCCGTAGCTCTGCGCCAAGACTTCTTGCCTTAACCACTCGGCTACGGCGCGAGACATTAATGACATTACCCTGGCTTTTATTTATGGCCCATTTGATTCCAAAATTAGAATCTCCGCTATTGAATAATCTGTTCGCACTGTATAAAATGCACACGAATTAAACATTAATACTAGGGCATTCGATAAGTAATAGCAACACTGTTGTAAATCGGTGGTGACCATTGTAATCTTGTAGTAAGTAATACCGCCCTTAAAAGTTGTTCAGTAGAATTTGTTTGAAAGGTGGAATTGGCCACCAAATTCACCAGAAATGAGCCCTTGTGATTATAACGTATCCTCAAAGATCAAAGAACCATTATAAGGCATACGATTTCAATCAAGAGTTGATACCAGGAAAGCTGTAGATCGACCAGATGAGAGAGGTACCCAGAAATGGTGCTACAGATGGAGTTCGCCGTCTTCCAAGGATTTGGCAACATATAATTAACTTGGCAGGAGACTATAAATGATGTTCGTAATGTCAAAAATAACCTAAATATTTTTGTGATGTTATATCAATAATGTCATTACTGTATTCACGTAGACTTTCACGGCCGGAGTTGCTATGATGATCTTGATGAAGATTTTCGGGCTGTAGACCGTGGTCATGAGGCTTGTAGTTCCCCGACGTCTCAAGACAACCCTTGAGGATGCCAGACGCAGTCTCTGGCGAAACGTCGGGGAACTACAAGCCTCACGATCACGGCCAACAGCCCGAAAATCTTCATCAAGATCATCATTGTCATTACTTATCGAATGCTCTAGTATATTATGTAAATATTAAATACTGACCACATTGTTACCGGCCATATCGATGGCAGACATGTTATTCAGGAATTCCACAGTTTTTGGCATACTTCTGTATAAATGGTTCCTTGACATTCCATCAATTCCCAAGACGAGAACATTAAAGTGAGATTCATTTTTGGGAGAAGATTTTTCGCATCGGGATTCAATTTCAGGCTTAACTTGCACAAAAGCGTAATATTCACGGAACACTTCTTTCTCCAGAACAAAACATTGCACTAATATGAAATCATCGTGGACGATAACATCATAGAATTGTGTACAATTAGGCGAATATCTGTGGAATAAGATGCATTTATCATAATTTAATAACTATCGATCCATAGTAATTCTGCCCTAGGGCAGGTCTTTCGCTGCAATCATAGCATTTTCATGCTATGCTTTGCAGCTTTACTAGGGAATTACAGGTGTGGTAGCTTCCCATTGCTTTCCACACCGGTGAAGGATGATGATATTGATATGATGATTATGATATTAGTAGGATGATGATGATGGCCGGATGATTTTCGTGGACCGTTGGGCCCTAAGCATCCTGACATTTATCTTACAGGTGAGGAAAAACCCCGAAAAAAACCTCACCCAGGAGCCTATCCCTACCGGGAATCGAACCCAAGCCCGTTGCGTGACAAAGCAGTACGCTACCTCGAGACCACAGCGGTGGATTTAATAACTATATGCATGTTACATTCTTATTGATATACATATAAAGAGCGGTGCGTGGCATTCCAAAAGACACTCACAGGTAAGCGGGTCCAGAGTTAGCGCTTATCTTTCCCGGTTAAAGGGGTCCTCTGCATCGCACGTAACAGTCCGTTTTTATCTATCTATCTATCCTTGTCTTGTCCACCGCTGTGGTCTCGAGGTAGCGTGCTGCCTTGTCACGCAGCGGACCCGGGTTCGATCCCTGGTCGGGGCAGTTTTTCTGAGTGAGGTTTTTATCGGGGTTTTTTCCTCACCTGTAAGACAAATGTCATGAAAACTTTAAGGCCCAAACGGCTCCCGAAATCATATGGCCATCACCATCAATTATCATTATTATCATCATCATCATCCTTCACCGGTGTGGAAAGCAACGGGAAGCTACCACACCTACAATTCCCTAGTAAAGCTGCAAGCATAGCATGAAAAGTGCCATGATTCCAGTGAAGGACCTGTCATAATTAAAAAGCGTTGATATTTAATGTTTTGAAAAATTATTGTTGATTTTAACATTCACGCCTCATTCAAATGCAGAAAGCGACGGTCTTTGGGTTTAGTAAAATTACAGGGATATTAAATAGAATTAATTAAGTGAATGGTTTTTACAGATAGCATCCTCATTGATAAAATATACGTATTCGTGGCGGGTCCACATTAACCGAATTATTTTCTTATGTTTAATTATTTTATACAGCCACCATGTCATATAATATCAAACCAAACCCGTCAGTATTTTAAAACAGCATATACATAATATATTTAAGAGTTTTTTTCAACGTTTGTAATATTCAATAGCAGAAATTAAATTGATTCTTAGCTTGAAAAACTTTTAAAGTGGTCATTTTCATAAATATCACAAATAAACACTTCTTCTCACAAAGAATAAAATGGACTGGCCTTGAACCCGTCAAAGTTGATAAGGGGAAGAAGTTAAAATATTTTCTGTTCGATGGCAGCACCAGTTAAAGAAGATTTGAACAAGGTCCACTCAAACAGAAGGGTCCACATTACCCGAACTTCCCTACACAAGAAAATTCTAGTTAATCTATCTATGGGCCCCATTATAAAAACATATTAAATTACTTTCCAAGTCTGATAAATCCTTTGAACATTTCATTGTAACTCTTTTTAAAAATAATAAACATGAGATTGAAACTTTTCATTGGTTCTCCAATTTGTAATGAGAAATAATACGTGCCAAATCCTTGAAGTAAATAAAGGCTTAATAAAATATACTTATGCACTTTAGATCACAAATGTACGATTTACTCATAAAACTTGTTTGTACAGAATTGTATTGTGCATTACTTTATAATGATCGTGAATGTTGGTCTTATTTTCACATATCACATAAGGGATTTACATTAAATTAAAACGCTATTATTTAAATAGTTATACGCTCTCAATTGTGTTATTTCATACTATGTACCATTTCAATCAAATTTTTAACCTTGATCATCATATAAATTACGGTACTTCTCAGTAGGGCTAGGATTTTTATGTACTAAAAGGTAAGACTGCAACATAGTATAATGAGAAGTTAGACTTATGACTGTCTTTTGTTTTGGTTTGACACACAAATAGTTTAATAATATATACTATCTGCAGTGCAACCTTACCTTTCATTATTTAAAAATCCTAGCCCTACTTATCAGAGACCTCTCTATTCTAACTCCCCCTAGTTTACATATTTACTCCATTTATTGTTATGCAAGTATATTAGAATAGGGAAGAACTGTTATATTAAGTAATGCTTATTTGCATAATTACCAAACAAAACCTAGTAATATCATTATGTAGACTTAAGAAATTTTTATTGTCATATTGTTTTATGAGTAACATTTTTAAATAAATTACCAGGTTATATTAAAACTTATGCATATTTAAACGCATATATAGGCCTACAAATGTTCCTTAAGAAATACTTTAATAGCAAATGTATTCTATTCTGTCAATTCTACTGGAGATGGAAGCCGGTTTCTGAAAGGCCTACAGTTTTAAAAAAGAAAATTTTAACCTAGTTGAGACCAATGGCACCTGCCAAGATATTTATTCATTTTAATTTTTTACTTTATGATTATTCACATCAACGGAATTGTATTATGAATGTTATTAATACAGGGTGTTCCAAATAATGGACGGGGTTTCAAAGTTAATCAATTTTCCTTATATGATTATATATGGTATGATAAGAAAAATAAATGGCTGGACGGGATTCGAACCCGGAACTCTGAGTCTGTTATCCGTTACACCACCAGGCGAATCCAATTCCAACACTTATTTTTCTTATATATGTATTATATTCTCCATTATTACTAGATGTCGCGAGAACTCGGTCTTCACTGCCATCTAGTAGCTGACTATAACAAGTAAGCAAATTAAAGATAATATTTTTACTTTATAGCATGACGCTTTTGGAGGGTCGAGGTTTCAAGTCCCGTTGGGGGTCAGGATTTTTAAACTGACCCAAACCCTCTGGCGGCACTATGGCCCTGAGGTCGACTCAGCCTCTAACGGAAATGAGTACCAGACGCTTGTTCTGGGGATAAAAGCGGCCGTCACGCAGGGCTGACAACCCAGCTGACATAAAAGTGCCGATTGTCTAGAAAAAGTGGGAGCCTTAACCTCCTACTACCCCAAGGGCCTCCGGGCCTGTTGTTGGATCACTTTACTTTACTTTAGCAGTAACGCTTTATAGATGTTATAATTAAATGTTTAACATTGAGCAATTGAGCAATGCAAGCTTGCATTGCTCAATGTTAAACATTTAATTATAATAGGCCTATATATAAAGAACAAAAGTTACATGGGAGTAAAGAGAAACTCTTCGAGTTTTCATAACATACTTTATAAGTGTTTGATGTGAGCAGCTTTCGTCACAAGGCACACATCTAGCCGATAGTTGAATTCCTCCCAAACCTTAGGTCAGCATATTTGGAGTAATGGATTCAACAGCAGCAACAATATTTCTTCTTAAGTCTTGAAGGTCGATCGGAAGTGGTGGTACGTACACATGGTCCTTCATATACCCCCACAGGAAGAAATCACAAGGTGTGAGATCGGGAGACCGTGGAAGGTATAGGAATGAATCATATCATCCGGACTGACGCGTCATTTAGTGTTCGTGAACGTCCTGGACTTTTTCTTTTACAGATACATCTAGTTGTTTCTAACTGTTTATACCATCGACGTATAAGTTTATCTGTCGGAGGATCAATTCCAAATTGTCGTCGGAAAGCTCGTTGCAACAATGGAACCAGACCTCGCAAATTGCAACACACAGAATTACTTCTGTACAGGAATCGCCATTTTCACAAATTTACGCTGACTACGTAATGATGACAAGAAACAAATGACTGCTTACAGGATATGAAACTTTCACAGTTTTTATTTCCTTATAGCAAATAATCACGCATCCAATTTCGTTTGTAAAGCTATATCAAGTACTTAAAACCCCGTCCATCATTTTGGAACACGGTATATATTGACATTATAAGTTAGTATATGAAGGGTACAGGGAAAGTCACTTTTCCTTAAAACCTAGAAAAGGCACTTTTATTTATACAACATATCCACTTCTGCATCATCATCGTAACATATTATTTTCATTTCTTTATTACCTAGTAAATTTCCAATTTTAGTTTTTACTTCTTTAATTATTTCATTAATAACTAAATTAGATTCCCTATAAAATGTAAACTGCTAGTAGATGGCAACATAATAGAGCAAGTATCAAATTTCAATTACTTGGGTGTAATTATTGCAAGTTTAAAATAAGAAGTTATAAATCAAATAAATAAAGTCAATAGGGTTTAAGGCTGTTTAAAAGAAACCATTTGGAAAAATAAATATCTAAGAAAAGATGATAAAACTAAAATAAATAAATCGGTAATCAGACCAATTCGTACACATACAGCAGAACTAGACCAGAAACAAGTGATACTCGACGCCTACTGGAAACATGTGAAATGAAAGTTCAGCGAACAATAGAAAACATAACATTAAGAGATCACATTAGAAGTCATTTAATACTACATAGAATGTATATACAAAAAATAACCGAAAGCTATATAGTGTTAATATACATTTTACGAAACAAATCACTGCATTTTAAATGAACTGAACTTTATTTGAAACAATATAAAACAATAAATACGTACTTTCCGCCATTTTATCAGTAATTGGTCTCAAGGCCTAGTGTTTTTTCAACTAATTAACATTGCCCATACTGTTAACGTTAGTCAATTGTTTATGATGGATGCAAATATTTCCAACAAAGATGTTATTATTTTAATATTTTTTATTATTTTGAAAACACCATCGCGCAAAAAATTATGTACAACGCACGTTTGTGAAGTGTTTTACAGAATCTCGGAAATTAAAAACCTTGCTTTCGCTCGGTTTTTAAACATTTTCATCGCTTCTGTAAAAACCATAGTTAATTGAAAATAATCGTTCTTTATCTGCTCCTAACTCACACACTTATATCTCTTTGTCACTAAATAGAATTATTCTTCACGAATGTAATTATGCACCAAACTTTTTTAACGAAAAATCACTTATATCCATTTGCTTCTAATCGCTTCTATTACATGTTTGAAATATAATTTACGAGTAATAGAGAAGATGGTAGTGAAATGAGAAACTTGAATAGAAGTAATAAGAGATTATTTCATATTACTTACCAACCCAATATACGAGCGAGTTACAATATTTAAGAGATGCCAAAAATAAAATTAAAGGAAGAAAATAAAATTCAATACAAGAGTTGCTGGCAAGCAGATGATATGAAGTATTATTAAAGTTGTTAATACAGCCAAATATTAAAATGCAGATACTTAAATCTACCTTTGCACGTTTTTGTTCGATGGTAAGCAGATATTCATGCTTAGTTTCGATTTATTGTATTATGTTTATTCGATTGTATCGTGAATAATTTTTTTTAAATGTATCTTCATATATAGGGTTTCCAGTATAAAACCGGACACTCTGCGGCTGGCAGAGTGAAATGCGGACGAGGAGAGAGCGCAGCCTGACGGGTGAAACCCCGTGAGGCGTGTCCGGTTTTATATTGGAAGCCCTGTATTAATGATAACAATTCAGCTGAAAATTTAGCTGCTACGAAATAAGGAAAAAACATAATTTATGTGAGAAACGTTATCAGTCATTTTTTCTCAAATATTATACTGAAAATTCAATCAATTTTCAATAATATTTCCCCTAGTAACAATTTTGTACGCTTTCCTTAGCAGATAT
This sequence comes from Diploptera punctata, assembly GCA_030220185.1. Taxonomy (NCBI): domain Eukaryota; kingdom Metazoa; phylum Arthropoda; class Insecta; order Blattodea; family Blaberidae; genus Diploptera; species Diploptera punctata. The sequence goes on along the minus strand of JASPKZ010004212.1, from coordinate 319,859 downwards.
TTAATGAAACCATCCCTTGTACAAAAAAACACCAGATTACGTTTATATAACACTTTGGCTAGACCAGTGTTGACCTATGGTAGTGAAGCATGGACACTAAGAAAACAACATGAAAGCAGAATAACGGCTTGTGAAATGAGATTCATGCGCAGAACAGCGGGTTACACCAGATGGGATCGGAAAAGGAACACCGATATCTTAAAAGAATTGAAGACTACGCCAAATTTGGAATATATTAAACAGTACCAACTAAATTGGAAACACCATCTTGAAAGAATGAGTTCAAATCGGATCCCCAAAGCTGTTTATAATTATATACCAAGAGGACGAAGATCACTGGGCCGTCCTATGAAACGCTGGAGGGAATATTTTCTATAGGATCGTAACAGGCCTTGGCCTAATACTTGGAAGGAAGAAGAAGAGAGAAGAAGATATTTAATGAATTTTATCTTAGGAGATAACTTGAAAAAAAAAACAGCTAATAATTTACGTCCTTGAAATTGAAGGATTAATAATTGATTAGTTGCCCCGAAAAGAGACCTCACTAAAAAAAATCGAGTTTTCAGTGGATTAGTGACCTATCTGGAGAATGCCACGGTGTGGTGGATGTAAAACTATCCCTACTCTCTTCCAGATCTGTTTTATTTATTTTTAAATGTTGACTTTCAAGCAAATAGTGATCTATCTGTAACAAAGTGGCAGAAGCAGTTAGTCAAGTCTTGAGTAGCAGTACAGAAAAACAATTATTGCACATGTGCAGATTCATTCCACCACAGTTCCGTGAATCATAGAGAAATTGAGTGAAAATAAGACACAATGAATGTAACGAAATAACATTAAATGGAAAATAAATATTGAACACTGATTCAGTTAGAATCTTTTCTAACTGAAACAGTATTAAATATATATTTTATAATTAAAACATTTTGTCTGTTCATTATCTCTTACAGTTGTTTTTGTCGAACATATGTTTCAGGGCTTCTTAGCCCCATCGTCAGCGATTACCTCTTAGAATTTTTTTGTCGAATATATGTTTCAGAGCTTCTTAGCCCCATCGTCTGTAATCGCTGACGATGGGCTAAGAAGCTCTGAAACATATGTTCGACAAAAACAACTCTAAGAGGTAAGAATGAACAGACAAAATGTTTTAATTATTAAACAAACATCTTAATGTTACTTCCTATTGTATTTTAAAATATATTTTGTATTTCTTATTGTGGCATTTTTAGTTAAATATGGGTTAGATCATTTTTCCATTCTATAAAGATAGATTAGTTTTGCATTCAATTCTGTATTAAATTGTTAACATTCAGTTAGTAGCATATTATTTTGCATTCAAATTGGCTGTATGTGTTTCCAATAGGATGAGAGATTAAAATGTAGGCCTATATGATATAATAGGTCTAAAGGTAATAACCCGAAAATGTCACGTAGACTGCGATGGGCAGGACATGTGGCACGTATGGGGAATGAAAGACGCGCGCGGAAGCTTCTTGTAGGAAAACTAGAGGGGAAAACGCCCAGTTGGTAGACAAAGAATGAGGTGGGAGAATAACATTAAATATGATTTGAGGAAGTAGATTATACAGGGAATGATTGGAAAGCTTTAGTTCAGGATAGGGATGTATGGAGAGCTTATGTCCGCGCGGCCATGAACCTACAGGGTCGATAGTGCCAGTGAGTAGGCCTAAGTAATAACCCCAAAATGAACTTTTTTTTCTCCCCAACAATTTGTAGTTTATGGGTTAGATCTGTTTTCGGGGCAACTTATTCAACTGATAACAACAATGAAAGACCGATCGCGATGAGAACTTCCGAATTGTCGAGTTCAACACCGACTGCATTTGGCAGTGTCGGCTGCCGGGCCGGGCTATGTGTGAAGGCTTTCATTTGATTACACTGCATCCGGTGCCATTGCAGACTCCGGCTTTGCCGGTATGTGTGAAAGTGCCCATAGGTTACAGTGCCTACCGAATTTCACCTTCTCCCTTTTTTCATCATCATCGTCCCTCATACAACACACTTTACACTACACAAACACAAAAACATGCACTCATCCTACGTTCCTCTCTGTATACAATATAAGAATACATCATATACGTAAAGTGGTCTGCCAAAGTGGTGCCACATTAATTCCATATATCCGCACAGCACGGAAACCCGAGAAGCTCGAAAAGTACAATGGGTGGTATTAGAACACACACACACATACATACATACACTCACAACATTTTATAGGCCTATATTCAATTCAACGGTGATTCAAACTGGCTTTTAAATGTATTGAATACTACTCTATCAATATCCTGCTCATATTTTTATGACTGTTTCACATAAAATCAACTTGAAGTTAAGCGCAAAAGTTGGTATTATATTTAATGACGCTTTTTAATAGCTCAGATCAATATCGAAATTCAGATATCGGCGTGAAAGAGTCGGCCTATTTTGTTCAAAGATCTATTTCAGGCTTGTAAGTAGAATAAAATATTCTGCATTAAAATGTTAAATAAAACCTGTAGCCTATCTCTAATTTATCTAAATTCACCGAGTCGTTTTGGATCGTATGTATTCATCCGCAAAGAAAAAAAGAACGTCGTTCAGCGTTATATCGTTACAAGGAATTCGATGTAATGTGTGGTAAATTAATGGAATATGGATTGTGTAGTGCTTCATAAAATGTTGTTTTACTGCTTTTTCTGGATGGTCCGCAGTTTTTTCTTTTTTTTTTTTCATATTTGGTGTTCCTAAGATTGATTTTAAAACCAAAAATATTTCGAATTCGGATGTCCTCTTCTTGCACCGTAATCAAAATTATGATGCAGAAATCTCGCGCATCTTCAAATCAGGCCGGGATAGATTATTTTAAGGACATAAATAACCTGAGTATGACTTCGGAAGGGAAGTAAAGCTATGTAGAAAAAAACTTTAGTTTGATTTCCACCATAAATTTAGTATAGGCCTAACAGTGCGCATGCTTATATATTTATAGAGTTGACGCCAAGGTGGAACCGCATAGCTTATCTATGAAGTCCTATAATTTTTAGATATAACAAGACAGGATAAGATATAAGAATGAACCCCTCCAAACAGTCAACTTCTTCAAATACCTGGGCGTGACCCTCCTGACGACAATAAAATCATTCAGGATTCACATTAAAGCAAGAGCAGCAGCAGCCACAAAGGCAATTTTTGACATAAGGTTTTTATCCAAATTATCTCTAAAAACCGCCATGAAACTCTTCGATGCCAAGATCATACCTATTTTAACATACGGTATAGAATTAATCTGGGAAAAACTAGGAATAAAAGACCTGTCAACGATAGAGGCCCTGAAAGCCCGGTCCCTAATGTCAGCACTAGGATTATCCAAACATACCCAATCACGACTCGTCTATGAACTTGCCAGAGAGACCTTCCTAATAGAAGATTTCAGGACCAAATTTAACCTACCATTTATGGAGAACTGGGGAAAGCTAATGGATATGAAAAGATAGAAACAACAGAGATCTTGTCCGAATTTTACTCTACAGAAGCAATGGTAAATAGAATGTGGATGGAAACCAACCAAGATCTACTCCACTTTGTAAATTCCCTAGCAACGCATGGATACCGCCACAAAGTATGTAAAGTGAAGACCTACCACGACCCCAACTCAACATATGTATGTGAACTTTGTGAACTATCTTGTAATCGTTACCACATTACAACATGTAAAAAACTACCCAAGTCAATAATTGAGACATTCATTTAATAACACTGTGTAAACGAAGTGTAGGAAGACTAATCTTAGTTAGTTCCATGCACAACTTGCGCGCTTTTTCGTTTATTATAAAAATGTTTATATACTTTTCGCTCGATGGCACCACATAGATGTGAAATCAATATGACCATCCTTCGCAATAAATTCCCAAACATTTACGAAATTAATTTACACTAACTGCACCCTTCCTAACCTAATAAAATAAGTTACATGCATATAATTTAATGAAGTGTACACTATTCTGATGTACACGAACTAACTCTTACACTAATCTAACAAAATTAAGCTAATTTTTTTAATATGGTGTGGAATCAATTCCGAATGTTGGTCACGCCGATTTCACAGATATCTTGTGAACGTTGCATTAAGCATTCGCGCATCTCGCGCATGCGCGCTGTGGTTCTGTAGAACTTCGAAGAAAACATCGCGTACGTAAATAAATATTTAATAATTGTAAAAAAATGGTATAACTGTTATACGCCAAGGTGGAACCATATATCTATGAAGTCCTATAATTGTTTTAGATATAACAAGACAGGATAAGATATAAGAATGAACCCCTCCAAACAGTCAACTTCTTCAAATACCTGGGCGTGACCCTCCTGACGACAATAAAATCATTCAGGATTCACATCAAAGCAAGAGCAGGTTTCAAAAAGGATGGCGCAAACTTACATGGTTGGAATTACACGATAATAGAAGCAACAATATCCCAGTAAACATGGGTCCGCAAACGAGCCGTTTGCGAGATAATTACGAATGTATGGTTACAAGCAGCCACTGACGTCATTGTTTGAAACATCGTACGGCTTGAGTTAAATTATTTATCGATCGCCTGTTTACGTTCTGGTGGAATGACAGTTAATCATCCTTAACAAAATAAATGATCGTCTCTGCACAACCTGTCGTTCCTTAATTTTTGTCGGCGAGTTCCAGGAACGCCACTTGAAGCCATCCTAGGTTCTTTGTTTACAAAACTGAACATTGCCGAGAGATGGAGTTGTAATCAAACCATACACGCAGAACGTACAGGACGGATACAGTACACAGTCTCAAAAGGTATCAGTCTCGTCTGAGGAGTGCCACTTGTGTTGTGTACAATTGAACCTTACAGTAACGAAGAGTATGCGGATATGCATTTCATGTACGGTAGGGCTAATGGCAATGGACGGGAGGCTGCACGCTTGTACCAAGAAACATATCCTGATCGAAGACACCCCGAAATTCGTACATTTACAAGGGTCCATAAGCGCCTGAAAGAAAATGGGGGTTTTGCACATGGCAGAGCAGTAGGTAGGCCTGCTCGCATTACGCCTGAGGTTGAGGATATGGTGTTGGAAGCAGTACAGCTCTCTCCAGGAACCTCGACGAGAAGAATTGCCACACAAGTGCCTGTACTAAGCCACAGTAGTGTATGGAGAATTTTACAGCGCAATTTACTGTACCCTTACCCCTCCAACGAGTTCAATGTCTCAATGATGCGGACATTGTTCCTAGAGTGATGTTTTGTCAGTGGATGCAACAACAGTCTGTAGACAACCCTCGTTTCGCATGTAACATTTTATTTAGAGACGAAGCAGGATTCACACGCGATGGTGTTTTTAATTATCATAATACACATTTTTGTGTGAAATAAACCCACATGCTGTTCATGAGTCACCACATCAACACCGTTTCTCACTGAATGTGTGGTTAGGGGTACTAAGTGATCATCTCATTGGGCCACACGTTCTTCCACGAAAACTTAATGGACGGAGGTACCTTAGGTTTCTGCGGCGTCATCTTCCAGGATTGCTTGAGGATGTCCCCCTTCAGCAACGCCGGAGTTTGAGGTACATGCATGATGGAACTCCGGCACATTTTGCTGCTGCTGTGAAACGGCATCTAACGCGCAGATACGACCAAAGATTGATAGTTCGAAGCGGATCTGTACCTTGGCCTCCAAGATCACCTGATCTAAATCCTTTGGATTGTTGTGTCTGGGGTCACCTCAAAAGCGAAGTGTACAGCACACCCGTTAACACGGTTGAAGAACTGGAGCAGAGAGTTGTACATGTTTGTCAATAATTCAGAAATGGTCCAGGGGTTTTCGAAAGAATTTGACATTCATTGCAGAGACGAGCACAGTATTGCATCCAGATGCAAGGAAGACACTTCGAACACCTCCTTTAACAGGTAACCCATAAGTGAAGTGAACTGTGAACTAAATGAGATGAAAAATTAATAGTAAAGTCTAAATTAAAATTAATTTGTACTAACTAGGACGATGTTTACAATGAAGTCAGTGGCGGCTTATAACCATACATTAGTAATTATCTCGCAAACGGCTCGTTTGCGGACCCATGTTTACTGGGACATTGTTGCTTCTATTATCGTGTACTCTCAACCATGTAAGTTTGCGCCATCCTTTTTTATACACTCTGTATAAGTAGGCCTATCGTAAAACTTTTAAGATAGTACGAAATCTTATTAAAGACATAATAAGCGCGTAGAGCAACAGAATTTACAAAAATATAGTATAGAAAATGAAGTTGGGCCGCCATGTGTCCTATGTTATAGATATACGGGTACAAAAAAGGAACTCTAGCTTGAAATAAGAGGTCATTTCAAGCTCATATTTTAATTGCTACGCTAATTACCTGAGTTGTATAGAGTGTCTTTAGGGCCTATATACAAATGAAACTACTAGAAAAGCACGTATCTAAACATCTCACGGGTAGGATCATACGTAGTTATCACAAGAATATAAAGAAGACAAGTTTGTACACATACCCATAGTAATACTATTACTGTAGTTGTAAGCATTTTAATACTGTAGTTCTATTTACTTTTTTCTCTATATACTGTTTCATGCGAAAGATCTATCGAATGTTTTATAGATACGATAGCATTTCAAATTATGTTTCTAACATTTATTTCATTACGAGATGTTATATTGTACCAACAATGTTAACAAAATAAGAATGAAACATAATTGCCAACTAAATATGTTATACTGCTAATTTAGCTGCTAAAATTCAATATTCGCTAAACAAAACTGTGTGATTTACTTATAAAAAGTCAATTATAATCATGTTTATAATAAATTTGTATTCTCAAATTATACTGTTACCGTTTTTTAATACGTATTTCAAAATTTGAATATCTGAATCTGTTTTTTCATTAATTTATATTACGTAACAAACGTTTGCTTTCTCATCAGTGTGGTCATTCCGGCCTTTGATTAGGGTTTTTCGAGCAATAAAAAATCCCCTGGGTTGGTTACCAGCCATCCACAGAGCATCATTAGTGGTAGGCCTGCTACCTTATAGCCTCTAGTCAGGCGTTCAAAATATGGCATTTCCTCCGTATTTGATAGAACGGTTATCGTCACATGCCATGTGGCCTAAAAAGGAAATATGCTACAATTTTTATTTTGCGCTATAGTGCGTTTTGTCGTACTTACCAGCAATGGCGACCAAGATTGAAAGTTCAACTTCCTACATTTCGGGGTTGCCAATCTAAATAACTATACTGAAATATACAACCCACGTGCGGGAAGTAAAATCACTGCCCTTTATGTATATACAAAAAAATCCAAACGCTAGTGATAATATACATTATATGAAATAAATCACTGCATTTTAAATGAATTGGACTTTATTTGAAACAATATTGAAAGTTGACTTAACAAAATTGTACTGAAAACTTTTAGACTTTTTAGCTTTAAGTCCAATATTCTTCTTTTTGAGGAAGCTAACTAGTGTAACAAAATCTGCAATAGCCTATTGATACCTTCTTTTAAATTTATCATCGTCATCAGCATTGAATATTCTGACCACAAACTCGCTGGAGACTTTAATGTTTTACTCCTAACACGAAATAAGCAACCATACTTTTTTTCACTTACACTACAATTCTTTTCCTCCAGCCACTTTCTGAATGAAATGTATGTTTTCTTCATATATTAATTTAGATTTCTCTGGCACTAAAGAAGCACATCCAACTTCCCATGCTTCTTCAATTTCGTCGTTTTAATTACAATCATTCATACTTGCAGCCATTTTATGCGAGATTGATATGAAGGCCTGCTGTAATCTCAACAATTATTTTCGGCATTTAGTATATATAGGCCACATTGGCCAGACTGCTAACGTCAGTCAATTGTTTATACTGAACTCAAATATTTCCAACAAAGATGTTATTATTATACTATTATTTATTACTTTGAAAACACCATCGCGCAAAAAATAATGTACAACGCACATTTGTGAAGTGTGTTACAGAATCTCGGAAATTAAAAACCTCGCTGTCGCTCGGTTTTTAAACATTTTCCTCAATTCTGTAAATACTACTTCCCAACCTCGTATTGTAATATACAATTATATAGAGCTATCATATAAAGAGCCTTTACCGTTTGACAAAATCGTTAATGCAGAGCGAGTTGGCTCAGACGGTAGCGTTGAGACCAGTAATCAGAAAGTAGCTCGGTATTCTAGTGCAAGAAAACAGCCTACAACATTTTGAAGAAGAATATTTTTAACCCTTAAATTGGTAAAACACAAATTTCTCCTGTTAGTTATTTGAATGTGGAGGACCGCAGTGAAAACGGAATCTTGTATAACTGTTATTATTGGGTGTATTGCATAATTATATACACATTTAAGTGGTTTATTTTTGTTCGTTTTCTTCTGGTTGAGGGTCTTTCCACTTTTCAGCGGTTGCCCTTTTACCAGCCGGCTGCTGGCCCTTGACATCCAAATGTGTCAATCACAGAGGTAGATGATCAACAGCCAGTGTAGGGGTGACATGTGGTTAGCATGTCGAGTCCCCCAGCCGTTATAGCTGGTTCCTCAACCTGGAGCCGCTACTTATTGTAGCTACCCAATTGCCTCACGATGCTGGGTGGGCTCGTTTTCTTCTGATTTATTAAAAATATTAAATTAACTAAACCAACTGATGTATCTAAAAAGATACATTACGAATTTAAGGGTTAAAAAAACACACACACAAATTATTGTAGCAATAGTGAATAACGATCTGAAGAACGTGTGTGTGGTGTGATGAAAGTTCGAAAAATACCTGAAAACTTAATGAAAACTGGAGATGAAATAACTAAAACGCCATATTAATATTATTAGCCTATATTAATTTATTTTATTATTTATTATTACGATGGTTTACTGCACACTAAAAGCACAGAAATCAACTTCCTTACAAGAACAAAAGGCTGCACAAGATTGGATCGGATGAAGAATTAAGATATAAGAATAGAGTTAAATAGGTATATCCACTGAATTATAAAATCAAGGAATATAGAGATAAATGGTTTAGACGTGTAGGAAGAATGAATGTAACAAGATTACCATAAATGGCATTTAACTACAAGCCAAGAGGTTCAAGGAATGTAGGAAGGCCAGTGAAAAGATGGACAGAAAAACTGTAAGGAGAAACAGACAATTTGCCTAGCCCGTGAAATGAAGAAGGAAAGAAGAATATGCTGTAAGTATTAATTTCATAGTTTAGAGAAAAACGCATTTTAAATATTTCGATACACAATTAGGCTTACACAATGATAAATACTACACCATATTGCTACCACAGAACTTCAAGAAACATCTAGTATTGAGCTACCACATTTGTGCACAATAAAGATACACCTCAGAGAATTTTGAGTTTGTACTTAACTCAATTTGACCGGAAAATGTACTTAACACCTGTGTGCACTAAGCCATCAATTTATATTATCTTCAAACATAAAAAAATGGAGATGCACAAAATAAAATACAAGAATTTAATTATTTGCGCAGAACACTCAAAAGAACATTACTAAACCAGAAAAGAAACAATCTTATAACTTGATAAGGTAATAGCTATCCCATCCCTCCTATATGGATGTAAATGCTGGATTTTGGCAAAGAAAGAATCAAAGGAAATGTCTTCAGAGGTGAGATTGTTGCGACCGGTGGTGGTAGGATATTAAAGAACAGATGAAGAAAAAAATATACATCAGAAACCTTTAACGAGGAAATAGCACAGTATTAGAACTCGTATTATGAACATGTATTTTAAGAATGGAAGACCACCGACTCCCCAAGAAAGGTTTCACATTAAATAAAATAAGAGATTAAAAGAACGCCAGTCGGAGAGAGATGGATAGATCAATTCGATATGCTTTGAGGTCAGAACAGACCAACAGACTAAATAACGCTGTTGATGACGATGTAGCGTTGGAAAATTGCCAATAATTAGGGATTCTATTCTATAGTAATTCTACCCAAGGGCAGGTCTTTCACTCCAATCATAGCATTTTCATGCTATGTTTTGCAGCTTTACTAAGGAATTAGGGGCACGCCGTAGCGTAGTGGTTAAGGCACTACACTACAAGTCGGAAGGTCGAGGGTTCGAGTCCCGGTGGGGAGAGGATTTTTAAACTGACCCAAACCTTCTGGCGGCACTAGGGCCCTGAGGTCGACTCAGCCTCTAACAGAAATGATTATCAGACGCTTGTTCTGGGGGTAAAGGTGGCCGTAACGCAGAGCTGACATCAAGTGCCGATTATCCAGAAAAGTGGGATCCATAACCTCCTACTACCCCAAAGGCCTCCTGAGGCCTGTGGTGGAATCACTTTACTCTTACTAAGGAATTATAGGTGTGGTAGCTTCCCGTTGCTTTCCACACCGGTGAAGGTTGATGATGATGACCGGATGATTTTCGGGGACCGTTAGGCCCTAAGCTTCCTGACATTTGTCTTACAGGTGAGGAATAACACCGAAAAAAACCTCACCCAGAAGCCTGTCCCGACCGGGAATCGAACCCGGGCCCGCTGCGTGACAAGGCAGCACGCTACCTTGAAACCAAGCGATGGACAATTAGGGATTATAGGTACAAAAATAAAGCTAAGTTACAAGGATCGAACTTTACTCACACTAACCTTATATTGGTTCATTTTGTGTAGCGTATGTTACTTTTAAATTTAATAGGAAAAATCACGTGAAATAAATAGCCCTTTACGGAGGAAACGTGAATAAACATGTTGGCAAACATATTGCTAACACAAGAAATATCCTTATAGTTAGTCACTTGTTTTCCATTACAAGGTTCAAAAACTGTTATTGGCATTAGAATAGCCACGAGTTCGAAGTAATTCTAGATTAAAATTTTACTATAACCACATTTCGTCATATTAAAGTTCAAGTCAGTTAATTTCTTCAGGAAAAAATACAAATAGAACAATAGAAACGTGCAGTATTCATCCAGCCTTCTCAATAAGGGGACCATGGGCAACATTCTCCTCTTAACCATTTCTGTTTGCCCGTCATCAAAAAATTGCATTTAAAATGTATTAAAAATGAGATTCACTATTTTTTTTAATGTTCCGTTTAATACAGTTGGAATTTGTAATTCGTGTCGTGGTGCATTATTAGCCCTTATACCAAATTTTATTTATTTAGTCTGGTGGAGTTAAGGTCATGTGGCCTTCTCTTCCATTCACCAGGACAAACATATGTTACATTCAAATACAAAAAATCACAATAATATTATATACTGAATGATTATCTGGCCAAACTGAATAATAATAATAAAAATAAGATCTAATAATATAATAAAGTTAAAGATAATTTAAATTAAATTAATAAAAGAATATATACACAAGGGAGGAAAGGAGATTACGAGTATTTGAGAATAAAGTTCTTAGGAAAATTTTTGGACCAAAGAGAGATGAACAGACAGGTGAATGGAGAAGACTACATAACAATGAACTACATGGTCTTTATAGGAAGCCAGATATAATAAGAACAGTTAAGTCCCGTAGACTGCGATGGGCAGGACATGTTGCGCGTATGGGGAATGAAAGACGTGCATGGAAACTTCTTGTAGGAAAGCCAGAAGGAAAACGCCCAGTTGGTAGACCAAGAATGAGGTGGGAGAACAACATTAACAATGATTTGAGGGAAGTAGATTATACAGGGAATGATTGGAAAGCATTAGCTCAGGATAGGGATGTATGGAGAGCTTATGTCCGTGCGGCCATGAACCTACGGGTTCGATAGTGCCAGTGAGTAAGTAAGTAAGTAAGTAAGTATACATACACAAAGGAACAACTCCAATCTACTATAAATAAAAAATACAAGGAAATAATGAACTGTAATTAACCAAATTTTTTTTTTTCGCCCTAACCGCATAACAAAACCCAAACTGGTTTAAAGACACTGAAAAAGACCTAATAGAATTAAATATCACAGAAAATTCACTAATCGATCGAACAGCTAAATTAATTATTCGAGATGAAAACATAAGGTTCCTGGATAAATCTAAACAAGGATCAAAACGTATTTTCTAGGAAGAAGAGAGGAAAAGATCAGAAAGAGTGAAAAAATACTGGGCTCTAAGAAAGAAACAATACACAGATAAATGATTGATCCAACGTACCCCAAAGAGGGAGAAACTGAAGGAAAAAATAATAATATATCGCTTACCGGTATATATTGGCCTATAGATAGAAAATACTGGCATATCTTAATACTACTTTTTATTAAATAAAGGAAACATACATTACTAATTGTTAAAATAATACTGTCTGAAAGTTTATAATAAAATTTTCAGTTTGTTTCTGAAAGAATCTCATGGAATTTCGGCCAGTATGGGACCGGTGCCCACCCAGCATCGTGGGGAATTTGGGTCGCTACAATAAGTTACTACTCCAGGTTGAGAAGACCAGCTATAACGGCTGGGGGATCAGACATGCTGACCACATATCACCCCTACACAGGCTTATGATCGTCTACCTCTGTGATTAACACACGTGGACATGAGGCCAGCCGCCGGCTGGTAGGCCAAGGGTTTTCTAGACCTGCCGCGCTTGGAGTTTTTTCTGAACGATGTTAAAGTTTGGCATACTCTGATATAAGGTGGAAGAGAATTCCATGTTCTAGCAAGAGAAACTCAAATATTTTGAGTTTAAAATGTATGAGTTATCAAACGGTCAAAATCACTTTAGACAAAAAAACAATAAAGAGTGAGGTTACTCAGCATTCAAATAAATGTAAGTATGAGTTTACTTCAATATGTATGAATACTGAAGGAAAGATCAACAATTTTCAGTTTCTTCGGAAGCCTTTCACTTCAGACATCTCACAGAAATGTCTGCATGATTTTTAAAAATGAGTTCTTCTTTGACAAAATGAAGTTTAAATTTGAAGTTAAGTGTCAGTGAAGAACTTAAATAATAAACTACTTTGATCTGTGAGAACACTTTCAGTGCAATGAGTTTTAACAAGAATAGGGAGTTGTTTAAGGGATGATACACAAGAAAACACTTCACGTGTTTCATACCAATTTATAAACCGTACTATGGAGAACTGACATAATGAGTTAAGACAGTGTCTCAATTCAAATTTGGCTGTGAAAGGGCCGATAAAGTTTGCTCAGAAGCCTTTTTTTTCAGGCTTTAAGTTCTTCCTGCATGCCGTAAATGTATGGTATATCATTCCTGCCTAATATTTCAACCCCCAATTGTAATTTCTTAAAATTAAAATTCTAATGCATTCCAATAGGTGAAAGATAGTAAATCTTTTTAATAGATAAGAGTCTACTAATTAAAGTATTGTATTCAATATTGATAATATATTGCAATTTCCTTCAAAAATCCATCGATGCAGTCTGGTTTTGAACCCGCGAACTTTGGAACCAAATACGAGAATGGAAATTACTTGTCCACCAGTACCAACATAAAATCATCGGTAAAATAATAATTTATCATTACTATTATTTTTTAAATAAATATTCTAATTCTTAGCCCACGCGGAAAACATAAAACCGTCGCCCATGTTTCAATTACACCACAATTTCAAAATGTTTTGTCGAAATTGTTTTCCATCTCTCGATTATACTATGCAACTTGTTCCTTTTTCGCTTTTAAATAATAATAATAATTATTATTATTTCAATAAAAATGTGCATTTTTAGTATTATAACCATACTCATGTGGCGCTGTATACCAAGAGTACAATTCTGCAGTATACATATCCTCCTGACATCTTACGGAGAAATTTAGAATTATCTGCTGTATCCTCATAAGAATCGATTATAACGGAAATTTCAATAAATGTATTGAACTCGAAGCTGGGATCAACCATTACTTTTATGGGCGCCAAGTGCAAATGAAGAGTAACTTGGACAAAAATGAAATAATGAATAAAAATTATTTCAGAATTTACCGTTTTTCTCTTATACATAATCAATCATCATCATCATTAACATATTGAGGTTCTTTTTCTCAGCAAGTTGGCTGTAAGCGTTCTGGACTCTTAATCGGGAGGTCTCGGTTCAAATCCCGGTACTGACCAACCTGTCTTAAATTTTTTTCCTGGTTGTCAAGCCAAATGCTGGGTTGGAATTTCATTACCAGGACTCATTTCATCATACATTTCACAATGTAATTTAAAAAAATAATAAAATAAAAATACAAACAAATGAAACATATGCTATATGGCCTTGGAGTCCCTATAAGAAAAGGTATTTTTCTGAACTTGTTCCTAAGACTTAAAATGTCCCTGACAGGCCAACAATTGTTTTGGCCTTCCTCTGCTTCTGAATCCTTTAGGCTGGTATAAAAAAAAGTGTTTTTTTAGTAAATTTGGGTCCATTTGCTGCAAATGATAATGCTAACTTATTCGCAAAAATCTGAATGTCTTCTATAATTTTTATGATCCTTAATGTTGCCCTTTATTATGAATACATAGTCTTTTATATAGATTTTTTATTGTTTTATAGATTATTTTAATTATTTAAGCAAAGTCTTTTGAAATAGAGTTTAGACATTCAAAGTCTGTTGAGATAGAGTATAGACATGATATAGTTCAGAGCAAAGTCTTGTTTAAGCTAACTGTAAACATCCCTACATTTAGATCATTGGAATGTTAGTTGGTACAGTTAGGTTGACTGGAGGTCATTTTTGAGTATATAACACTTGAGAAGTGAGGGTCTCGTGTCTGTCTGTGTGTGTAAACGGCTGGAGGGTAAGTCACCGACCATTTTTCTTAATAATGTAGTCCATTTCTTTTGGATTTTGAATCAAGTACCATTAACATTTTTGAAACTATATTTTAAAAAGGGATATAACATTTTTAATCATGTAGATTTGGTTAGATTAAAAAAATTCCACAACTCCCTCTTCTCAACCCCCCAAGGAAGTACTGTAGGTTTTAATATAGGCTTAGAGTAGATTTAGGGCTAGATTATTTAGGGTTTCTAATTATTTATACTTTAGTAATAAAATAGTTTAAAATAAGACTTCTTTTGTTTATTTCAACACATGTATAACTGTACATCCTCATACTAATGCTCGGCTAGATAAACGCTACCAGATTTTCCAAGTCCCGAAGGTCCTTTAAGCCTAAGAAATCCAGTTGGGTTTATAATACCCTTCTATATGATTTTTTTATTTTTGTCTAGTCTAATATACTAGAAGTTTGCTGCCTTGTGCAGAGATTTGATTCATCAAAGGCTAAGGGAAGACAACCATAAAAAATTACTGGAAGTCATGAACCTGAGACATACATCTCCATACCACTTACGCATCCATAGGTAACATACATACATACATAAATACATACATACTGTTCTGCCCAAATGCAGGCCTTTCACTGCAATCTCAGCATTCTCCACTCTTTCCTTAACTCAGCCTTCCTTTTTTGTATCTGCATACAAACCATTTATTTTAATATTGTCTATCATCTAATGTATTTTTCTCTCTCTACCTTCTTTCCATTGACGATTCCTTTTAGGGAATCCGTCAGCTGGCAGCTTCTTCTTAGCCAGTAGCCAATCCAATTTCTTTTCCTCTTATTTATGAGTTCCAGCACTGTTCTTCTTTCATCCACTTTGTCTAGCACTACTTTATTTTTTATTTTGTCTATCCATTTTATACACTCGATTCTTCTCCATATCCACAATTCAAAATCATATAGTCACTTTTCCCCATTCCATCGTAATGTTCAAGTCTCAGCACCATACAATGCTACACTCCACACAACGCACTTTACTAGCCTCTTTCGTAATTATTTTGCCAAAGTTATGCAGAAAATGCTTCTATTCCTTGTAAAAGCTATATGTTGGTACTTTATAATGGATAAATTCTATTCTACTCAAATTCTTCAAGAAACCCAGTCAGTTAGAAATGCCAGCTACAAGATTGTCTAAACAAATATTCATCTAATAAGTTAGTAGAAGACACAGAAGCATATTGCTGGAAAGTACTTGAAGATAGAACAGGCAATTACCTTGAAGTGAAGACGATGATGATGGTGATGAAATTAAACCGTTAAATTAATTTTTGTAATTTTTTATTTGTTTAAACCTAGGTCACAAGAAACTGAAAATGTATGGAAAATAATTCATTTCAGATTTATAAAACAACAAGAGAATTTTTCTGATCGACATACAATTTGAGATCTTTCCAAAATAATTTGCCCACCCTCCGCATGCAGAAATTTAAATTAATATTTTGAATTAATGTTTGTTTGTACTTTATGCACGGCCATATTGTTGATCCAATTGTGATGGTTTTTTTTGCAAAATGTTCAGGAGATTCCCGGAATGAACAAAGGCTATAAGAGTTGAGATACTCAACTCCTACACCCTTAAAAAAACATCCTTTGTAGTGAAGAAAACATGAAAAGTCCCTTTTCTTACTCTTAAATGGCTTACGCTGCCTAAACCGTAACAAATACACAAAATTAATGTACACAGAATTGAATATCTCAAAAAACTCTACAAAAAAGTCCATTACAGCATCTGTTTATCTTTTACAGATTACACACAATTGCCATTTTTGTCTTTCATTGATGCCAAAAAGATTGGGATAAGTAGATTCCCAGACAAGCATAGCAGCGCATGGCAGGTATTCTTTTACGGATAACTCAAAATAACGAATTTCGTCTTTTAGCTCATTTATGCCAAGTACTTTGGGATGTGTAGATTCCTGGGCAATGCCGGGTAATCAGCACGGGGTATCTAAATAAATCTATATTTATTTTTCCTTTTACTTATTCAACTAAATGTAAAAACACATCATTATTTAGGTGTAGCAATGCATGCCGTGTATTAGCTAGTATATTATAAGATTTCATTGATGTTATTCGAAACTCTCTCCAAAGAAACAAAATAATGGAAAATTGTATCAGGATTATTGAATGCATTTCACAACATAATAAACTGACAGCATTTTAGATTAAAATCTAAATATTTATTGTCATAAATACAAGATTATTTGAAGAAATTAAATTAATTATGCTAATTACAGTACTTATAATATCCAACATGGAACTTCTAACCCAGCTAAGTGCCAAAATCATGCATTTAAAATGTTAATTCTATTGATTTTGATGAAGAGTCCATCACATTAGATCTTACAACCAGGTGTAATTATTCAGGGGAATTGGGTGAAGTGCAACTTCATCTTATTTTTACCAAAATTATTTTAATTTTTTTTTTCAATGCTCCAGGATGTCATTTCAACATTTTTGGTGTTCTCTCCTGGCATTAGCTTTAATTGTAACCCACTTCTGAAGTTGGGGTGCCTAGAAGGCAGAGTTACGTATCCCCCAATGATATGATGGGTAATGAATGATAATGAAGTGCCAGGAGAGTCCTTAACCTAAACTTAATCTAAATTCCATACCTTGAGCAATAACAGGAATAATTCCCTTTAAGGAAAAATTCCTATGATTTGACAGGGAATCGAACCTGGGATCTCATGAACAGAAGTCAGAAATGCTGACCACTAGTTCATGAGGCTGGTCATTATTTTTAAACTTCATTTTCCTTATCACGAATGTTGGTTTTAATAGAAACATATTTGCTTATTATTGTAAGAGGCGGGACTCATCATTGACACAGAGCACCAGTGCCACGTAGTGTCATTCTTGCCTATGCCAGTGCTGAGGTGAAGGATTTTTGTTTCCAGTTTGCTCCTACCTCTGCGGGTAGAGCTTGACTCACAAGTTGCCACGAAAACTGTGACATCACCCACTGATTTCTAATGTAACTAAATACCACAAGTGAAGTTGGGAGAGTTAAATAGTCATCTCCTTCGTGGCTTTGTGTATAAAAATATCTCGTATTCAGTTAATGTTATGGTGGTTTAAATATGAATCCTGTTTATGATGTAGTGTGGGTTTTATTGGAAACATCTTTTTAACGCTTGGAAAGATGAGGATTAAAAGAAAGTTTTAAATTGTGGGCATTCTATTGAAAATCTACAAATATAAAATAAAATAAAGTTAAAATGTACCTTCTTAAGTGAGAGCCGTCGTCCTCAACTTATAAAATATGTATGCTTTTTTGCCTGAAGGCCTTTCAAAATCTCTATTCAATCTTCAGCAGGTCTTTCTTTGCTACATTACTTGATGTTCTCGGTGCTGATCCTAATGCAGTGTTTCATGACTAAAGCTTCTTCCTGATGATATCGTATAGTGGGTTGTTTAGTCTGGGAGTGCTTTCAATTATTAACAACTTGTTATCTGTCTCCTTGATAATTTCCAGGTCTTCCAATACATTGATTTTTGTTGGGTTTCCCTCTTTGTGTACTATTGTAAGGGTGTCTTCTATTGACCAGCTATTGGATTGCTCCTGTCCATTCCAGATCAAATTTAAAAAATGAAGCTAGAATTAAAATTTTTGCATCAGTATTTGAATAATTCCTCATTCAGACTGTCCTTATCTGGTGTCTTGTTCTATTTCATGTTTGTAAGAAAAATTATTTGTACACATATTATTATTATTATTAAACTCACCTAGTGCTTTTATATAAATTCAACCCTTTAAGGTTGCAAACTTGTCAGTGATATCTTCATGGAATGGTATCCTTCATTAACTGCAGTAATGCCAAAAGTTGAATTTACTGCTATAAAGCAAGCAAGGTCAACAAAACAATTTCTGTAGAGTTAGAGAGGAGCACTACCATGGAAATTCCTTGAACCATGACCGTTTGAAATTAAGATTATAGCATCTACCTGAATGTTGAACTTCTTTTCTATCACATATTTGTAGATTCAATACTTATAAAATTCATTGTTTAAAACCGTTGAGGTGGATAGTCATAAAATAAAATAAAGTTAAAATGTACTTTCTTAGGTCAGAGCGTCGTCCTAAACTTATATGTATGTTTTTTTTGTCTGAAGACCTTTCAGAATCTCTATTCCATCTTCAGCAGGCCTTTCTTCGCTACATTACTTAATGTTATCGCTGCTGGTCCTAATGTAGTGTTGTACGTGACTAAAGCTTTTCCTAATGATATCGTATAGTTTATTCTATGACTGGCGTTTATTATGTGCTTAGCATACTCAATAGAAGACACCCTTACAATAGTACACAAAGAGGGAAACCAATAAAAATCAATGTATTGGAAGATATGGAAATTATCAAGGAGATAGATAAGTTGTTAATAAATGAAAGCACTCCCAGACTAAACAACCCGCTATACAATATCGTTAGGAAGAAGCTTTAGTCACATACAACACTACATTGGGACCAGCACCGAGAACATCAAGTAATGTAGCAAAGAAAGACCTGCTGAAGATGGAACAGAGATTCTGAAAGGCCTTCAGACAAAAAGCATACATATAAGTTGAGGATGACAGCTCTGACCTAAGAAAGTACATTTTAACTTTATTTTATTTTATGACTATCCATCTCAACGGCTTTAAAGAATGAATTTTATAAGTACTGAATCTACAAATATGTGGTACAAAAGAAGTTTAACATTCAGGTAAATGCTATAATCTTAGTTTCAAACGGTCATGGTTTAAGGAATTCCCATGGTTGTGCTCCTCTCAAACTCTACAGAAATTAATTTGTTGACCTCGCTTGCTTTATAACAGTAAATTCAATTTTTCGAATTTCTACTAAATTTAATGAAGGCATACCATTCCATGAAGATATCACTGAAAGTTTGCAACCTTAAATGGCTGAATTTATGTAAAAGTACTAGGTGAGTTTAATAATAATAATAATATGTGTACAAATAATTTTTCTTACAAACATGAAATACAACAAGGCACAAGATAAGGACAGTCTGAATGAGGAATTATTCAAATACTGATACAAAATGTTTTAATTCTGGCTTCATTTTTTTAATTTGATCTGGAATAGACAGGAGCAATCCAATAGCTGGTTACATTCAGAAAAACAAAAATAGATCAATGAATTTTGATATCCCTAACGAAATTACATTGATTCCGAAGTTCATAAATTCAACCATAGATGGCAGCACTGAAGATGGCGACAATAGAATAGTTGATGGCCGAAGAATTTCGTCAGTCGGAGTTATGGCTGATGATGAACATGACTATGTTTGAAATCGCGATATCATGGAAGCATGAATCCTATGAGGTGAGTTGTTTAAACAATATGTTCTCCGATGAATTTTAGCCATTATATAGTTTACACTTATACACATGTCATTCAGTTTACACTTATACACGCCTGTTTTATAAGATACAAATTTTATAATTGAAATAGGCTAACTTATACGCACACCATTCTGTACACAAGGAAAAGTGAATGAGCATCTTATCCACTCGAAGCAAACGATCTAACTGCAACTGTGAATACATGGGATATGCTTGTTATACTGCTGAGTCTGCGCACATTTCACGTCCTGTGTCTGCACGTGTAAGCCTTCATCACCGCACAGGACAAACCCCGCATCTGCTGTCCAATGCTATACTGATCACACTGTATAATGTTGAACTAGTGGTTATGCTCCTTGCCTCTGGTCTCAAGGGTTGTAGGTTCAAAACTAGCTGGGTCGATGGATGTTTTTAGGATGGAAAAATCCAAGGAGCAAGTCCTTCGAGAGGGTATCCATTGGTCCCAGAATCTGAAGATTTTCAGCCTCATAAAAATTCCTTAAGCCTGAATAAAGAGGCTCATAAAAATTCCTTAAACTTGAATAAAGAGGTATCTAAACAAAATTTATCAACTGCATCATCCTAGTAATACCTTAGTTGCCTGCTTAATGTCTCATTGGGTCAGTATTTTGACCGCATACCATTCATAACATGTATGGGCAAATAAGCATAACAAAATTAATATAGGAGAGGTTAAAGCTCAACATTGGACTATTATACCATTTTATATATAATATTGATAAGACTAGTTATCTGCTATCTGCGAAAACTAATGAAAGTAGAATTACAGCTAGTGAGATGAGATTCATGCATCAAACATCAGACTGTAACAGATGGGATCACAGAAGAAATTATATATATATATATATATATATATATATATATATATATATATATCTGAGGAATTGAATATGGTGCCTATATTATATTATATTCATCAGTAAAAACAGAATTGATATCAATACGTGGACCATATATCCTGATCCAGGATTCCTAAGGAAATTTTAAAGTAGCCTACCAACCAAATGGTTTGGTTTGTTTGTACACAGGACATACAAGCAGTGGACTCTTTGAACAGGAATATAAACTACATACTGGACCTGGTACTTATCCAATATTTGAATACATTCTCCTTGGAGATATCCTTGAAGTACGGTATAGAAATAAAATTTCTTAAAAATGGCATATAGCTGATTTAGAACTTTCATGATACATATACAATCTTTGAAAGAATTGATGGTGCACAGATAATTTTTAAGTCCCAGAAAAAAGCCATTGGACATGCTCACAGGACAAGTGCACAACTATTTGAGAAACTAAAATTCATTCTATTTCGCTTTGAACATGTGAACTCACGCATGGGAAACTCATATATGAACCGATGCAATACTCTAGGACTTACTTGTCTGTTGAAATTATATATTAACTCGACTTAATAATAACAATAATGATGATAATAATAATAATTACAAGTCGGCTGCTGGCCTCACATCCACATGTGTCAATCACAGAGGTAGATGATCATCTAGCCAGTGTAGGGGTGACATTTGGTCAGCATGTCGAGTCCCCCCAACCGTTATAGCTGGTTTTCTCAACCTGGAACTGCTACTTATTGTAGCTACCCAAATGCCTCACAATGCTGGGTGGGCATCGGTCCCATACTAGCTGAAACACCATGAGAAAATTTCTTCCCTCATGGAGATTTGAACCAGCGCAAGTCCCATAGGTCTGCGCAAAGGATTCCTGCCTTAACCACTCAATTACGGTGCGGGACATTAACTTGACTTAGTTATAATTAATCAGATGCGTTTTGCATTAGTGATGGAAATAAACAAATTTATGCCTTGTGTTTTGTAAACGAAATAATGAGATGTCATAATCATTATTCATTCTCTATATATGACCTGTTTTCTATCCATAGTAATTCTGCCCGAAGGCAGGTCCTTCACTGCAATCACAGCATTTTCATGCTATGCTTGCAGCTTTACTAGGGAATTGTGTAGGTGTGGTAGCTTCCCGTTGCTTTCCACACCGGTGAAGGATGATGATGATAATGATAATGGTAAGGATGATAATGATAAGGATGATGGCCATATGATTTTGGGGACCGTTTGGGCCTTAAAGTTTTCCTGACATTTGTCTTACAGGTGAGGAAAAACCCCAATAAAAACCTCACCAGAAAAACTGCCCCGACCGGGGATCTAACCCGGACCCGCTGTGTGACAAGGCAGCACGCTACCTCGAGACCACAACGGTGGACCTGTTTTCTATAATTAATTAATATCCCTATATATACAAATTGTCCACCGCTGTGGTCTCGAGGTAGCGTGCTGCCTTGTCAAGCAGCGGGCCCAGGTTCGATCCCCAGTCAGGACAGTTTTTCTGGGTGAGGTTTATATCGGGGTTTTTCCTCACCAGTAAGACAAGTGTCAGGAAAACTTCAAAGGTCCAAATGGTCCCCGAAATCATATGGCCATCATCATCATCATCATCCTTATCATTATCATCATCATCATCCTTCACGATGTGGAAAGCAATGGGAAGCTACCACACCTACAATTCCCTAGTAAAGCTGCAAAACATAGCATGAAAATGCTATGATTGCAGTGAAAGACCTGCCCATGGATATACAAATTGATTTATTTAACAAAGCCTGGACCCTCAGGGGTCCTCATCTAGGGGATATGTGGATGGCGACCACAAGGTGCCCAAGCTGTGCAAAACATTTCTTCCACTTACTTGTGTTTTGCACTCTTTTAACTTTTCTATCTAACCTCTCTTGGTTAACTCTTTGTTTTTTCGACCCCGACGCTATTAGGGCATCCGAGGGCTAGGGAGTCCTTCCTTTCTTCCATTTCTCCTTTCCTTTATTTTATTTTCTTCTCCAGAAAAGCCTGACCAGAGGCTATAAGATGGCAGCCCCATCACTGGTCTTGCCTTCCTTTGGCCAGCAACCAATCAAGGTACTATTATTATGCTTTCAAGTCTTATACGAGAATTTCCCATAAGGAAAATTTTCTATAGGATCGTAACAGGCCTTGGCCTAATACTTGGAAGGAAGAAGAAGAACAACAACAAAGCCTGGTAAAGTATAGGCATTATGAAACATAATGATGTTATTAGAAAAATTCTTCCTGACCAGGATCGAACCTGGGCCCGCATCATCACAAGAGAGCACATTGCCGACTGCTCACTGAAGCAAATTATATGAATACTGCATGAAAAAAGACTTAAACCACCCGATTTTAACTCAAAAGAGACAGCACACGTAACAACTTACTGGTGCGAATCGCTCTTCAAAACTTTAACTTTCCATCATCAAGAGTTGCACCATCAATTTTTTTTTCAAAGGTTGTACCTTTCACTACTCAAATACTAATTCTATAATTTGTTAGTGTTATTTCTTCACATGCTTTTTAAAGAAGATCTTTACAATAACAAAACGGTTTCAACATTGAGTTGCTGATGCAATAGCTTTGATTTTCATATCTGTTTATTCTCTGAATTTCACCAACTAGATGAAAAGTAGTAAAACTTCCCAAGATCCTGGTTGATAGCGATAAGTAGCTTCAAAAAGACCATGAGCGGGTAATACCATTACCATGACAGTATATTCAATTACATCATTTCTTTTACCTTTTACTGAATTCTTTTTTTTGTTCTTAGCAACAGAATCCAGGCTTTGAAACACTGTTTTATTCTGCCTGCTTACCCATGCTGAATGAATATACTCTAATTCCATATTTGCACATTGTGGATATTTTGTTAGAAGTTCTGATAAATCATGTACTAAAATGGAAGCAATAGTTTTTACTTTTTTATCAGAGACAGAAATAGAAACCATATCTTGACAAAGACATAAATTCTCATCAATTCCAGCAGAAGAACAATTTCTATTAGGAGGTATTTGTAGAAATAAGCTTATACCTCTTGGTAATGGATTTTGTACTTTCAACTTATTGCTCCTTTCTCTGCAAACTGTATTATTAATTTCATTTTTAAACTTAAGAATGTCAAGAAGAGTTTCATGTAAATCATAAAATGTTACTAGATGTCTAGCATTATCATAAATATTTTTAACTGCTTCACTATATCGTTTTTTAAACCAGTCTGGAAACAAGAAGAACATGAAAGTATTACGTTGTTCATAAAGACCTTGAAATGTTTCGCGTAATTTTCCCCAGCGATAACCATGATCACTTATAAATATGAAAATTGTTTTATTAAAAAGTCCTAAGTGACGATGCCGCAGAAGAAAGTTCATGTACATTTGATCATAAGTGGAATGGACATTATAATCATGATAGGTAAGACGTCCATCCCAGAAAAATGAAAAGAAACGTTTTGACTTCATACTTGTAACAAAATTATTAGCAAAATCAACTAGAATCTCTGACTCAATTCTAGTTCCAAAACAATATTTATTTATGTGATCGCCCTTGATAGCCATAGCAGGGTTGAGATAATAATCTGTTGGCTGAACTCGAAAACCTGCTCTTTGATTTGTAAACATGCTCCAGTAAAGCAGATCTTCGCCATATGCTGTCCTGAAGCCTGCTCTACTAAAATCTCTAAATATCCAAGGACAAAGATCAAATTCTACGGAAGTGTTTCGCCAGCAATTTTTAGCAAGTTCATCCGATGATAATCCAGTTAACATAGGCACAAGATTAAGAAATGTATGGCGGCCAACCTGGAATGAAGAAATATAACATTACACAAATGTTGTTATGTTAATTATATGTTTTTTTTAATTTAAAAAATGTAATTAAAGAAAAAAATATAAGCCTCATAGGCTAGTGGCCTGGAATTTAGTTTAAATTTAGGTTAAGGAATCTCCTGGCACTTCATTATCATTTGTCATCTATCATATCATCGGAGTAATGTAACTCCGCCTTCCAGGTGCCCCAACCTAAGAAATGGATTACAATTTTGCCAATGCCAGGGAAGAAAGCTAGAAATGTCATAAAAGACAATCTGGTGGCATTAGACAAAAAAAAAAATTATGGAAAACTATAGCAATTCTCTAAAACAAACCAAATCAGATACAAAAAAACAAGTAAGAACCACAAAATAAAATAAATACTTATAGCCTTATCAGCTTTTTATTTTAACTATATTGTTTTGAAGTACCTCATCATAATCATCATCATCCATTCATGTGTTAAGACAAATGGCCTATTACGATACATCATAAAGGAAGAATTGTAACCCTCTAAAAAAGTCATGCAGGTTACAGAGCATCCCTATACAATTTCAAACAGTTATAGAGAGGAAACTGTATTGAGGAAACTTTTATATTGAAAAGGATAAAATTACAATTTGGAAGAAATCTTCTGAAACTGTCAAGATTTCAAATGATATGTGGAACTATACATAGAACAATAATGAAAAAAACAAGAAGAGATAATAGATTAAGTTTTATAAGGCATTGGCAGTTCCTGCATTACTTTATCGGAGTGAAACTTGAGTAATGACCAAAAAATTACAAAGTAGAATACAAAGCATAGAAATAAACTTCCTTAGAAGAACAAAAGGCTGCACAATAATGGATCAGTTAAAGAATGAAGATGTAAGAACAGAGTAATATTTTGAATGTAAAAGGGGACATGTACAAAAAATTAAAGCAAAAACCTGAGACATTTAAAAAAAAGGTGGGACATTAACAAAATATAAAAAAAAGCAGTTATTTTCCTTTTACCATGACACTGATCCCAATACAAATTTATAAGAATCAACCATTCACAAATAAAAACCAAAAAGTCATTGTTTATTATGTTTAAAAATGTTTATTTATCGCTGCAAGGAGTATAAAATCCACAACTAAATCTCTTTCATCCAAGTTAAAATTGTATTTCTCCACCGCCAAAGTGCCAGAATCAGCAGGAAATCTCCGACATTGGCCGCACTGACCATGGATTGACAATTTGAAAAATTGTACCAGTTACCAATATATGAGAGTAAAAAACCAAATTTCATAGATCAAACAGTGCATCGTGGTCATACAACTGGCACTTTCTGATATTCATATTTATAATTACGTAGTAAAGAACAAAACGAAAGTCGCCATTCATAAATACATTAACAAAGCCAGGGATTATTACATTTATTATATTCCTTTAATCTATGGACAAAGCGTCATCAGAAGTGGAACATTTGAGTGTCCCCAAGAAAATTTTTAGGACAGTGGACATTTTCCAAAAAAAAAAAAGAACAGGACTGTCCCAGGAAAAATGAGACGAATGGACACCCATTAAATGATAAAATCAAAGAATATAGAGAAAAATGGTTTAGACATGTAGAAAAAATGAACGTAACAAGATTACCAAAAGCAGCATTTAACTATAAGCCAAGAGGTTCGAGGAATGTAGGAAGGTCAGTGAAAAGATGGACAGAACAACTGTGAGGCAGAACTGGCATTTTGCCTAGCCTGTGAAGTGAAGAAGAGGAAGAAGAAGAAATCTCCTGGTCCATACAACATTAGGACCTTAAATCACAATATTGTCTCCCATCTACTGAGTGTCAAAGCAGCTGCTAGAAATGTGAAAAAACATCATAAGTGTTTTTTTTACTGTTTATAGATGAAATTATAATAAAAACAATCACTGCATGCATATAATCAGAGCACTGCTGATAATTTCACAAGGGACTGAGATGCTAAATGTATAGATGAGGTAGAAATAAAAGGTACAATATGGAAATGAATACAAAGAAAACTAAAGTGATGGCCTTTTGTGGGAAATACCCTATACCTAGAAAAATTGTTTTGGACGATGAAATTTTAGGACAAGTAAATGAATTTAATTATTTTGGTTTTAATTTAATATTTCAGGATGAAGCTGATATTTCAAAGAAAATCACAAATTTCACAAGAACAACAGGGATAATTAACAATATAATGAAACCATCTTTAGTACAAATGAACAGAAGATTACGGCTTTATAAGGTTCTCACAAGACCAGTATTAAGATATGGTAGTGAAGCATGGACAATACAAATAAGAGATGAAAGCCAAATAACAGCAAATGAGATGCAATTTATGTGCCTTACAGCAGGCTATATAAAGTGGGACCATAAAAGAAATGAGGAAATTATGGAAGAGTTGGATGTAGAACCCATTCTCCACCATATACAAAACTACCAGAACAACTGGAAAGCCCATCTTCAATGAGTGCCATCTCATAGAATTCCAAAAGCCATGCTTCGTTACTGCCCCCAAGGCAAAAGATCACTGGGACGTCCAAAAAAGTGTTGGATGGAAAATTTCTGAGACCGTAACAGGCAACATGGCCTAATACTTGCATGGATGATGATGATGATGATGATGATAAAGTCTGTCATTGGTCTGTTAATACTGGCTGGATTCAATCATTCTGGACATGCATGCAGTTCAATGATACCAGAGATTGTTGACAGAGAAGAAATTGATCATATAGCTTCAATATGAGAAGTGTTTAAGCTTATTTTTGTAAATTCTTATCACTCACCTCTTTTTTTTTTTCTTATTAGACTAGTTTCAAAACCTTAATCGGTTCCATCATCAGTATTTTGATGACCATTGTTCTGTCATCTTGAAGAGCCGTCCCTCTGTTGGTAGACTGGAAAACCTTGAAATCAAATATTTTCCACAGGAATTTCAAAGTTCATTAATTTCTCTTTTTGGTTTTTTTGAATGTAGATTTTTTCCCAAACTGTGAGTTCTTTGGTTTCTTCTATTTGTTTTAATAATTTAGCCTTCCTTTTGATAAGGTATTTTCTGGCCATGCATGGGCAGCTAATGCAGATTTTTCTACTTCCCCTTTCTTGACATTCCTGAGATGTTCTTTCACTCTTGTTTTCAAATTTCTCTTTGTTTTTCCTATATAAAGGGTGGACCGCTCGAATGGACCTAATTTCAATTGCTTGTTACTGGCAAACGGTTGAAGATAGAAACTTAAAACAACGTTCATAGTACAGAAAAACTCACCAAGTTTCGAATCCTGTCGGTAGATGGCACAAAGATACGTTTCTCGTTCTTAGATTTAATTGTTTGTGAAAATGGCGACTCCGCAGATGAAAGCGCAAGCTGGACCTAATTTCAATTGCTTGTTACTGGCAAACGGTTGAAGATAGAAACTTAAAACAACGTTCATAGTACAGAAAAACTCACCAAGTTTCGAATCCTGTCGGTAGATGGCACAAAGATACGTTTCTCGTTCTTAGATTTAATTGTTTGTGAAAATGGCGACTCCGCAGATGAAAGCGCAAGCTGTTTTGTGGTATGCGGAGTTTAAATCAATCATTAGAGTTCAAAGGGAGTTCCGGCGTGTGTTTAACCGTGATGCTCCAACTGCTAGAAGCATAAAGAAGTGGCGTGATACATTATTAGCTACAGGATCTGTGTTGAAGAAGCATGGTGGTGGTCGCAGAGCATCCGATGAAATGGTAGCAAATGTTCAAGCCGCATTTGAGCGAAGCCCCCGGAAGTCATTAAGAAGAGCTTCGCGGGAACTTCAAATACCAAAATCGACATTACAACGGATTGTCCACAAACGCCTCAAACTGCACGTATATAAAGTGCAGTTAGTGCAACGTCTGGAGCCGAATGACATGCCGAAACGAGTGGAATTCGCCAATACGATGCTGGACCGTCTCGGCGCTGATCCTGACTTCATGACCAAGATTTTCTTCTCGGACGAAGCCACTTTCCATTTGTCAGGCAAGGTAAACCGGCATAATGTGCGGATCTGGGGATCGGAGAATCCTCACGCTATTCAAGAGCATGTTCGTGATAGTCCGAAGATGAATGTTTGGTGCAGTTTGTCACATAATAAGGTCATTGGACCGTTTTTCTTCGCCGAGAAAAATGTTCGTGGTACCACATATCTTGACATGCTGGAGCAGTTTCTTCTTTCCACAAATTGAACAACTGCAGCCTAACATCGTTTTCCAGCAAGATGGTGCTCCTCCCCACTGGTCCAATGAAGTTCGTACGACTTTGGACAACATTTTCCCTGGCCGTTGGATTGGTAGGGGAGGACCAATCGCGTGGCCCCCGAGATCTCCCGATTTAACACCACTGGATTTCTTTCTCTGGGGCTATGTCAAAGATAAAGTTTACACCACCCCAGTCAAAGACCTCGTGATCTTCGTGAGCGCATCATAGAGGCTATTGAGAACATTCCAGAAGACATACTCCAACGTACTTGGCAAGAAATTGTTCATCGCTTTGATATCGTCACAGTGACTGCTGGGGCTCATATAGAGATGTGGTGATCTGGATATCAAAACTTGGTGAGTTTTTCTGTAATATGAACGTTGTTTTAAGTTTCTACCTTCAACCGTTTGCCAGTAACAAGCAATTGAAATTAGGTCCATTCGAGCGGTCCACCCTGTAGATTTTCTCATGTTCTCCACACATAATCTGATAAATCCCTAATTTGTTTTTTTCTTCTTTTTTCTCATTTTTGTTGGATCCAATTAATCTAATGATGCCGAAGTCATTTTTCGGTGTCAATCTTATGTTGAAATTTTTTTTTTAAACTTATTGTGCTTCAATGAGTGATATGTGAATTTCTTGAATTTAAGATTTTCTTCTTTTTCTATTGGAAAAGTGCTGTGATTAATCATTTTTTTTCTTTTGAACTTGTTTATTTCTTTGAGAAAATGATTTTATTTTGAGGTTTTTCAGTCTACCAACAGAGGGAGCAAAATGACAGAACAACGGTCATCAAAAAACTGATGATGGAACTGATTAAGGTTTTGAAACTAGTCTAGTAAGAAGAAGAATATGAGGTGTGTGATAAGAATTTACAAAAATAAATAATACCTCACATTGTTAATTCATAAAAAAGTAATTTAAAGTGTTTAAACTATTTGTCACTAATAGTGAAAAATATTATACAGTGTTTGAATACACTAAAATTGAAGAATAACTTATGCCATTTAGGGGGAAGGTGTAGTCTCCAAATATGCATTCAAACCAAATGTGCTAAATATGGAATATTTACAATGACTGATACTAGGAGACATGGTACATTTTGGGAATGAAAATAGCTGGAAAGATCTCTCAACATTTCCAATTCCTCATCTGACATTGTAAAACAACTGTGTCAACCAATT
Source organism: Diploptera punctata (assembly GCA_030220185.1). Taxonomy (NCBI): domain Eukaryota; kingdom Metazoa; phylum Arthropoda; class Insecta; order Blattodea; family Blaberidae; genus Diploptera; species Diploptera punctata. The sequence goes on along the minus strand of JASPKZ010004212.1, from coordinate 289,604 downwards.
GAAGAAACTAGATGGAATGTAACTAACTAACCAACCAACTCACTGGCTCTCTTGAACCCTTAAATTCATTGCTGCATGGATATAAACTCTCCATGCATCCCTATCCTGAGCTAATGTTTTCCAATAATCCCCTGTATAATTTACTTCTCTCAAATCATGGTTACTGTTATTCTTCCACCTCATTCTTGGTTTACCAATTGGGCATTTTCCCTCTGGTTTTCCTACAAGAAGCTTCCATGAACCTCTTTCATTCCCCATTTGTGCCACTTGTTCTGCCTATCGCAATCTACATAACTTAACTCTTCTTATAATATCTAGTTTCCTATAAAGACCATGTAACTCACTGTTATGTAAATCTTCTCCATTCACCATCATCTCTCTTTAGTCCAAAAATTTACCTAAGAACTTTATTCTCAAATACTCGTAATCATGTAATCTTCCTTAAAGTCAGAGTCCATGTTTCGCATGTATACAATATAACTGGGAGAATAACAGTTTTATATATTTTTCAGTTTAACATTTTTTTGAGAGGAGTTGGTTCGACAAGAGTCCCTGTAATGCATTTCCAGAATTGAGCCTTTGTTTAATTTCTTTATGCATCTCATTCCTATTTGTGATTATTGTTCCTAGGTATTTGAATTCGGTCACATCTTCAAAATTTCCCTCATTTGTCGTTAGCAGACCATTTCCTTTATATAATGTATTTCTTAGTATGACCATAAATTTAACTTTAACCCTTTAGGTGTCATGAGCCGATTAGATCGGCTCTGGTGCTCATGTCCATTATCTGCCAGACAATATACTTAAACTACTTGCAAAGCCGATCACATCAGCGGGAGCGATTTAAATCTCTGACTCAAGAGATTTTACCAGTGGCATGCAGAGGGTTAATGATGTTTACTTCCAGACCCAATTTCTTAATGTTACTCAATAGAGATTGCATGTTGACCCTTAATATCTCCTCCACTGGATGGAATGTAACAGCAGGTAATTGGCTTTGCAGCATTCCTCTTACAGAGCAACTATCTCCAAAAAATAGAAGCAGTTGCCACAAGAATTCATAAATATCAAGTATAGGGTTGTAAACAGGAGTGTATTTTGTTTCCAAAACAATATGACTCTTGTCTCATATGTCCTATGGAAAAGAAAGAACACCATTTTTTTTGTGTCATCTATGCATCATAATGATAAAATTAATGAAAACACAAGTATAAAGAAGAAACCATAAATAATAACAACGTACAGTATGAAAAAAACTGGCAATGACTTAATAGATGAAATGTGTGCACGTGCTACCTATATGACTTCTAGAAAATAGAGATGTGTTTTTCTGCCTCTTAGACATCACAGGAATAATTGTTCAAGTTATCTTCATAGCCAATAATCCAGACACCAATAATGTTCAGAGAGTTTTCTTACTCGTACAAGAAGTTGTGTTGAAATGGTAAACAATAATTGAGGAGTTGAATGGAATATGGGCACAATTAAAAAATATACATTTTGAGATATTAGCAATTGCAATATAAGTAAATGCATAACATGGTTGATTTTAATTGTTATACATGAGTAACTTATGTTAATGTTTGATATGTCAGATATATAAAACATTTTATTTATGAAGATATGTTTAAATAATAAAGGAGATATAGTTGTCACAAAATAGTCATATAATTGCCCTTTTTCTATTCAATGACATTTCTGGTAGGAAAAGAGCAAAATTTACATATATCTTTTACACATGTAACAAACAGATAAGTTTATACAAGGAACATGGAGTATGGTAATGGTGGATATATTTTTTGTGTTAATTTCTCAGTTCAACAATTACCCTGGTCAACATGATTTTTGTCTCATGAGTACCAATAGTTGTACTTAATGCAGTTTTTTAATGTGTTTTCAAATATGTATTTGGAATTTCTCCATCATCCACAGTTTTTTTATTTCAATTTCAATTAATTTATTTAAATAATAATTTTTTTAATAAACTTTTTTTATACATTTATCTAGTGTAAAATAAAACAGGGAAAACTTTCATCAGGAGATTTCAGCTATGGAAAAGAGATATCAAGGCAAATGGAATCCTAATATGCTGACCGATTATTGTTGGACCATCAAAAGGAATGCTTCACAGGCAAAATATAGCAGAAAATCGTCATTTCTTACTTTCTAGGTGAATCCGAATGTTTGAGTATTGTGTAGTTACAAATGTAGAAAATATTAAAGTGTTTGAAATTATAAATGCCTGTCTCTCGGAAACCTTGTGTGATGGAGAAAATCCAATATCATATTTGAATTCAGGAGAAAAAATACAATCAGAATCACATATTTTTCTTTCTGAGACAAAAAAAGTTTATTTTTTGTTGCTCAGTGTTATCATACAGCTAGTACAATATTACTTGATGTGAAATCAACGCTTGTAGTGTAGCTGGTATTTTAAAAGAAACATTATTTGTTGACAATAATGAGAAACAATGAACTGTTAGAATTTTACAAATCTTCAAACAGTACAAAACAACATAGATAACCTTATAACAGATACTTCAAGTAATATACAATCAGCTGCTGAACCTGCTGTAATCGAGATATCGAGAAATGAAACTTTTCAGGCTGACCAAGTACAAAATGTCAAATCCAAAAATGCATTGAACGGATAAAGGGCAACACATGAGTTATGCCCATAGTCAATTCAATTCCTCAATTCATAAAAGGATTAGCCTTAGTTGTTTGCCGAAAACAATAAGAACTAAAGCTGCAAATATATTTGGAGTTGGAGAGAATGAGAGAAGAAAATACCAGAGAACAAGCAACAAAACCAAAATGATTAACCATGTTCCAGAGAAGCAGAGATGTCAAAATGAGGGCATAATGCTGCAAATGCTTTTCCCTAATAATAACTGCGAAACATATGAATAATTATACTAAAGAAAAAAATATACGCTCAGACTGGGGTTTGAACCCAGAACATTTGACTTTCTATGCCAATGCTCTATGTGACCACCCAAATCTATACAACAATTTTTCTCTTATACATTGTTAATTCTTGAGCATCAGTCTAAGCATAATTATATTTTTCTCTTCAAATAATATAATTTATCCTTCAGTGAAACATCATATGAATAATGTTTTTCATCTGTGTTTTCAAAGTTCTAATCAAGCAAATTAAAATAGTGATAGTAACTTCAAAAATAACAAAAAGGGTGAAAGTTATTTCTCTGTGAAATAACATTAGGACTGGTTTTCTTGTTTTTTTTAAATTTCTTACATTTTCAACTTTTATAAGATTCATGAGTGTTCCGTTGAGGTATTATTCAAAATTAATATAAAATTAAGGAATATTCACCTGAAAGGTCCATCTCCTCAACTTAATTAATTATTTAACGTACTCGAAGAGATGGAAATCATGAAAGCAGCTCACAATGATGACAGCCTGATAAATGAAAACGAACCCAATACATGCAACCCCCTCTACCAGATCTTCAGTGAAACACCAGTTTTGAATCCTGCCAATGATGGGACAAGTCCCGAAAGCGCTACAGTTAAATAATTAATTAAGTTGAGGAGACGGACCTTTCAGGTGAATATTCCATAATATTATATTAATTCTTACATTTTGTAAATTTTGCAGTGCTTTTTTTTTCTTTATTCTAAAATATGTGATTAATGGGGAACATCAGCCTAGCAACAAAGTGGAGAATTGCAGTAACATGTAAAAAATGGATAAGCAAAAAAATCTGCAGTGGCTGCTTATGTTTGGTCAGAAGAGCATAAAATTGATTCTTCTTCTTCCTTTACCACATGAAAGCTGGCAGCTTGTTGCGTGTTCATTCACTTCAGGTCCGTGATATGGTGATGTCCTTCCATTGTAGTGGTGGTCTTCCTAATGGCCTTTTCTGCTGAGGTGTCCAGACATGTACTTTCTTCACTAATCTACTGTTCTTCATTCTATCTATGTGATCATTCCAATTTAGTCTTCTATCATTTATCCAGATGTTTATGAATTTGATGTAAACACAAAATTATTAAAAAAGTTTGAAAATACAAAAGAACTCACCATTTCGGAGAAGATCTACATCCAGAAGAACAAAAAGAGAATTATGATTTTGAAATTCCTGGAGAAAAAGATTTGATTTATAAGTTGTTTGATCAGCCAAAAGATGGAGTGGGAGCTGACATCCAGGTCTGACAGCATAAAATTCAACAGTCTGGAAAAGCTGATGATGGTCTGCATGGCATATAGAAACATGTTCAAATAGAACACAAATTATGAGGTAAGATAAAGCCAGATATAATAAGAACAGTTAAGTCTCGTAGACTGCGATGGGCAGGACATGTTGCGCGTATGGGGAATGAAAGACGTGCATGGAAACTTCTTGTAGGAAAGCCAGAAGGAAAACGCCCAGTTGGTAGACCAAGAATGAGGTGGGAGAACAACATTAACTATGATTTGTGGGAAGTAGATTATACAGGGAATGATTGGAAAGCATTAGCTCAGGATAGGGATGTATGGAGAGCTTATGTCCATGCGGCCATGAACCTACGGGTTCGATAGTGCCAGTGAGTAAGTAAGTAAGTAAGTAAGTAACTAAGTAAGATGACTCCAGATTCACCTTATCTTCATATATATATATATATATATATAATTCTTCTGTACATGTGTTTGTCACTGAACTCCTCCTAAACAACTGGACCGATTTTAATGAAATTTTTTGTGTGTGTCTGATTGGGTCCTTCAATGGTTTAGATTCACAATTGGACCCTCTAAAACAATTAAGTGTAGGAGTCCACCTGAAGTGAAAATTTAAAAATTGCTCTAGTGGTAACAATTTTCAATTTTTCAAAATGAAACTCAGTATATCTTATTAAAATAAACCGAGGTAGGTATTATCGAAAATGAGCAAAATATGACAATTAGAAATGGAGGTTTACCTGAAATCTGAAATTAAAAACATGCCTAAATGACTGGACCAATTTTGAATAAATTTTGTGTGTATGTGTGTTTGAGTTGGCCCCTGGATGCTTTAGATTCACTATTGAACTCTTTAAAACCATTAGATGTAGAAGTTCACCTGAAGTTAAAATTTAATAAATAATAGTTTAAAAAACTAAAACAACACGCTTTATTAGAAAACCAAACTAAAAAATTAAAAATAATTTTAATTTCCAACATGCTTGGGATAAAATTAATGTGGTCAATATAAAAATCATCTCCAACACATCTAGAATAAAACTAGAGTTATCTACAAAAAAAATAATTTTACCATCAAAAGCGTGGGGTGCTCTATTATCAATTAATATATTTGATAATAAACAGATATTGGTAAAAGTAAAGTCTCTAAGAAGAAAACGTAAAAACCATAAAAAGCACCCTACGCTTTTGATGGTAAAATTATTTTTTTTTACATAACTCTAGTTTTAGTCTAGATGTGTTAGAGATGATTTTTTTGTTGACCACTTTAATTTTATCCCAAGTGTGTTGGAAATTAAAATTATTTTTCATTTTTTAGTTCGGTTTTCTAATAAAGCATGTTGTTTTAGTTTTTTAAACTATTGTTTATTTTTTAGATTGGTTTTCTAATAAAGCATGTTGTTTTAGTTTTTTTAAACTATTATTTATTTTTTAAATTTTTAGTTTAATTGATTGTCATAAACCACAATCCCATGAAAATTTAATTGCTCAATACTCTTCTAAAAAAATTCTCCTGACCGGATTTGAACCAGTGACCTATTGATTACTGAAATGTTATACCACTACAGTCCACCGCTCTACCAAGTGAGCTCTTACAACAATTGACTAAAAAGTCAATAAGTCCGCAACCTATTACGTATACCGGTTTTTATTTTTTTTATTTTTCTGATGATTCTGGCCAGGATTTTAGAAAAAATTATGAAATTATTATATTGTCATTGGCCTTTTACAAGTATAGAAAGTTACAAGTCGATCCAATGTTTTAAGTGGGTGAAAATTGTGTTCAAAGATTCCATTACATAGATAAATGGACAGATACAGGTCAAGCTAACATAAAGTGTGTAAAAATAGCGCTCTCATAATTTTCAATATTTCACAACAAAACTCAGTATATTCTAGTAAAATAAACAAAGGTAGGTATTATCAAAAAATGAGCAAAATACAACAATTACAAGTGGACGTTTACCTGAAATCCAAAAAAAAAAATAACTGACTAGCAATCAACATGCTTGATTTGTCTCAGCGTATACCATACAATTTAATTAAACCCTTAATGTTTCATTTATTTAGGCGTAGCAACGCACACCATATATTAGCTAGTTTATTATAAAATTGTTCTCAACTATGTTTATATCTAATAGAGAAATGTGCAAAGTGTTTTCAAAAATCTTACCACATTGACACCGACCATATCGACTGCAGACATGTTTTGAAGCAAAGCCACTGTCTTTGGCATATTTCTATATAAGTGATTTCTTGACATTCCATCTATTCCCATTATCAGAACACTAAAGTCTGAAGTGTTATGTAATTCAGCTGCCGAATCACATCTCGCCTCAATTTCAGGTTTAATTTGTACAAATGCAAAATAATCTTCAAACACCAGCTTGTCATTAACAAAACAACGGACTAATGCGTAGTCATCATTGACAAATGTATCAGTGAATGGTGTGCATGCTTTATCAAATCTATAGGAAATAAAATAATCATTGATTTACTAAATAAGTAAAACCTATCCTAGAAAGGGTATTTTTATAGAGGGGATAATTTTTTTTTTGAAAATTTTCTTCATCATTGAGATTTTTATAATAGAATAAAATGTTTCCTACTTCTCCTCAAATAAATCTTCTAAGTAGATCGCAATTTCGAGACCATAACGGTCTCATCTTCATTACAATCTTGGCAACTGATGTTATGTCGATCAGAAGAAACACTTCTTCTTCCTTCTGTTAAGAGGGAAGAAGAAGTGTTTCTTCCAACCGACATAACATCAGTCACCAAGATTGTACAGAAGATGAGACTGTTATGGTCTCGAAATCACGATCTGCTTAGAAGATATATTTGAGGAGAGGTAGGTAACATTTGATTTTATCATAAATTAAACCTCATAGTGATTAATTCCTATAAAAGTTCTTTAATCATTACACTGGTTGAGATGTTAGCATTACTACCTTCCAACCAGCAGATTTTAGTTCAATACCCAGCAAAGCTGGTAAATTTCGTATTTTTATCTTTCTTCAAAAGCCACATAAAATTGCTTTAAAGGAATAAAATAAAGAAAGGTGATGATATGAAAATGTTGAACTTTAGAGAGGGAGGCATAGGGATTTATTATTTATAATATATTGTACTTAGTATAGCGATTATATGGATAAATTATATAAAATGATGATATATATATATATATAAAGAAATATCAAAATACCTACAATATATTTAAAAACCTAAAAATTGAAATAATTTCAGACATTTAATAATACTATAAATGATTTCAAAAAGTAAATTCCAAACACAGACTATTTCATAAACAAAGATTAATAAAAATCACATTCATTCAAAATAACATTTTTTTTTTCAAAAAAATGTTTAATGATAGATATTTATAAATGTCTGTAGAGTACTGAAATGAGTCATAGTATGAAATAAAGTAATTAGTGGATTCTTCACTCTAAAACTACTATTAGAAAAGCACAAGGAATTCAATATAGAAACTCATATCGCCTTTGTTGACTTCATAAAGGCTTTTGACAAAGTAGACAGAAATACGGTATATTATTACAAATTTTAGCTGATGATAATGTTCCACAACAATATACTACTAACATATTCAACGTCTATAAAGATTAATAAATTAATGAGTCATTTTAACATCTTACCTCATATTTCATGTTTTTCAAACACGGTAACTATAGTTTTCAAATGATCTTGTCATTCATTTTCAACCGCCATTATCTAATAGTAGTTTCAGAGTGAAGAATCCACTAATTACTTTATTTCATACTATGACTCATTTCAGTACTCTACAGACATTTATAAATATCTATCATAATGGCGGTTGAAAATGAATGACAAGATCATTTGAAAACTATAGTTGCCGTGTTTGAAAAACATGAAATATGAGGTAAGATGTTAAAATGACTCATTAATTTATTAATTAAGAACCTCATAATGTGTTTCCCAATTTTAACTTTGAATAAGTCTATAAAGGTAATAAAATCTCTGTTAAACAAGATGGCAAACTATCTTCTTGGAAAAAGATCAACACAGGAGTAAGACAGGGATGTGGACTTTCACCGGTGCTTTTCATTATATATATATGAATAGAATAATAAACAAATGGAGAAAAACACAATGGGGATATATACCCATCAATAGGAACCTCAAACTCGATTCTATTCTTTTTGCAGATGATTTAGTGCTTCTGGCACTTTCCGAAAATGATTTGCAATGATCAATTTATAATTTACAAAAAATAGCTGCCAAATTTAATATGGAAATATCAATTAACAAAACTAAAATTATGGCATTTCATGAGAAGGACACCATATAAAGTAAAATCTGTCTCCAGAATAAAATTTTAGAGAGATCTAATCAATTTAAATATCTTGGATATTATCTCTCTATCTGGGATGAAAAGGATATCCCTGAAAAAATTACTAGTTATAATAAAAGTTTGGGAATTATTAATCAAGTAATGAAACCATCCCTTGTACAAAAAAACACCAGATTACGTTTATATAACACTTTGGCTAGACCAGTGTTGACCTATGGTAGTGAAGCATGGACACTAAAAAGACAACATGAAAGCAGAATAATGGCTTGTGAAATGAGATTCATGCACAGAACAATGGGTTACACCAGATGGAATCGGAAAAGGAACACCGATATCTTAAAAGAATTGAAGACTATGCCAATTTTGGAATATATTAAACAGTGCCAACTAAATTGGAAACACCATCTTGAAAGAATGAGTTCAAATCGGATCCCCAAAGCTGTTTATAACTATATACCAAGAGGACAAAGATCTCTGGGCTGTCCTATAAAATGCTGGAGGGAAAATTTTGTATAGGATCGTAACAGACCTTGGCCTAATACTTGAAAGGGAGAAGATGAAGAATAAGAAGTAATTAGTGTTGACCTTTGGCCATTATAACCATCATATTATTGTTCTTTTAAAATGTGTATGCAGATGTGTGTGTTCTAATAACATCCACTGCACGTTTTAATGTTTCGTGCTCCATACTGGGCAGTAGATGTGATTTACGCACCATTTCGACAGTCCACTTTATGCAGATGATGTATTCTTGTATTGTGTGCAGAGAGAAGTGTAGGATGACAGTGTGTTTATATGTTTGTTTAATATAGAGTGTGTTGTGTGAAGGATAATGATGAAGAGAACGGAGAAAGTGAAACCTGGTTTCAGGATGTAACATACACCTGTTGAAAAGTAACAAGGGGACCGCCAGGCTTAACGTCCCCATACAACTAACAAATTATTATAAACAGTACCACATGGCAACTCTGCCATAGGCAGTCCCAAGGCCACTTGAGAAAAGAGGAGGGGCAGGAGTAACACTCATTAAAAAGTCTTGGTCCACCTTGTTCCGGGTGGTAGCACCTAGTAAGGAACCCTAGCTAGGATTACGGTGAAGGCCTAAATGGCAGAAGAACCAGAGATGGAGACCATCAGAATGGCCATTCTGGTTTATGAGGTTAAATCCACTGCCTTGTGGTGAAGATGATACCTCAAAGGCTAAGGGAAGAACACCCTGACAGAAAATTACCCAACACACTGCAGTGGTTACTGTGGGTCAGCTCCCCACACACCGTAGAAATCTTTATTGCTAAAATTTCTCAACAAATGAAAGTAGAATTGATTAATGGAATTGGATCTAAGCAACATCATAGGAAAATGAATAGACTCCATATTGAGTCATGGATAATTGAATATGTAAGAAAGGTGGAAATAAGAAACTGGCCAAGGCTTATCAAAAATTGTGATGAATGGCAAAAATTGGATGAAAAGGTCAAAACCTCTATGAAGTTGTAGTACCTAATGAAGAAGAAGAAGAAGTACCACATGGCTTTTCAACATATGTACTGCAAAGAGGTTTGCAATTTAATGTAGGAATCTAGTGTACAAGGGGGCACGCCGTAGCGTAGTGGTTAAGGCACTGCGCTACAAGCCGGAAGGTCGAGGGTTCAAGTCCCGGTGGGGTCAGGATTTTTAAACTGACCCAAACCCTCTGGCGGCACTATGGCCCTGGGGTCGACTCAGCCTCTAACGGAAATGAGTACCAGACGCTTGTTCTGGGGGTAAAGGCGGCCGTCACGCAGGGCTGACAACCCGGCTGACATCAAGTGCCGATTGTCAAGAAAAAGTGGGAGCCTTAACCTCCCACTACCCCAAGGGCCTCCTGAGGCCTGTAGTGGGAATACTAAAAAAAAAAAAAAAAAATCTAGTGTACAATCTAGCAATTAATAATTGTACCAAAACCCTCCTGACCCTAAGACTGAAAATTTTATAATTAAATTAACAATTAAATTTTCAACCCTGCCGAGTACCAAACCCAGGCTTACTTACCAGGAATCAGGGATGCTAGCATGGTGGATTTGTTCTTTTAAGGGAGAATTTTTTAAGATGAGACTATGGTCTATGTCAACAGAGTTGATAGAGATCCCCTCTTCACTCACTCCACTAGCAGGTATAAGCAGCCAGGAAGGGGAAGGTGCTACTCTTTGTTGCAAAAAAGTCAGTCTTCACAAGTCATGAAAATATAGTCCTACATTATTATATTTATATATTAAATACTCTCCATCTCTCCCCATCCCTCTCTCGCTTTGCAAGTAATTTTACATCCCCCCACGTCACCCGGCCTACTGAAGACAACTGAACAAGGTATATTTATAATTATTTTTATGGTTTATACCTGTACCTGCAAATTTATTTATTTTTCTTCTCTCCGTTTGTATGCATACTTATGTGTTCATAACTCCCGAATCTATATAAGTTATATGAAAAAAAATTTAATTTATTTTCACTGCTTTATTGGTTTAAAAAATTATTATAATAAACATGTAATTTCTGTCAATAAAAAACAAAAAATTTCATCATCTTCAATAATATGTATAGTGTCGAGCTCGAGAATTTGGGAATCAGTATATCACTATCATCATCATCATCATCATCACTGTTCAGTGGAGATAGTGTCCTGTCTAAGATTGTCACTTCTTACCGTAAAAAGAATTGATGCGCTTTAGATCTCATACCCGATTTTGTAAAATCACCATAATTGTTTAATGGTTGAATTGTGAAATTTTCCCCAGGACTATTTAATATATTGTTGATTCAGTTTTGCCTCCCTTCTGATTCTGTAAAAACTAGCTCTACCCGCTCCCGCCATCTTTGCTGCCATTTCAGCTACTGTATACAAACTTCAAGTCAAATTGTCAGCAATATTGTTAGATATAGGCCTATTGAACAAATTCATCTTCTTTCATCACTGCTCAACAGTTTTCCTTTTTTAATGTTTTATGATACTGTTTTCAGTCATGATGTTATCTATAAATACAGACTACTAAAATAAAAATGTAGGCCTGTATATTATATAAAACTCCATGACACGATGGACCTAGAATAGTCTTGGTCTACCAGCCAGCTGCTGATCTAACTTCCACATTCGACATTTACAGAGGTGGATGATCCTCCAGCTAGCATAGGGGTGACATTTTTAGCACTTCCAATCCCCCAGCCATTATACCTAGTTTTCTCAGATGCTACTTATTCTAGCTACCTATATTACTCACAATGCTAAATGGACTCAACACCTATACCTGACCGAAATTCATTAAAAAAATTTATTTTGCTATGGGTACTCAAATAAGAACTTGTTGAATAGCTCCGTGCTAATGCATGGTCCTTAGACCACATGGCTATACAGAGCGGGATTTTGTATGTGCATCTATCTGTCTGTCTATACATATATCTCAAATATGTGTCTAATAGGCAATTAAGATAAGTTATAACTTGGATGAGAAATGTGAACTAAATTTTGTTTAGAGACTCTAATTTAAGTTTGAAATTCTTTTACGAGTCCGAAAATCTTCAGACACGGGACCCTGGCTTTAAGTCCCTTCCAGAAGACTTGTCCATTGACTTTTCCATCCTAAAAATCAATGGAACTCTGATGGGTTTGAACCCATGACCCTCGGAAAAAGAGGCAAGAAATGTAACCCCTTGATCACCGAAATGGATACTTCATATATATAAACTAACTCACTGGAACTATCGAACACATAGGCTCTCGCCACACGAACATAAGCTCTCCATACACCCCTATCCTGAGCTAATGTTTTACAATCATCCCTGTATAATCTATTTCCTTCAAATCATGGTTAATGTTATCCTCCCATATCATTCTTGGTCTGCCTACTGTACTCTTTCCCTCTAGTTTTCCTACAAGGAGTTTCCATGCCCCTCCTTCATTCCCCATTTATGTCACATGTCCTGCCCATTGCAGACTATGAGACTTGCATATTCTTATTATATCTGCTTTCCCATAAAGATTGTGTAGCTCATTGTTATCCAATCTTGTGCATTCACCTTTTTGTTCATCTCTCTTTGATCTAAAAATTTTTCTAAGAACTTTATTCTCAAATTCTCGTAATATTTTCTCCCCTCTAAAAGTAACAGTACATGTTTCAGATCCATATAAATGGGAGAATGACAGTTTTAAATATTTTCATATATACACTATAATAAACTAAAGTTTAAATATTTTGTTTCTTGTAACTATCAAACAATAACTAAACAAAAAATAAATATTGTACATTTTAACTGAATATTCCAAAGGTAAATTATAAAAGCTATCCACAAAAAGGCACAGTGTACCAAGAGAAAGATACATGTTTTCTTTACTGTCAGTACTGAACAACAGATGACTTAGCATCGTCCCTCGACCCTGCATATAGCCTCCTTAAGGTAAGTAACGAGGGAAAGAAAACCCTTCATCCTCTATCAACTAGTCTGAAATGGGGAATAAACCTGTTGCACAGCATTCAGAACCCATGATCACATCAGACATAAGTACACAGAGAATATAATTTCAATAATAATAACTACTACTCACGTTTTAATATCTTCTTTTCCAGGAAAATCAGGTGGATGTCGCCAAAATACACGATAGCAACATTTTAATAGGTCACTGGAGTTGTTCATATAAAAACGAACTGCTTTATGTACAATAAATATTCTATTAAAATTATTTTTAACAAGACCAAGTTTTCCCCCTGCACAAATTGGCTTTTTTGGTTTTGATAAGTATGGTAGTATATCAGGATCCCAAGGATCCAAGCCAGGAATATGACAACCAGGTGTATCCACAATATAAATTGGATTTTTTATTGTACCTATTCAAGGAAATATAATTAATAGACACCTAGAAAGTAAATAATGGTCTCTTAAATCAATTTACTGTAAATTAGTATAATTCTACAGCATTATGCATCAACCAGCTATGTGTCATTATGTAAGTTTCGAGAAAAATATGTTTAAAGTTTCCTTTTTTACATTTTAAACTCTAGCAAGAGCTATTTAAGTATTTCTGACTTGATAATCACTTATATGATAATATACTCAGTTATACATCAACAATCTAAGAGCGGGAACATTTTTTGCTTAGTTGCATGATGCAAAATTTAGATTAGCATTTATAATGATCTAATTTTATAGCCGTTTGTTGCAAAACACTAGGACTGATGGCATTTACATTTTTCTTTAATATAAGTATATATCTAAAGATTTGGTACTAAAAGTTTGTGCACACTTACTTCATGAGCCGATGCAACAGATAGCATCAAAATCTCAATTTTTAAAAAAAATGGCACATAGTTAGTTAATGCATAACATCATCCAATTCTCTAACTATACAGGGTGTAACATAACTCAACGGCAAAATTTCAGGAATGAATTCCTCATATGGAGAGAATAAAAAAAGTGTATTACAACATGGGTCCAGAAATTGATAATTACAGAGTTATTCGAACTTTTATGAATGTTAGATTATTAAGGTTTACAGTAGTTATTGACAGTCTGTTTTCTGTTGATTGTAAGCTGCTGTCAGGAATGAGTTCCTCATATGGAGAGAATAAAAAATGTGTATTACAACATGGGTCCAGAAATTGATAATTACAGAGTTATTCGAACTTTTATGAATGTTAGGTTATTAAGGTTTACAGTAGTTATTGATACACTGTTTTCTGTCGATTGTAGACTGTTGTGATGTACACAAATGAAGAATATTGAGGCACTAGGAGGTCACTTTGAACATTTCATCTGACAGAAAAGAGCGCTCCAACAAGTCCCTTGCATTTTTGTCGCCACGTGCTAACATTCATGAAAGTGTGAATAATTCTGTAATTATCAATTTCTGGACCCATGTTGTAATACACTTTTTTTATTCTCTCCATATGAGGAACTCATTCCTGAAATTTTGCCATTGAGTTATGTTACATCCAGTATACCATTACTAGAGTCTGGATATTTATGTACTAACAGATAAGATTGTAACATAGTATAATGAGTAGTTAGACTTATGACTGTCTTTTGTTTTGGTTTTACATACAAACAGTTGAATAGTATTATGAGAAGCTATACTACATTCATGAAGTGTTGTAGTGGAAGAGTGACAGTTCATGGACTAACTTGTGAAGCTCTTTTATTATACTTATATTCATCATCTTCTTCTTCTTCATCTTCATCATCTTCTTCTTCTTCTTCTTCTTCACTTCCTGGTTTAGGCATTCATTGCCTGTTATATTTAAAGAGAAAAATATATGCTCAGACTGGGGTTTGAACCCAGGACCTTTCGCAAAGAGATGGGTCCAAACCCCAGTCTAAGCATATATCTCTTCAAATATAATTTATCCAACATTGGGATGTATAAAATGAATAATAAAAACATTGATTTCCATCTACACTAATAGATCTAAGATCATCACTTTCGAGGATGTCCAATATCTCTTCTTCCTCTCAAAAAATAATGTAAGATTTTCATGGTAATCTACTCTCTTCTGTTCTTTCTACATGTTCTTTCCACTGTTACTTGTTATTAGATATTTTTTCTTTCATGGAGTAGATCTGCAGTTCTTCACAAATATCATCTCTTTTATCTAGTCCATTCTAGTACACCCTTTTACTCTTCTTAAAAATTTCATTTTGGTTGCTTGGATTCTTTTTATACTTCATTTTCCTATCATAAAAATAAGTGACAGTAAAGCTTTGTCCATATAATTTCTATTGCATGCATTCATTTGTCATGATGAGGTTTTTTCAATAATTATATTAATAAAAAGACGTTATACCTATCTATAAGTTATTAAATAGGAACATAGAATCTAATAATATAACCTTTCCATTCACAATTATTTCACATCCATCCATAGTAATTCTGCCCGAAGGCAGCTTGCAGCTTTACTAGGGAATTGTAGGTGTGGTAGCTTCCCGTTGCTTTCCACACCGGTGAAGGATGATGATGATGATGATGATAATGATAAGGATGATGATGATGGCCATATGTTTTCGGGGACTGTTTGGGTCTTAAAGTTTTCTTGACATTTGTCTTAGAGGTGAGAAAAACCCCGATAAAAACCTCATCCAGAAAACTGCCCCGATCGGGGATCAAACCTGGGCCCGCTGCGTGACAAGGCAGCACGCTACCTCGAGACCACAGAGGTGGACTTATTTCACATATGAAGTGAAAAATGAAATAATAATGTTTTAAGAGCCAATGGATGTTATAAGCCAATGACCTGTACTTCATGGTACTTTCTTTAAAAAAATGTAATTCTATCATCTCAAGAGACCATAAAAGAGGGTTAAAACCAATGTTGATGCTACAGAATGCCATGTATTAGAGAGCTTCTTATTAGCCTTGCAGAAGTCCCTTGGTTAATTCTGGCTTCCTCTTTGTTGTCTTGGCAGCTCATGTAGTCTACACATTGCAGCTATGTTCCAGGCAGAAAATTATAGCAACATCTTTCACCCTCCACTTCCTTATACTCCACTCCACCAGCATGCAGAGACTAGCAATTCAAGCCAATACGGATAAGGTCGCTATTCCGTTTGAACAATCACACATTTTCCATTGTACATATGGTGA
This sequence comes from Diploptera punctata, assembly GCA_030220185.1. NCBI lineage: Eukaryota > Metazoa > Arthropoda > Insecta > Blattodea > Blaberidae > Diploptera > Diploptera punctata. Next base: position 273,479 of record JASPKZ010004212.1, on the reverse strand, counting down.
TTTTAGGTTATCTGTAACCGAACTTCGTACATTTTTGGATTTAAAAAATCAACATATATATATTCCAGTTAATTTATTCATGTACTGCTAGATTAATTTGTGAATTTTTTGGTTTTTTATTTCAATTTATCTATATACACTCCTGGCTCTAAAAAGTCAGAAAGAGCTGATGATAGTATGCAGAAATACTGATATAAGTTTTCAAGAATTCTACCATAATATGAGTTAAGATGCAATTGACTCAATTAAATTTATTAAAATGAACTTCATAATGTTAGTTAATATTTCAAGGAAATAACACTATGAGGTTTATTTTACATAAAATGAGTGGACGATGTTTTAGCAATAGTCAATTACAAACACTTGGAAGATGCTGTTAAACTTTTGAATATTCATGATAAGACAATTAAATGTACCATGGAAGTTGAAAATAACCAGCAATTACCATTCTTGGACCTAAAGTTGATCAAAAAAAAAAGATAAATAAATTTTGGAATTTAAGGGAAATAAACTCACACTGACATTATATTAAAGCAACAGGTTTCAACAACATCGCATATAAACAAGCAGTCTTCAATAGTTTAACATACAGACTCGTGAATGTTCCAATGAGCAAAAAAAAAAATGAATACAGAGGAAAAAACACATTAAGGATAGCAAAAGAAAAAGGTTTTAAAGAAAAGATGATTCATAAGGAGATAAATAGATTCAAAGAACAAAAGAACAAAAATTGGTAAATGAAAGAACCTTTCAGGCAGATAAAGGAATTAGTAAAAGATTCAAGAAATTTACATACTATCCTTTGGCATATAATAAGTTTCAAAAAAAATTTCAGAAAATTTAACACTAAATTAACAATGAAAAATTATTATAGCCTTACTAGATTAATTAAAACCAACAAAAGTGAAAATATTGATGAAGGCAACAAATCAGGAATTTATCAAAATAATTGCAAAGACTGTGAAAAATATACATAGGAAAAACAAAAAATGAACTTGATACAAGATTGAAAGAACACCTTAGAAATGTAAAAAGTGGAGAGAAAAATATACAATAGCTACACATGCATGGTCAGAAAACACAGAATCAAAACAAATATCAAATTACTGAAACAGATAAATCTAAGGAACTCACAATTTGGAAGAAAATTTACACACACAAAAATAGAAAGAAAATAATTAACTTAGAAATTTCCAGAGGAAAAAAATTGATTTGGAAGTTCATTGGTCAGCCAACAGAGGGAGCAGAAATCAACCTACAGGATCACCAACCACTGTTTCGACAGTTAGAAAGAATTGACAATGATACCTAAGGCATCGAAACACAGGGTCTTGAAAAAAAAGCTCCAAATATGACGTGAGTTGTGCATATCTAACTCATATTACCTTTCATAATGTTACTTCTATTAAAATATTAATTTGCTTTATTTTTCACTAATAAAACTAAATCACGTAAAAATTACATAATGCTGTGCACACAAAACTACTTAACCTTACCTTTTAGATGTGTATAATAAACAATCAGTGTAATCATAGTAAATGCAATTAAAGCAAGGAAAGTGAAATATATAACTCTCAGTGTACAGAATTTTCTTGAGAGTATTCTGCATTTATTCTGAAATAAAGAATTACCATCAATGTAGATGCAATTTATATAGGTTCAAATATAGAATTAAGAACCATGATATATATATATATATATAACCTACACTTCACATTACTGTATTCTTGAAATGAAATTTGAAAAAAAATAATAAAGTAGTGCTTATTTTTTCTTTTTTCCCCTATGCCTGTCGATATTGGGTTTGCCAACCAAATTCTCTTTACATATATCTATCTACAATGGCATAACAGCCCAATGTTGGACTTTAGCCTCTCCTTTGTTGTAAGTTACTACACCAAATTAAATTAATTAGCTTATTTATGTAAATTCTTATCACTCACCTCATATTCTTCTTCTTCTTCTCCTTCTCCTTCTTCTTCTTCTTCTTCTTCTTTTTAGACTAGTTTCAATATCTTAGTCAGTTCCATCTTCAGATTTTGACAACCGTTGTTCTGTCATCTTGAGGAGATGGCTCTTCAAGACAACAGAACAACGGTCATGAAAATATTGATGATGGAACCAAATAAGGTTTTGAAACAAGTCTAAGAAGAAGAAGAATATGCGGTGAGTGATAAGAATTTACATAAATAAATAAATAAATGATACCTCATAATGTTAATTCCTAAAAAAAAATTAATTGGCTTATTTAAAAAAATATGTTATGAATGGTATGTGGTCAACATTCCAACCCGATAAGACATCTAGTAGGCAACTGAGATATTACTAGGATGAAAAAGGTCAGTAAATTTTACTTAGAGGCCTCTTTATTAAGGCTTAAGGGTCTTTTACGTACCTAAATAACTTTAAACTCGGGATCCATGGCTTAAAGTCCTTCCAAGAGGACTTGCTCCTTGGATTTTTCCATCCTAAAAAAAATCCATTGACCCCGGCCAGGTTTGAACCTGCAACCTTCAGGACCAGAGGCAAGGAACATAACCACTAGTCCACTGCAGCCAACAAGCAAATTCTATACTCATTATTATTTCCTGTGTGCTGCCTGACTTCTTGAACATTCTTTCCCAAAAGTAGGATTTGGTTTAAAATTATGTAAATTCTGAATAAATTTTCAAATTTGGAGGTTAAAACGCTTCTAATGTATGAGAGTTAAGGGGCAGAGTACCAAAAAAAAGAGAGAAAAATCAGATTTTGTTCATTTACATGCATAACCCATTTTTTAATCAAACAGCCTATGATATGAGAAAAGAACAAAATTTAGTTTTTAATGAATATGATCTTCTTGGTGATAAAATTGTATTACACATAGTCAATAAAATCCCAAATCACCAAATTAACAAGTTAAAAGAGTCAATGCATTTCAGTAGCGATGCTATCATTATCAAGACTTAATATTGACTGAATAAAGATCAATTAGGTCAATGACATGAATACTAGTGGCCCTTATAAACCAATTAATAAAGGTCCTCTACCCAATATGATCAAGGACATGACTAATGTTTTGAATTCATGCAGTAATCTCGTTACGAAGGATATATAACATAAATAAATTGTTTCAAATCCTTTGGTACCTGAATTATACTGCTCGCCTAATATACATTAAACTCGAAAAACTAGTTAGACCAATAGTTTCATCTATAGCTCTTACTTCCAACATTTCAAAATGGTAAAGTTATGAATTTAATAATTTACCTTTAAAGCAACCTAGTTTTGCTGTTAAGAATTCATTGGAATTTATTGAGAAAACGAAAAATATAGAGTTGCAGGAAGGGGAGATTTTGATCTCATTTGATGTCAAATCTCTCTTTCCAAGTATACCTATACCTCAAACTTTATTTTAGAAGAATTACTTTTATATAATAATTTGGATCTTCATATTGCAAATCAACTTACTAAGTTAACAGGACTTTGTATGAAAAAGAAGAAAAAAAAGTTAATATCAAGTCTTGATAATGATAGCATTACTATTGAAATGCATTGACTCTTTTCATCATCATCATCATCATCATCCATGCAAGTATTAGGCCATGCAGCCTGTTATGGTCTCACAGAGAAATTTTCCATCCAGCGCTTTTTTGGATGTCTCAGGGACTCTTTTAACTTCTTAATTTGGTGATTTGGGATTTTATTGACTATATGTAAAACAAAATTTAGGTTAAGATGTGTAATTTATGTTAGCTTTTTAAGTTTAAGAGTGGTATGGAGATGTTATATTGAAAATCAATAAGTTTATACAAAAAACTAAGAAAATACGGAAATACATTTTCAAACTGTAGGTTTATCTTTTAAGTCTACCCATACAAATCTTTAATTTATAACAAGTTTTGTAATTGCTTTTACTTGTTCTTGATTCTTTAGCATTTGTAGATAGTTAAATTCATATACTAAAATAATAAATATTTCATTGAGAAATGTTAAATTAATAATAAAAACATCATTAGAGGCCTTACTGGCTTTTAAAGTAATGTTAAATTTCCAATAAATGTCTTCTTAACTAAGAAGCCGCCATTTGCAAAGATAGAAACAATGGTTTCAAAAAGCATTTGGTGATAGGGAATTACAACGTATATAAGAGAAAAATTTGCGTCTAGATCGTAACTCGCCTCGATAGCTCAGTTGGTAGAGCACTTGGCCCGGAAAGCCAAGGGTCCCGGGTTCGAGTCCCGGTCTAGGCGAAAATTTTTCTCTTCAAATTTAATTTATCTTTCATTGAGAAATGTTAAATTAATAATAAAAACATCATATACTAAAGTTGGGAATTTTTACATTATGAGGTTTTCTTAATAAAAACCAAATGAATCGTGGATTCTTCTTACCTCATACATCTATATTTTTTAACACAGAACTGCAGTATCGGGAATCATCATTCCTATCCTCAGCTGTTTTCATGACTGTAGATTCTTCATTATGTCATTCATTTTATAAACTGCAATCTGGTGTAGATTTAAGAACTTTGTAATCAAATTTGGTTAGTCCGGAAACTCAAAATTCATGGTTCTAGTATGGTTTTTTTGAATGTATATCTTTTCCCAAACTGTTACTTCAAAAGGTTTCGATAAATGTTTCAAAAGTTTAGCTTCTTTTTCAATTCTATGATTCTCTAATAAACTATGTGCTGCTATTGCTGATTTTTCAATTTCACCATTTTTTAATAATTCTAAAGTATTCTTTTTTGCAAGTATCCAAATTCCTTTTAGTTTTTCCTATATATACTCTGTTGCAATCTTTGCAATTAATTTGATAAATTCCAGATTTTTTATTATCTGAGGTGTTAAGTTTTTTATTAGTTACAGAAGATTACCCAGGCTGAATTTGTTAATCGGAACTAATGTTATATATATATTTTTTTTTAATCTTTTGAAATTTGTTTTGAACTTCTGGATGGTAAGTAAATTTCTTGATGTTTTCACCTTTTTTTGGAATTATGTTCTGTGTTAAAAAAAAAGCATAGATGTTTAAGGTAAGAAGAATTCATGATTCATTTGATTTTTATTTGTAAGAAGTTTGAGTTTCTTTTCTTGAAGACGAATTGTTTAAATTGTTTCTTTGGTGATAAACATGTGTGCATGCATATGTATATGTGTGTGTGTGTTTTTTTTTAATGCCACCCGCTGTGCTTTATGTGCTTTTGATTCTGCAATGAGATGGCGTTAATATGGTCTATTTTCATATTTTCAGGCCATGATGTAGATGTTGTATTCTTGTATTGTATGCAGAGAAGAGTATAGGATAACTGTATGTTTATGTGTTTGTATAGTGTAAAGTGTGTTGTATGAGGGATGATGATGAAGAGAAGGGAGAAAGTGAAACCAGCACGTTAGCCTACTCCCGTTAAAAAGCACAAGAGGATCCACCAGGCTTAATGTCCCCATCCGATGGACAAATTGCTATCAACAGTACCATATGCCTTCTCAACATACACACTGTGGAGGAATTTACAATTTAATACAGGAATCTGATATACAATCTAGCTTTGAACTTTTATAGGAAAAATCACTATGAGGTTTAATTTAAGATTAAATTAAAATACTTCATACTTCACCTCATAACCAGTCTTCTAATTATACTGCAGTTTCGAAAGCTTCATCTTCAGTAATATCTCGTAGACTAATGTTATGTCGATCAGATCTTCGAAGCCTTGGCAGTTTCATCTTCAGTAATATATCATCGACTGATGTTATGTCAGTTAGAAGATCTTTTGATCAACATAACATCAGTTGACGAGATATTACTGAAGATGAAGCTGCCAAGGCTTCAAAACTGCAGTATAATTAGAAGACTGGATACCAGAAGATCTTCGAAGCCTTGGCAGTTTCATCTTCAGCAATATCTCATCGACTGATGTTATGCCGATCAGAAGATCTTCGAAGCCTTGGCAGTTTCATCTTCAGTAACATATCATCGACTGATGTTATGTCAATCAGAAGATCTTTTGATCAACATAACATCAGTAGACGAGATATTACTGAAGATGTAGCTGCCAAGGCTTCAAAACTGCAGTATAATTAGAAGACTGGATATCAGAAGATCTTCGAAGCCTTGGCAGTTTCATCTTCAGCAATATCTCATCAACTGATGTTATGTCGATCAGAAGATCTTCGAAGCCTTGGCAGTTTCATCTTCAGTAACATATCATCGACTGATGTTATGTCAATCAGAAGATCTTTTGATCAACATAACATCAGTTGACGAGATATTACTGAAGATGTAGCTGCCAAGGCTTCAAAACTGCAGTATAATTAGAAGACTGGATATCAGAAGATCTTCGAAGCCTTGGCAGTTTCATATTCAGCAATATCTCATCAACTGATGTTATGTCGATCAGAAGATCTTCGAAGCCTTGGCAGTTTCAACTTCAGTAACATATCATTGACTGATGTTATGTCAATCAGAAGATCTTTTGATCAACATAACATCAGTTGACGAGATATTACTGAAGATGTAGCTGCCAAGGCTTCAAAACTGCAGTATAATTAGAAGACTGGATATCAGAAGATCTTCGAAGCCTTGGCAGTTTCATCTTCAGCAATATCTCATCAACTGATGTTATGTCGATCAGAAGATCTTCGAAGCCTTGGCAGTTTCATCTTCAGTAACATATCATCGACTGATGTTATGTCAATCAGAAGATCTTTTGATCAACATAACATCAGTTGACGAGATATTACTGAAGATGTAGCTGCCAAGGCTTCAAAACTGCAGTATAATTAGAAGACTGGATATCAGAAGATCTTCGAAGCCTTGGCAGTTTCATCTTCAGCAATATCTCATCAACTGATGTATGTCGATCAGAAGATCTTCGAAGCCTTGGCAGTTTCATCTTCAGTAACATATCATCGACTGATGTTATGTCAATCAGAAGATCTTTGATCAACATAACATCAGTTTGACGAGATATTACTGAAGATGTAGCTGCCAAGGCTTCAAAACTGCAGTATAATTAGAAGACTGGATATCAGAAGATCTTCGAAGCCTTGGCAGTTTCATCTTCAGCAATATCTCATCAACTGATGTTATGTCGATCAGAAGATCTTCGAAGCCTTGGCAGTTTCATCTTCAGTAACATATCATCGACTGATGTTATGTCAATCAGAAGATCTTTTGATCAACATAACATCAGTAGACGAGATATTACTGAAGATGTAGCTGCCAAGGCTTCAAAACTGCAGTATAATTAGAAGACTGGATATCAGAAGATCTTCGAAGCCTTGGCAGTTTCATCTTCAGCAATATCTCATCAACTGATGTTATGTCGATCAGAAGATCTTCGAAGCCTTGGCAGTTTCATCTTCAGTAACATATCATCGACTGATGTTATGTCAATCAGAAGATCTTTTGATCAACATAACATCAGTAGACGAGATATTACTGAAGATGTAGCTGCCAAGGCTTCAAAACTGCAGTATAATTAGAAGACTGGATATCAGAAGATCTTCGAAGCCTTGGCAGTTTCATCTTCAGCAATATCTCATCAACTGATGTTATGTCGATCAGAAGATCTTCGAAGCCTTGGCAGTTTCATCTTCAGTAACATATCATCAACTGATGTTATGTCAATCAGAAGATCTTTTGATCAACATAACATCAGTAGACGAGATATTACTGAAGATGTAGCTGCCAAGGCTTCAAAACTGCAGTATAATTAGAAGACTGGATATCAGAAGATCTTCGAAGCCTTGGCAGTTTTATCTTCAGCAATATCTCATCGACTGATGTTATGTCGATCAGAAGATCTTCGAAGCCTTGGCAGTTTCATCTTCAGTAACATATCATCGACTGATGTTATGTCAATCAGAAGATCTTTTGATCAACATAACATCAGTTGACGAGGTATTACTGAAGATGTAGCTGCCAGGGCTTCAAAACTGCAGTATAATTAGAAGACTGGATATGAGGTGAGGTCTAAAGTATTTTAATTTAATCTTATACAATCTAGCAAATAAAAATTATAAACCACCACCTCTCCTGGTCCCAAGATTGAAAATTTTACGAATAATTTAATTTAATTAATTACCTCAGGGGTCCTCATCTAGAGGATATGTGGATGGCGACCACAAGGTGCCCAAGCTGAGCAAAACATTTCTTCCGCTTACTTGTGTTTTGCACTCTTTTAACTTTACTACCTCACCTCTCTTGGTTAACTCTTGTTTTTTCGACCCCGATGCTATTAGGGCATCCGAGGGCTAGGGAGTCTTTCCTTTCTTCCATTTCTTCTTTCCTTTATTTTCTTTTCTTCTCCAGAAAAGCCTGACCAGACGCTATAAGATGGCAGCCCCATCACTGGTCTTGCCTTCCTTTGGCCAGCAACCAATCGAAAGGACTATTATTATGCTTTCAAGTCTTATATGAGAATTTCCCAGAATCTCTGGGCCATCCTATGAAATGCTGGAGGGAAAATTTTCTATAGGATCGTAACAGGCCTTAGTCTAATACTTGGAAGAAAGAAGAAGAAAAAGAATTAAATTAACAATTACAATTTTTAACACTGCCAGGTATTGAACTTGGGCCCGTTAGTTAGGAAGCAGGCAAGCTACCACCTGAGTCAGCATGGCAGACCTGGTGATAGACATTGTATTTGAAAGAATAAAATTCCAGTTTTCTTCACACAAACTATTACTTTCAAATGACATTTTGTACTGTTGGTTTGCTAGTTATTTGAGAGACACTCTTATCCATAATAATAGAAGTGACATCACTAATATATTTCCAACTTTATGATTGTATTTTGATATATTTGTTATAGATACGCAAATTTTTTAAATTCTGGAATCATCATCATGCTCCATCTGTCAGTTCTTGAAGAAATTTTATGGTCCGATGGAAACACTGATTTTCTTGAGTCATCTCTTCCTTGGACAACCATGTGATTGATACCATGGTGATGGATCCAGGGATCCTTGTACTAGGCATTCAGTTAAGATGTTCCTGCCAATTTCTCTGGTAATCAAGATGAATGGCATCATATTTTGTGATCCAAATATTCATAAGTTTTCAGAACTAATTTGCTGAAGCCTGCAGTTTGACACAAACCTCATCTCACTAGCTGATTTCCTGCATTCATCATATTTTTGCAGAGTCCAAGCCTCATTGTTGTAAGTAAGGACAGGTCTTGCCAGTGTTTTATATAATTTTTAATTTAAGAATAATTCAGGTAACAATATTTGTATATATAACATTTCAGCCTGCATATGTTTGTGCTTGTAAAACTCAAAAATATGCACATGTTTTTATAGTAAAATGAAATTTTGACACAACATTGCATTTGAATACGAGTGTGTTTGAGTTAAAATTACTTCAATTTCCAATACGTCTTGTGTACACTATGACTATCAACAAAGCGCAAGGGTAAACTTTGCAAGTGTGTGGTTTAAATTTAGAAAATACCTCATATAAATTTGTTCAAATCAGAAAAATGGACTTATGTCCTTCTCTTTATATTATTATTCCAAAATCTCTCAGAATAATAATATAAAGAGAGGACATAAGTGATGAAACCATATTCTATGAGCTAAGTGTTACATGTCCATCAATAGGAACCTCAAACTCGATGCTATTCTTTTTGCAGACGACTTAGCTCTTCTGGCACTTTTCGAAAATAATTTGCAACGATCAATTTATAATTTACAAAAAATAGGTGCCAAATTTAATATGGAAATATCAATTAACAAAACTAAAATTATGGCATTTCATGGGAAGGACCCCATACAAAGTAAAATCTGTCTCCAGAATAAAATTTTAGAGAGATCTAATCAATTTAAATATCTTGGATATTATCTCTCTATCTAGGATGAAAAGGATATCCCTGAAAAAGTTACTAGTTATAATAAAAGTTTAGGAATTATTAATCAAGTTATGAAACCATCCCTTGTACAAAAAAACACCAGATTACGTTTATATAACACTTTGGCTAGACCAGTGTTGACCTATGGTAGTGAAGCATGGACACTAAGAAAACAACATGAAAGCAGAATAACGGCTTGTGAAATGAGATTCATGCGCAGAACAGCGGGTTACACCAGATGGGATCGGAAAAGGAACACCGATATCTTAAAAGAATTGAAGACTACGCCAATTTTGGAATATATTAAACAGTATCAACTAAATTGGAAACACCATCTTGAAAGAATGAGTTCAAATCGGATCCCCAAAGCTGTTTATAATTATATACCAAGAGGACGAAGATCACTGGGCCGTCCTATGAAACGCTGGAGGGAAAATTTTCTATAGGATCGTAACAGGCCTTGGCCTAATACTTGGAAGGAAGAAGAAGAAGTGTTACATGTTTACCAATAATAGGCCTTAGGATGGGTATCGTATGCAGGTCAGAGTTTATGAATATGCTATGGAGAACAAGTGACTAATAGTATCATGCTGACCATATAATAATGCATATTTCTGCTAGCCAATTCAGTTAGATTAGGTTATGTAGACTAGATTAGATAGATTAAGCATTTTTAAGGCAATAGCAACTGAGTCAGAGAAAACTTGGTGATCATCAATTATTTGTTTGCATGTTTCTGATAGTAGGCTATTTTATTTAAGCAATAATAATTAATGCATATTGTTCATTGTAAATATTCAGTTTTAAGATACAGTATTCCTCACCTTTTTTTAGGGGAAAAAAAATATATATATTATATTCACATTCTGCTATACAATAATTTGTGCTTTTTAGGTTTTTTATTTCAATTTATGTAAAGTCACTCCTAGCATACAATCCCTGATAGAACATAGCATTTTATTCTAATACAATTACGTCCAATTCATTAACTTACCCAAAATATTTCAAAAATTGTTAATATTATATATTTAGTTTTCCTCAATAGAAATTTTATTTCCCTTATTGTAACCATCTTGTTTCTTGAAAGCACAACAATGTAATTTATGATGAGACACAAAACAATAGCAAACTATATCCCAATGTTTTGTTTTATCCTTTCCCTTTTTATGACCTTTTTTTATAATAGTATTTTATGTTTCTTTCAATTCTTCTATTTTAATTATTATTTTTTATTTATTTTTTTTAATTTTATTCAAAAGAAGTAGTATTCCTTTTTTATATTTTTCATTTAAATCACTGTTGCCAATCTGTTAATTACAATTTTTATGTTTTTTTTTTGGGAATTTTATTGCAAATTGCAGTCTGCAGTAATTCAAAGAAATTGTATAAATTGCACAAATTATTTTAGCAGTAACAATCTGAAAACATTCTTCTTCAGATTGTATGTGTGTGTATATATATATATATATATATATATGTGTGTGTGTGTGTGTGTGTGTGCGTGCGTGTGCGTGCGCGTGGATTTTTTATCCAAAAAATTATAGTAAATATATCAAAATTTAATAAGAAGATGAGATAGAAATAACCTGAAAAACGCCATATCGATAATCCATCCATCTATAGTACTTCTGCCAGAGGGCAGGTCTTTCACTGCAATCATAACATTTTCATGCTATGCTTTGCAACTTTACTAGGGAATTATAGGTGTGGTAGCTTCCCGTTGCTTTCCACATCGTGAAGGATGATGATGATAATGATAAGGATGATGATGGCCGGATGATTTTCGTGGCCGTTGGGCCCTAAGTTTCCTGACATTTGTCTTACAGTGAGGAAAAAACCGAAAAAAACTTCGCCCAGGAGCCCGTCTCGACCGGGAATCGAACCCGGGCCCGCTGCGTGACAAGGCAGCACGCTACCTCGAGACCACAGCGGAAGCAAAGACAAAACAGTTAAGTACCATTTTCTCCTCTGTTTGTCAGCCGATTTTTAGTAGCTATTGACGAGTTTTAGTGTTATCAATAAAAGAATTGGAAAGAGTTCTGCCGTTTTTAACTGCAAGGCAGTGTTAATGGAAAATCTCCATGGTGCAAGAGTTAAATTTCTTCCAGAGAAGCATGTGATGTACAAAGGCCATATCAAAAAATGTCTGCCGTTTTTAACTGCAAGGCACTAAAATTCAGCGCCAAAGCTCCTATTTAAATATAGGGGGGTAATCCATGTACATGTGTTAATCACAGAAGTAGACGATCATCCTGCCAGTGTAGGGGTGACATGTGGTCAACATGTTGCGTCCACCAACTGTTACAGCTGGTTTTCTCAACGTGGAACCCCTACTTATTGTAACCACCCAAATTCGTCACGATGCGATCGTCACGAGTACAATCACCCCTATCATCAGTTACACTTCAACATAAATATATTAAATTATTATTATTATTATTATTATTATTATTATTATTATTATTATTATTATTATTATTATTATTATTATTATTATTATATAAACAACAAAAGAAACGGAAATATGAAGAAATGTCAAAGAGAAAACAATATGTTAAAGCAAAATAATACTAATCTTAAGGTGACAGTTAATATGTATACCGATAATAGTCAAATTAAATCAGTGTCAGCATTTAAGTATTTGGGTACAATAGTGAATGGACACAATTCATTGGAAGAAGTTAAACAAAGAATTGTAAATGGAAATAGGGCGTATTACGCACATTTAACATTATTTAAAAGTAAATTAATATTTAAATATGCCAACTAAGATTACACAGTCCACCGCTGTGGTCTCGGGGTAGCGTGCTGCCTTGTCAGCAGCGGGCCCGGGTTCGATTCCCGGTCGGGACAGTTTTTCTGGGTGAGGTTTTTATCGGGGTTTTTCCTCACCTTTAAGACAAATGTCAGGAAAAATTTAAGGCCCAAACGGTCCCCGAAATCATATGGCCATCGCAATCATCATCATTCACATTCATCTGCTTAGGATTAGGGATTCTCCTGGCGCACCACTATCATCATCACTCATCATATCATCGGGGCAACGTAACCCCGCCTTCCAGGCGCCCCAACCTCAGAAGTGGGTTACAAGTACGCTATGCCAGGAGAGAAACCAGGAATGTCGAAAGACAACCTGGGGCATTCGAAAAAAAAAAAAGATTATACAAAACATTAATAAGACCAATAGTGACATATGCAAGTGAAACTTGGACTCTCAAAGAAACAATCAAACAAAAATTGTTAATTTTTTAAAGAAAGATAGGCTACTTAGAAAAAAATTATGGTCCAAATAAAGGACCAGACCAAACTTGGAAAATCATAACAAATAGTGAATTAGATAATATAATTAAAAATCAAAATATAATAAATCATATCAGATCTCTTAGGATTGGATGATTTGGTCATCTGATGAGAATGGATCAACAGAAATTAGTTAAAAACCTACGTAAATGGAGGCCTACATGAATTAGAGCTGTTGGTAGACCTAAGATGAGATGGCAGGACGATGTTTGGGAGGATTTGAAGAAGATGAGGGTGACAAACCTGAAAATGGCAGAAGATAGAAGAACCTGACGGAAGATAATTGAGAAGGCCAAAACATTCAATTTTGAAGTTGTAGTGCCTTAAGGTGTTGATGGTGATATGATAATAAACCGTCCAGTACAATGTCAAATACAATTTAAAACTAACAATGTCTAATATAAAGTGAGATTATAAGTGCGGTGACGTGTTATTTATGGTCGAATTTCGACCATGGGCGAACATTAGTAATGTGTAATAGCGTTTATTTGACAAAACGGATTGTGGTGATTCAGCATTTGCTTCGACGATCGTGAAAAAAAAAAAATTCAAGTTGGCATCGCAAATTTAACCCAGAGCCTCAGAACACAAGTTTCGAAAGCTACAGTCTGAACCTACTCTCTCGGTAGACTAATTATTTCCTTGTTATAATTGTTTAATCTTCTTTATTTTTCATACAGCATCGCAAAAGCCTTGCGAGATTTTGGATACACAGTTTATGAGGAAGTTCATGGTGTGGTCATTAATGGGAGTAACAGACGAATAGATATTATTGCATTTAGACCATCTTCTAAAACTGGTATGATATTAGAACCCACAATTCGTTTTGAGACTCATAGTGGCCAACCTGAGGAAGTTGACTCTGAAAGGAAAGCCATATATGAGCCAACAATTGACTATTACAAAGATAAATACCAACTAGATAGTATAACTGTCACAGGATTGATGATCGGGGCCAAGAGGTAGGCCTACTATACCAGGATTCCTAGCCAAATTTTGGAATTCCGTTAGATTTGGACAGGTTGTCTCTGTCTAACAATGCCATCTCGTTGCCATTAAAGAGGAATCCATTTCACTTTGTCAGACAACCGATTTTTATACAAAATTATCATTTACTTTGTAGTATTGTATAGCTTCAAGTAGAGCCTACAATTTGAATTTTTTTAATGATATATTACAAATATTGTTTTCATAAATGTCCAAAAAATAATTGGTCTGAGTCACACTTTGGGTCCGTTGAGGCAAGCCTCTAATGAGGAAGGTTGTATACAATAAAAAAATAATTTAGAGATTGTGTAGGTAATATTGCTAAATGTAGTACTTTCAATAAGATAACGAGAAATACAGTTGCAGTTATACATTCTGGGGCATCAAGAGGTTGCTTTACCATTACGTACACTATCTCTGAGCTTGGGAATTAAATGTTTCGAAATTCCCTCCGAAGGAAGGACGTATTTGAGTCCGAAATATTCTTTCGATTTTGGGTGGGATCGAACTCCCAAACATTGGATTCAACAAGCGGAAGTGCTATCCCAAAACACGCATACAAACTGAGAATTATGTATGAGAGCAATTATATGTCTTGTAATGGGTCTCAAATTGTACTTGTCAATCATTATTAACATACAAACTATATCCTTCTTATGCAAGCCAAGATGTAACATCTACACAATTACGGTATTGTCAGTAAGCATGTGTAGACACGTAGCATTACAGATAGCTGCATTGCCGACCTGTACCCGCAATGATATATGACTGGTACATAACAGCTTACAACTGGAATTTAAACTCTATAACTAAAAGAAAAGTATAGATATTTCAACTGAGAACACACTTGGTGCTGAATAAAACACTTCAGAAGTCACGAATATGATGCAACCTAAAACCAATAGCGTAAGTTCTTTCCGGGTTAAAAAAAAACAGAGAGTTTACGAAACTACAATTAATATTTATTGTAAATATAAAACGACGATTCTCCCAATTATATGGAAGCGAAATATGGGCTTTTATTTAAAGATATGAGATAAAATTGCAAGATCTTTTTGAGAAAAAACTGCTAAGCAAAATGTTTATACTAAAGAGAGACAAAGCTGAAGATATATAAAACTATTATTCTACCAGTTATATTATATGGGTGCGAAACATGGACTCTTACTTTAAGGGAGGAAGAGATTACGAGTATTTGAGAATAAAGTTCTTAGGAAAATTTTTGGACCGAAGAGAGATGAACAGACAGGTGAATGGAGAAGACTACATAACAATGAACTACATGGTCTTTATAGGAAGCCAGATATAATAAGAACAGTTAAGTCTCGTAGACTGCGATGGGCAGGACATGTTGCGCGTATGGGGAATGAAAGACGTGCATGGAAGCTTCTTATAGGAAAGCCAGAGGGAAAACGCCCAGTTGGTAGACCAAGAATGAGGTGGGAGAACAACACTAACTATGATTTAAGGGAAGTAGATTATACAGGGAATGATTGGAAAGCATTAGCTCAGGATAGGGATGTATGGAGAGCTTATGTCCGCGCGGCCATGAACCTTCGGGTTCGATAGTGCCAGTGAGTAAGTAAGTAAGTAAGTAAGTAAGTAAGTAAAGAGAGACAAATATACCGTGTTCAAAAATGATGGACGGTGTTTTAAGTAGTTGGTATAGCTTTAGAAACGAAATTGGATGCGTGATTATTTGCTATAATGAAAGAAAAACTGTTGGTCCAAGATTCGGCTGCAAGATTACTACGTTCATCGAGTGTATAAACAAAATCTATTTTTTTCATAAAATTGTGAATGACTGAATACATTTTTGCCGAGTTGCCTATTAAAATTCGGCCGCCAGTATGTTTAATTAAAATATAATTCATTAATTTATTCGAAATAATTTGATTCACTTGTTATAAAAATAAATTATAATCCAGTTCGCAGAAATCAATGTATAGAGCTTGAAAGTTTTGGTTGCCATTGCAAACTTGGCCGTAAACCTCCTCGCGGCTACAGCAGCCTGTGACACCAATCAGTAATATAATGGCGGTAAGTACGTATTTATTGTTTTATATTGTTTCAAATAACGTTCAGTTAATTTAAGATGCTGTGATTTGTTTCGATGTATATTAATACTACCTTCTAGATATATTTTTGTATATAGACATTGTACGTAGTATACATAAAGGGCAGTGGTTTTATTCCCGCTGCGAGATTTACGGCCAATGTTCAATGGCAACCAAAACTTTTCAAGCTCTATACATCGATTTCTGCGAACTGGATTATAATGTATTTTATTAACAAGAGAATCAAATTATTTCGAATATATTAACTATATTTTAATTAAACATATTGGCGGCCAAATTTTAATAGGCAACTCGGCAAAAATGTATTCTGTCATTCAAATTTTATGAAAAAAAAATAGATTTTGTTCATACACTCGATGAATGTAGTAATCTTGCAGCCGGATCTTAGACTGTGAAAGTTTCATATACAGTGTGCAGTAATTTGTTATTGTCATTATTACGTCACAGCGTCAAATTTGTAAAAATGGCAACTCCTGTACAGACGTCATTCTCTGTGTTGAAATTTGCGAGGTCTGGTTCCATTGTTGCAGTGCAGCGATCTTTCCGACGGCAATTTGGAATTGATCCTCAGCTAAATGAGTCCGCACCTCAAGACTTCATTTGGCTCCACCTCATTTTCTTACTGATGTGCGACAGTGGTTGAACAATACTGTTCCCTGACGATGAACAGGACACGCCGGTCCGGATGACATGGTTTATTCCCGATGGCCTCCACGGTCTCCCGATCTCACACCTTGTCATTTCTTCCTGCGAGGGTATATGAAGGACCATGTGTACGTACCACCACTTCCCGTCGACCTTCCAGACTTGTGAAGGAGGATTGTTGCTGCTGTTGAATCCATTACTCCAAATATGCTGACCAAGGTTTGGGAAGAATTGGGCCATCGGCTAGATGTGTGCCGTGTAACGAAATGTGCTAGCATCGAATACTTACAAAGTACGTTATGAAAACTCGAAGAGTTTCTCTTAAATCTCATGTAAGTTTTGTTCTTATATATATATATATATATATATATCATGTAAGGGAAATAAACAACTTTCAAACCCCGTCCATCATTTTTTAATACGGTGCATAACTGAATGGAGGAAACTAGATAACAGTAAATTCTACGATTTTTATGTGAATCATATAATAAGGACAGTTAAGTCTCGTATACAGCAATGGGCAGGGCATGTGACACGAACGGAAAATACAAGATTTGGTTGAGTGGCAGACAAGGCCTTAAGACCTTAACTCTGCCAGGGAAAAATAAAGTTATAATAATAATAATAATAATAATAATAATAATTATTATTATTATTATTATTATTATTATTATTATTATTATTATTATTATTATTATTATTTATTATTATTATTATTATTATTAAGATCGGCATAGAAACTTTTTGTAGAAGAAACCAGATTGAAAGTTGAAAGGTAAGGCAAGAATTCACGGAGGGAGAATAACATTAGGCCTAAGCATGATATGAATTATACAAGGAATGATTGAAATATAATAGTTCAGGATAGGAATATATATGGAGAGCTGATATCAGCGCGGCAATGAATCTCCGGATACTATTATGTGTTAGTTAATTGCGGAGTGAACATTTTCGACAGGATTTCCCGGATGGAAATGTATGGGGAGCTTATGTCCGCGCAGCAATGAACACCCAGATCATATGTCAGTGTGTTACTTAATTAAGGAGTAAAAATTGTCAACAGCATTTTTGAAACTATGACAGTTGTAACTGGCATTGACATTCATGTAATATTTTACAGGCTAACGAAAGTCAAGTGGTTATGTTCCTTGCCTCTAGTCCCGAGGGTAGCGGATTCAAATCCGGGCGATGGATTTTTTGAGAAAAAATCCTAGAAAAAAGTCCTCTGGGAGGAACTTTAAACCGTGGGCCCTGAGTCTAAATATTTTCAGGCTCGTAAAAGAACCAGAAGCCTGAATAAAAAGGTATCTGTGCAAAATTTAACTGACATTTAATCCATCCTAGTGATATCTTAGTTCCCTATTAGATGTGTCTCATGTTTCTGAACGCTGACAATGTACCACTCACTGACATTTGTAGGAAAATTACCATATAGATTTTCTCTACATTACAGTAGATATCCTTCAGCTCAAATGTATTTTGCTTCGCCACAGATCTCTATCCTCAGCATTTTCTTCTTTGAGATCTCTGCTGATCATGTTTCTTCTCACTTCATCCATCCATTATTCCCTGGGATTCCCCCTCCTCCTTCGGCCTTCAGCATTCCAATCCAGCATTGTTCTTGAGATTCTATTATTCTCCATCCTCTTCAGATGTCCATACCATTTCAATCTTCGTTCTTATACTATTTCTATAATATTATGTTTAACATTCATTATTTCTCTAATTTTCTGGTTCCGAATTGTTTCTCCTTTATTGATTTTCTTGATGTCCTTCCCCAAAAATACATCTCTGTTGTCAATAATTTATTTGCTTGCTGCCTACCTAAATTCCAGGTCTCTGCGCCATACAACATAATACTTTATACCAATTATTTAAATATCAATGATTTGGTTTTATTTATATTTTTTACTCCATATCACTGAATTTAACATTCCAATTACTTTTCTTCCTTCACTTATACTTTTTTTCATTTTCACTATAAATTTTTCCATCTGATTCTAAAATTTATCCCAACAATTAAAAAAAAGCAAAAATAATAAATAGACGCTATATGGCCTTCTATCTTAAAATCGTCTTTAATAGGAAAAAAGTACTGAGTTGAGCCTATGAATTCCTTCAGAAGCGTTATAACCGTATGTTCTCTGTCATAGATTTTCGACAAATGGAAGAACATTAAGCCTAAAATAAGAGTTCTCTGAGAAACAAAACTAGCCCTTCCATACTCAGCTTCATTATTGACGCAAATGAAATGAGTTATAGAATAGCATTAAATGAAAATATTAACTTCTATGTTAACTTCAAAGGAATATTTTTAAACTACATATAAAGGCACTGAGCTACAAGCTGGAGGGTCAAGGGTTCAAGTCCCGTTGGGGTCAGGATTTTTAAACTGACCCAAACCCTCTGGCGGCACTATGGCCCTGGGGTCGACTCAGCCTCTAACGGAAATGAGTACCAGACGCTTGTTCTGGGGTAAAGGCGGCCGTCACGCAGGGCTGACAACCCGGCTGACTTAAAGTGCCGATTGTCTAGAAAAAGTGGGAGCCTTAACTTCCTACTACCCCAAGGGCCTCCGGGCCTGTTGTGGGATCACTTTACTTTTACTTACATAATATATGTGAACAATATAATCTCAAAATATCCATAGAAAAAACTAAGGTAATGGCATTCCAAGGGAAAAATCAAATCAGATCGAAAATAGTAATAGGAAACAAAATCATAGAACAAGTGAACCATCTCAATTATCTAGGATGTGACATTTAATTTAATTATGATAATGATATAACTAATAAAATAGCAAAATTCCCGGGAATATGTGGTACGATAAAACGATCACTAAATAACAAAACAACAAGAGATACCCAATTGAAATTTTATAAAACGTTGGCAGTACCGGTACTGCTCTATGGATCAGAAGCCTGGATACATAAAAAAACAAGATCTAAGTAAGATAACGGCGGCAGAAGTGAATTTTTTGAGATCTGTTAAAGGGTGCACTAAGGAAGACAGAATCAAGAACACAGAAATAAGACAGGAACTTGAAATATTTGCAATAACTGATAAAATAGATACATATAGACAAAAATGGAAGCAACACATAGACAGAATGAATGAAGATAGATATCCAAAACAAATAACAAAATACAAACCTAAAGGCACCCGAGATGTGGGCAGACCTAGAAATAGATGGGCTGAAGTCGGAACGGGTCAACAGACCTAATCCATGAATGCAGATGATGATGATGATGATGATGATAAGTCGTGCTATATTTTAATAAGAATACTTCACATGTTATTATGTTCCTTGTATTTTTATCTGTGAGCGAGCTTCAGTTTTAAAATTGCTAATAATTAGATTTGTTCCTGTTAGACATCACGCAAACTAGACGTTAATATTCATAAGTTCGTTCTAAGAACAGCAAAGTTCGTTTGTCTTCGGTTAAGGTTCAATGAACTACTGTTCAGAAGAAAATCGTTAAAACCGCAAAAACACATCAGCGTTATTCAAAATGCTGCTTATATGCTTTATTTTAGAAATATGCACATGCAAAGACAAACTACGTTCGCCACTTTCCGAGATTCGCGGTTCGTATTCGGCAGATGTCGATAGATTTAAAATGACGTAAAAATCCTTAGCATGAATTCCTTCGTAAGAAAACTAAACCCGTAGTTTTCCTGTAATATATTTAGGGCATGTAAAAACCCTCAACCCTGAAAAAAGAGTTCACTGTACAAAATGTGCCGACCCTTTCAAGCCCATACTTTAAGTGAGACGCTAATCACTTTAGCTGTTAAAGGGTGTCATTAATTCTCATTAACCATCACAGGAACAGTTGAACGAAATAAAACAAAATGGATGAAATGAATATGGAGAAATGGTGGAATGAAATTGTGGCAAGGGAAAACGGGAGAAAACCCCGAGAAAACCCTTCCCAAGCTCTGTTTCGTCTGCCACGAAACCCACATTGAGTGACCGAGACTCGATCTCTGGATCCCAGCGGTGAGAGGCAAGCATTTAACCGCTTGCGCCACGGAGCCGCCAGGTATGGAAACTTAATAATTGGAAAACCAGAGGGAAAACCGCAAATATATATAATAATAATAATAAAGCTAAATCTCGAATGTGGGTAGGACATGTGGCACGAATGGGAAATGAAAGAAAGTAATGAAAACTTATTGTTGAAATACCAGGAAGAAAATCGCATTGTGTGAACTAAGATTGAGATGGAAGAATAATATTAATCACAATTTGAGAGACTTGAATTATACAGGGATCGGCCGCGGTGGACTAGTGGTTACGCTCCTTGCCTCTGGTCCCGAGGGTCGTGGGTTCAAACCCGGCCGGGGTCGATGGATTTTTTTAGGACGGAAAAATCCAAGGAGCAAGTCCTCCGAGGGACTTTAAGCCGTGGGTTCCGAGTCTGAAGGTTTTCAGGCTCGTAAAAAATCGTGAAGCCTGAATGAAAAGGCCTCTAAGCAAAATTTACCGAATTTTCCCATCCTAGTACTACCTTGGTTTCCTAGATGTCAGTATGAGGCGGAACGCTGACAACGGACCACTCAAATGACATCTATACGAAAACAAGTGTAACTAAATTAGTATGGTTCAAATTCTTCCCTGTAGGGGGAGAGCGCCTAAATCTCTGTTAAGGGAAAACATGGGCTTACAAGAAGAATTATACAGGGAATAACTGAAAAACATTATCTCAGAATAGGGATTTATGGAGAGCATATGTCCGCGTGGCCATGAACTTTCGGTTTCGATAGATCCGGTGATTTATTTACTTTAATTCAATTCATCTTAATAAAATATTAAACCTATATTCGAAATTAATAAATTTGAGTTCACAATAGCCACAGAAGAAACGCGCTCTAAATATACCGACAGTAAAGCATCTTGGCGCCTACTTTTTTTTTCTGTAGCAAAGGGTTATGCAGAATGCATTGCGGCGACGCAAGGGAGAACCCAGGGGGCTCTGAAATATACTTGCGGTGAAGCTGTATGGTCACTTGGCGTGATTCTCCAAACTCACGCGATCCATACCCCCTCCCCCACTTATATTTTACAGTCTTTATTTTTTTAGTGCCATTTTATAATGAATTTTCTAGGACAAACATCAGCCTCGTTTCAGTGAAGTAAAACTCTTAATAGAATCAATCTAGCTATCTTTTGTGACACGCGGAAACGATTTTTGTACGGTGAGCTAAAAATTTAATGTTAATTGTGGTGTGTGGGAGGTTACGTATATAGAGGTGCTGCAATTATTCACTTGTCTCTTTGAATACTGAAAGCATGTCTTCCAGCTACCTGTCGTGATTAAGTGTTCTCTACATACACGTAAATTTAATTAAAATATCAGTGAAATGGCGGTTGTATTTGGTAGGCAAATCATTTTTATTATTAACTAGAGTTCACAATTCTAGTTTTAGATGTAGATAGTAAATAATAAACATCGATGCTTATTATTTTACTGTTATTTCTGTTACAAGAATTGAATGTGAATTTTTACGGTTGCGTTGAAATTTTTATTTCAATTCGTAAAAATCTTTCAATTCTTGGAATACACAAAATTTAATTTCATATTATGTCAAATCTCAATATGTTTAATGAATAGAGGCTAGTATGTACGTATACCACAGCACAGGACATGTCTATACTCTGAATCTTACACAATATATATGACTAGAGCATGGATCTCACTTCCCAGTCATGACAGGGACTGTCAATCACTTTCAATAGTTAAATCCAAATTAACTGATATCTTAAGTTCGACAGAATGAAAATATTAACTGCATAATAACTGTATTCAGCATTTTGTATAAACCTATAAATATTCATCTAGGAAGCTTTACTTACTTTATTTTATTTTATATTATTTTAATTGTATTATATTCCATATTTTGTTAGTATTAGCTAGCATTAGAGCACATTACCATTGTCTTTTGTTTGGTCTGTATTTTAATATTTTAAAATTGTAATAAGTATGTAATTTTTGTATAATTTTACTATTCTTTAGTTGAGTGGAAGAGAAGGTTTTAATGACATTAACTCTGCCAGCTGAAATAAAGCTTTGTTGTTATTATTATTATTATTATTATTATTATTATTATTATTATTATTATTATTATTCAACAAAAATATGCCCAGAATGTACTAACTGTATGTAAAATTGAAGTTGTTAGAACTATTTCAAAATAAAATAGATCGAATGAAAATGATATGTTCAAAATAATATTAACATTATATTAATCATTGCTTAAACTAAGTTATTTGTATATGCTATATTATATATATTATGTTATATTAAACTTTTATAGGTAAAATCACTGAGATTTAATTTAAATCTTTAAAAAATTGTTATATTAATTGCAACAATGGAATAATTGAAAACTAATTCAATCACTTTTGTCAACAGACAAAATGAAAATAATGCAAATTGTATCATAAATACTAAAAATATTTTTGTAACGTAAAATTATGCATTTTAGTTAGTCTTATAATGAATTAAAAGTACTGATAATATGACATCTAATATTTATGCCCATGTAATTTGTATTATACAAGGCTTCCAATATAAAACCGGACACGCCTCACGGGGTTTCACCCGTCAGGCTGCGCTCTCTCCTCGTCCGCATTTCACTCTGCCAGCCGCAGAGTGTCCGGTTTTATACTGGTAACCCTATACATATGTATAATGAGAACGCATGTTTATTTTTGAGATTAAAAATTAAGTTTACCAGAGTTTATTCAAATATTGGCAAATGTTACGTCCAATTTGTGAATATTACGGTACATGTTACTATAATGATACATTTGTGTTACATTTTATAAGAGCGTAAATGACTGGAATGAGACATAATATCAAATATAATTTTTAAAAATTGCATAGCTTTTAATATCGTTTCATTACTTCCACATATGATTTATATCGAAGAAATCGATTCCGATATACCGAGATAATTGTATAATACAGTAGAGAAACAAACTAGAATTGATTTCAAACACTGTATACAGTGTTTTAATATTAATACTCTAAATAACTTATGCTTTCTTTTTTACACAGTGGACAGTTTACTTCCAACCACTCCATTTAATTACACACATACACACATATATATGATTATAAAGGAACTTGCAGATGATTTGAGATAGGAGACCCAGAGTGACACAAAGAGTAAAGTGCATGCAAGATAAACAACTCCTTAACTATTCAATTGTGTACTAGGGCAAGCCATTAAATCTTTAGAGAATAAAGAAAGCCTACAACTGAATGGTATTAATAAGCTGTTACTTTATGCTGATGATGTATTATTATTAGGCGATAGCTATAAGATACTAAGGGGCATCATGCACATTCTATTGAGTCATAGGCTATGTCTACTATGAAATTGGGGCTGGAAGTAAACACCAATAAAACTATAAATGTATCGTCTCAAACAGAAATACATTATATAATGGAAATAGGCATTTAATGACCAATGAGGGACATTTTGAAGATGTGGCCGATTTCAAATACCTAGGAACAATAATTACAAACAGGAATCAGATCAACATAGAAATTAAACATGGACTCAATCCTGGAAATGCATGATATTATGCATTACAGGAACTCTTGTCATTCCAACTTCTCTCAAAACATTACATTGAAAATATATAAAACTGTTATTTTCCCAATTATATGGAAGCGAAATACGGACTCTTACTTAAAGGGAAAAGAAAATATTACGAGTATTTGATAATAAAGTTCTTAGGAAAATGTTTGGACCAAATAGAGAAGAACAGTCAGGCGAATGGAGAAGACTACAAAGAAATGAGCTACATGACCTTTATGGAAAACCAGATATACTTTAAGTCTCGTAAGCAGCGATGGACAGAACATGTGGCACGAATAAGAGACATGGAAAAGCCATGTAGAAAAACCACAGAGAAAACTCCCGGTAGCTAAGAATGAGGTGGGAGAATAACATTATTTGAGGGAAGTAGCTCATATAGGGGATGATTGCAAAACATTAGCTCAGGACAGGGATGTATGGAGAGCTTAAGCCCCGCGCGTCCATGAACTTATGGGTTCGATAGTGCCAGTGAGTTAATTATATAAACTATAAAAAACTAATCAATCTTATTTTAAATAGTATCAGCTCTTACAGAATTATTCATTACTACCAAAAAAAATCAAGATTTGGTGAAAGATAAATTTTGGAAATACAGTTGATTAGCTCTAAATAGTTCGTCCCTAATTAAAGTCAGAAGCCATATCATACCATTCCATACTCCTGTTTCATTTTAATAACAAATTATAACAGTGACAACTAATATATATCAACTTTTATAAGATTCATGATGTGTTCCGTTGAGGTTTATTCAAAATTTATACAAAAACACCAGTTTTGAATCCTGCCGATGATGGGACAAGTCCCGAAAGCGCTACAGTTAAATGATTAATTAAGTTGAGGAGACGGACGTTTCAGGTGAATATTCTATAATTTTATAAAAATTAATATATATCAACTATAATATATCAGATATATTTTGTATTCTCTTATTAGATAGCTGGGTTCCTTATCTCAAATTTTGTGTCTGCAATTCCACAATCACTAGCAAATTATTCGGTTTAATTGATTTTCACACTGTAAATACAGACCAAAAATTGATTTTATATAGGGCTAACACTCTACAGATGGTATAGAACTGTGCTGATATTTTGGGATTGGGGAACAACAGTCGGACATGTATATTTCAAGCGCTATGGCTTTTTCGAAATAATAGGCCTATATTTTCACAATCAAAAATGTGTATTTTAAGCGTTATGACTTTTTCGAAATAGAATATTTTCATAATTCTGCTAGAAATTTCATTGTTTTTCACTGCTAATATGTGTAGTTTCACAAACTATTAGATATATCGTTGCATGATAAAATATAATTGCATAATCTCACTTGTCTGCACATTCAATTGTTTTAGATAATACCAGTATTATATTAGTCACTGACAGGGTTTGCCCTATCGATCTCTGTTTTTCTCATCGTTGATTGAGAGATTCGATGCGGCTTTTGAAATGCGTCAGTGACGTGCTTTACTAAAGTTTGGCAGCGAACAAAACACAGTGCTAATACATTTTTGTCTAGACTATAAAGGCCTATATCTCATTACCCAGACAGTATTCTCCACAAAACGTTACTACGTAATATAATATATAATAATGAATGTTTGTTTGTTTGTTCGTACTTTATGCGCGGCCATAACGTTGATCCGATTCTGATGGGGCTTTTTGCAAAATGTTCAGGAGATTCCCGGGATGAACATAGGCTATAAGAGAGTTGTGATATTCAACTCCTACACCCTTAAAAATCGCCCTTTGTAGTGGAAAACGTGAAAAAAGTAGCTCTTTGGACGCTTAAATGGCTTACGCTGCCTAAACCATAACAAGTACACAAAATTAATGTACACAGAATTGAATATCTCAAAAAGCTCTACAAAAAATTCCGCGACAGCATATGTTTATCTCTTATGGATAACTCACAATAACCATTTTTGTCTTTCATTGATGCCAAGAAGATCGAGACAAGAACGTAGATTCCTGTTCAAGCATAGCAGCACATGGCGAGTATTCTTTTACGGATAACTCACAATAACGAATTTTGTCTTTTACCTCATTTATGCCAAGAAGATCGAGATAAGTAGATTCCCGGGTAACACCGGGTAATCACACGGGGAATCTTAAAATAATTACGATATACATTTATAATTATTTTTCATTTTACTTATTCAACTAATCATAAGAAGTACATTCATTTTTTTCTTTCAGCTCATTTATGCCAAGAAGATCGGGATGAGTAGATTCCCGGACAACGCCGCGTAAACAGCACGGGGTATCTAAAAATAATTACGATATAAGTTATTCCTTTTACTTATTTAACTAAACATAAAACACATCAATTTTCGTATTTCAGCTCATTTATGTCAAGAAAATCGGGATAAGTAGATTCCCGGGTAACGCCGGGTAATCAGCACGGGGTATCTAAAAATATAAATTTATAATTATTTTTACTTTAACTTATTCAACTTAACATAAAAGCACATTCATTTTCATTTATTTAGACGTTGCAGCGCACGACGGGTATTAGCTAATAATTATTTATTTATGTATTTATTCCATTTCTCCTCTTTCATCCTTTACAAATGTTCATGCCATAAAAATTGCATTTTCACTTAAAAAGTAATAGGTCTATTTAGTAAATAATCAGTGCATGCCACTGCATTTCACGAATAAAACTTATGTAAATTATCCCACACAAAATGATTATTATTTTATTACAAAATACAATAATATTGTATTTATGAAGGAGGTGAGTGCCGTTTAAAAATAAAATTTCGATCATGGCATATTGTATTGTAACAGCACCATGATATATTGGAAATGTGTGATGAGGATTCTCTGCTTTAACAGCTAAGTTTTGCTTATAAGCAAATTCAATAACTTTTTTAATTTCACTATTAGAGTACCGCATGTTCACATATTAGGCCTATAGGCACACAGCGACTTAGTGTAATCGGTAAAAGAAATACTAGTACAATATCAATAAATGATTATTTTAGTTTAACATTCTAATATTATAACTAAGATTAACTAATTCTTCGCGGCTTATGGGCTACTTTATATATTTGTTCTCATAGACATCATGGTCAGATATACTCTGGTTTATATTCGTGTTCTTTAGGATATACTCGTGAATGCTTATTAATGCGTATTTTTACATTGATTTCCTTTAAATTTGTTGATTATAAAGTGGCATATAATAACATTATGATTATATAAAAGTGATTATTGATGATGTGGTTATTATTCAAGAAAATTGAAATAATTTGCAGTACTCTTTACATCAATTAAATCAGTTATGTCAAGAATATAATTTTAAAATATCAAAAGAAAAAACAAAAATAGTCGGCCGCGGTGACTAGTGGTTATGCTCCTTGCCTCTGGTCCCGAGGGTCGCGAGTTCAAACCCGGCCGGGGTCGATGGATTTTTAGGACGGAAAAATCGAAGGAGCAAGTCCTCCGGGAAGAACTTTAAGCCGTGGGTCCCGAGTGTCAAGATTTTCAGGCTCGTAAAAAATCCTTAAGCCTGAATGAAAAGGCCTCTAAGCAAAATTTACCGAATTTTCCCGTCCTAGTACTACCTTGGTTTCCTAGATGTCAGTATGAGGCGGTGCGCTGACCACGGACCACTCAAAAATGACATCTATACGAAAACAAGTGTAACTAAATTAGTATGGTTCAAATTCTTCCCTGTAGGGGGAGAGCGCCTAAATCTCTGTAAAGGGAAAACAAGGGCTTACAAAAAAAAACAAAAATAATGGTATTTTGGGGAAATGAATATATCAGATCTTCTTCTTCCTACTCATAATTTGTAGGATTTTCATCCTGTTTATTTCCAAAATCACTCCTCGCATAAAGACGTATTGGATGTGCATTCACTGTCTATCCATCTCTTGGCTGGTCTTCCTCTTGCTCTTCTTCCATCCATTGGTCTATCTTCTTTAGCTCTTTTTGCAAGTCGATTGTCTTCCATTCTTTCTATATGACCTTTCCAATAGTTTCAATAAATTTGGTTATTTCTTGAATTTGACATTTGTTCCTAATTTCTGTGTTGTCTATCTTATCGAATAATGTTTTCCCCTGGACAGTTCTTAAGATCTTCATTTTACATGTGCTTATTATTTGTTTAGTTTTTGTTGTATCAGCCCTAGTTTCTGCTCCATATACGATAACTGGTCAAACTATCGTTTTGTATATGCTGGTTTTTCTTTCTATTGACATATGTTTGTTGCGCCAAATTAAATCTTTCATATATCCTGATATTTCCATATAAGATCAAACATCATAATAGACAACAAATCTCTGGAACAAGTAATAAATTTTAATTAGTTGGGTTGTAATTTTACTATGAACACAAAAACTGAAAGAGAGATAAATATGAAACTGTCGAAATTTCAAACGATATGTGGAACTATACATAAAACATTAAAGCACAAAACAAGAAGAGATATTAGATTGAAGTTTCAAAAAACATTGACACTTCCTCCATTATTTTATGGGAGTGAAACTTGGGTAATGACCAAAACATTACAAAGTAGAATACAAAGCGTGTAAATGAACTTTCTTAGGAAAACAAAAGGCTACACAAGATCGGATTGGATAAAAATGAAGATATAAGAACAGAGTTAAATATATATCCACTGAATGATAAAATCAAAGAATATATAGATAAAGGTTTAGACGTGTAGAAAGACTGAATTTAACAAGATTACCAAAAGTAGCATTTAACTAGAAGCCAAGAAGTTCAAGAAATGTGTGAGAAGATGGACAGAACAACCATGAGGCGGAACAGGCAATTTGCCTAGCCCATGAAGTGAAGAAGAAGAAGATTATGTTTAGGTAGTGATACAAGCCGTTTGTAGTGTGTTTTGTGGTGATAAGATTTTCTGACAATTTTCCTTTAAACTAAATATAAGTTAAATTGAAAAGTGAAGGTTTTTGCCATTTCAGAAACGATCAAATCTTATTCGTTGGAATCAATATGTTACATAAATAAGTTAATACCTTGATGTTATCACGACAAAGGGAGAAATGTACAGTGAGAAATTACACCTGGTGGCATGGTGACGCCATCTTTTGAAGTCTCTACAGAAATTAATTTAGTTTCTAACATCATTCAAGGCGAAAAAAAAAATCAGGTAAGGAAGAGAATAGTACATTCCAAAGATAAAATTATTCTGTTCGAAATATTCAAATACCATCTGATCATTATTTACTTTTAAAGTATGGTGAAACGATCATCTGGGCTGTAATTTAAATTGAATTTTGTTATCATTGTTAACGGAAAAATGTTTAGATGAACTTTGTAAACCTCGAGAATAAAATAACATTAATTAATTTATATGATTATTGATAAAGTACTTTCAATAAAATCGTAAAACGCTGGTTCAAAAACAGTCCAAGTTTCAAACAGTGGATTCCCCCTGTTTAAAGAAATTTAAATACATTTTATCATATGAAACTCATTATGAATAAAATAGTATGAATTATAAAAATACAGGCTTAACCAAGTTAGTGGAGTTAATTGACGTCATTTTGGAAAACAAATGGCAATAAATACAAGATTACGGTTACATAATATAGCAGCAAAAGCATATTTAAAGTATAGCAGCGAAAATTGGTTTTTATACTCTAAGTACAACTCCCGACTACAAGAAGTCCAAATGAGATTTTATTTACACTGTTAGGTTTATAGATTACACTAAAAGAAAAATACAGGTATAAGGGCAACATTAAGAGTCGCAAACATTATAGAAGATAGGCATTTCTGGTATTTTCTCCTGGCATCGGTGTTATTGTAACCCATTGTGAGGTCGGGGCGTCTGGAAGACGAAGTTACGCTGCCCCGTAGATGTTTGACATGTGACAAAGACGATAATGTTGCGCTAGGAGAGGTCTTAATCCTAAACGTAATCGAATGAGGTGAATATGATAATGATGGACAGATGATGAATGGGGGCCGTTTGGGCTTAAAGCTTGCTGACATTTTTTTTTCTGACACATGAGGAAAACTCCTGAAAAAAAACTCACCCAGGAAACTTGTCCCGACCGAAGATCGAACTCGGGCCCGTTGCGTGACAAGGCAGCACGCTACCTCGAGATTACAGCGAACAGACTTACAAGAACAGACTTACAAGAACAGACTTATAAGAATAACTGTCAGGATTGTTTTCAGCGAATGGACCCAAACCGGCTATCAAAAAAAAAAAAAAAAGATTAATTATAACAACCAACCTAAAGGATTCAAAAGCAGAGGAATACCAAAATAACAATGGGCCTCTCAAGGTAATGTTGAGACTTAAGAACAAATTCAGATTAACCTGAACCTTATGATGATTATGATGACGACGACGATCTAAAATAATTTCGGTAACTTTAGAGAACATACTGATCAATACTCACTCACTCACTGGCACTATCGAACCCGTAGGTTCATTGCCGCACGGACATAAGCTCTCCATACATCCATTCCCTGATCTAATGTTTTCCAATCATTCCCTGAATAATCTACTTCCCTCAAATCATAGTTAATGTTATTCTACCACCTCATTCTTGGTCTACCAACTGGGCGTTTTCCCTCTGGCTTTCCTACAAGAAGCTTCCATGCAAGTCTCCCATTCCCCATACGTGCAACATGTCCTGCCCATCGCAGTCTACGAGACTTAACTGTTCTTATTATATCTGGCTTCCTATAAAGACCATGTAGTTCATTGTTGTGTAATCTTCTCCATTCACCTATCTGTTCATCTCTCTTTGGTCCAAAAATTTTCCTAAGTACTTTATTCTCAAATACTTGTAATCTCCTTTCCTCCCTTAAAGTAAGAGTCCATGTTTCGCACCCATATAATATAACTGGTAGAATAATAGTTTTATATATTTTCAGTTTAACGTTTTTTGAAAGGAGTTGGAACATCAAAAGTCTCTGCAATGCATAATAGCACGCATTTCCAGAATTGAGCCTATGTTTAATTTCTTTGTGCATCTCAGTCCTATTTGTGATTATTGTTCATAGGTATTTGAATTCAGCCACTTCCTCAAAATTTCCCTCATTTGTCATTAGATGTCCACTTCCATTATATAATGTATTTCTACGTGTGACCATATATTTAGTTTATTGATATTTACTTCCAGTCCTAATTTCTTAGTGTTACTCAATAGTGTGTGCGTGTTGTCCTTTAGTACATATTGATCAATAGCTAAGGATGTTACAAAACTAAGACAAATATTAAATATTTTAATAGATGTTGGTAGACCAAGAATGAGGTGGGAGAATAACATTATTCATGATTCGAGAGCAGTAGATTATACAGGAGATGATAGGAAAACATTAGCTCAGAATAGGGATGTATGGAGGGCTTTATGTCCGCGCGGCCATGAACCTACGGGTGCGATAGAGCCAGTGAGTTAACAGATGCAAATTGAAATTTCTATTTATATGGTTGTCCTAGCATTATCAGTGTTATTAAGCCTAGTTCATGAGTTCAAATGAGTGAGTACGTATAGCTTTCAAATGGTTTGTTATTGTGAAATACATGGAGGATTGATTATATTCGGATCTTAGGAAATTGGATATCGTATGTTGGTTGGAGGGCCTTAGTGTGGCGCGGCACTGGACCTATGTATTCCATCTCTGCAACCTGAAGTAGAACACAATAAATTAAATGTTAGTTTTGTGTTTGGTGTATTTTATAGTGCAAAAAAAAATTGAAAGCAAAAGTAGTTACAGGGCTTCAAATTTTGGATTTTTATGTGCGTCAAAAACTGATTTGAAGAGTTATAATTTGTTTTTGTTACAATAGTTATCAAGTATCAAAATTATTTAAATTTATACAAAAAAATATAATATCCTCAACTCGTTCCAACTTAGGCAGGGGTGGAGAGATGAGATGAGGCCCTTATATAGAGGATGCCGGCCGATCACGCCTGACGCACCATCACGAAGGTAATTGAACGAAATGAAACGAAATGGACGAGGTGAATATGGATAAATCATCTAGGGGATATGTGGATGGCGACCACAAGGTGCCCAAGCTGAGCAAAACATTTCTTCCACTTACTTGTGTTTTGCACTCTTTTAACTTTACTATCTAACCTCTCTTGGTTAACTCTTGTTTTTTTCGACCCCGACGCTATTAGGGCATCCGAGGGCTAGGGAGTCTTTCCTTTCTTCCATTACTTCTTTCCTTTATTTTCTTTTCTTCTCCAGAAAAGCCTGACCAGAGGCTATAAGATGGCAGCCCCATCGCTGGTCTTGCCTTCCTTCGGCCAGCAACCAATCGAAGGGACTATTATCATGCGTTCAAGTCTTATACGAGAATTTCCCGGAAGTAGGAGGGAAAATTTTCTATAGGATCGTAACAGACATTGGCCTAATACTTGGAAGGAAGAAGAAGAAGAAGAATATGGATAAATGGTGGCGCGAAATTGTGGCAGGGGGAAAGAAACCGAGAAAAACCTGCCCAAGCTCCGTTTCGTCCACCACGAAACCCACTTGGAGTGACGGAGATTCGATCTCAGGAGCGCAGTGGTAAGAGGCGAACGTCTAAACGCTTGCGCCACGCAATTAGGGGTACATTTGATGGGGTGGAGTGTTTATCGTCTTTAATACAATCGATTCTATAAAGTTGTTATGATTTACACAGCGCTGACATCTAGCGATAATACAGTATTAAGAAATAAGTAAAAATGTACGCGTGACGCATAGTTACTCTTAATTCCAAGGCGCGACAGGCCTAGAAGGCCCTTGGTAGGTCGTGGAGTAAGAATAACTATGGGTCACGCTAACATTTTTACTTATTTCTTAATATTATCGCTAGATGTCAGCGCTGTGTAAATCATAACACTTTTTAGAATCCATTGTATTAAAGGCATGTAATAAATAAATAATAGTTTAAAAAACTAAAACAACACGCTTTATTAGAAAACCGAACTAAAAGACGAAAAATAATTTTAATTTCCAACACGCTTGGGATAAAATTAAAGTGATCAACAAAAAAATCATCTCCAACACAACTAGAACAAAACTAGAGTTATCTACAAAACAAAAAGGTCAATTTTGTTGTGGGAGGCGTGGGGTGCTCTATATCAATTAATATATTTGATAATAAACAGATAGGGCCTATTGGTAAAAGTAAAGTCTCTAAGAATGGAACGTAAAAACCATAATAAACACCCCACGCTTTTGATGGTAAAATAATTATTTTTTTTAGATAACTCTAGTTTTATTCTAGATGTGTTGGAGATGAGTTTCTTTTGTTGGCCACTTTAATTTTATCCCAAGCGTGTTGAAAATTAAAATTATTTTTCATTTTTAGTTCGGTTTTCTAATAAAGCGTGTTGTTTTATTATTTTAAAACTATTATTTATTTTATTACATAAAACTTTTCTCATTAGAGGACTGCACAAGGACAAAGTAATACAGACAATTAATTTTGTAAATTGATGAAATACATTTTGTAAATACATTTAAAAAATTCAAATTGTAATTGAAGTATATTCTATAAACTAGACATTTTGTAAAGATGGTTTCTTA
This sequence comes from Diploptera punctata, assembly GCA_030220185.1. Classification (NCBI taxonomy): domain Eukaryota; kingdom Metazoa; phylum Arthropoda; class Insecta; order Blattodea; family Blaberidae; genus Diploptera; species Diploptera punctata. The sequence continues at coordinate 239,498 of JASPKZ010004212.1, read as the reverse complement.
AAATTGAAATTGATCTTTTAGTGGCAGCGATGACAATTTTAGAAAGATACACTCTGTCCAAATCTAAGAAATTCCAAAATTTAGCCAAGAATCCTGGTATAATACCTCTTGCCCCGATCATCAATCCTGTGACAGATATACTATCTAATTGGTATTTATCTTTGTAATAGTCAACTGTTGGTTCATTACATTAATTGCTCGTGAAAGTCAGCATGAGGATTGGCGTACGAAGCGACAGGATTTTATACGTTTTTGATTCGATGTTATTCACGTTTTTCTACTTTCATTGCCTTACATTTTTAACCTTCTCACTTTATGGAACTTTCCAACCGATGATTGTGGCAGATGAAATCACTGAATCACATTAATATACTCAACAATATCAGGTTGTGATTGCACAACCAATAGAGTAAACTCTTGATACAGTATTCGGTTGGGTAGTAAATAAATTACAGAAAATAAGCTCATTCGATAACAGGAATTTATCCCGAATTATTTTTATAAGTAATGTTACGATTGAATTTATCTAGAGGATTTGAAAATCAAGAGTGGCATTTGTTAGGACTATTTAACGAATAAAATTAAGCTGTTTACTCAAAATCATTTAAATATCCATCTATAGTAATTCTACCCGAAGGCAGGTCCTTCACTGCAATTTTCATGCTATGCTTGCAGCTTTACTAGGGAATTGTAGGTGTGGTAGCTTACCGTTGCTTTCCACACCGGAGAAGGATGATGATGATGATGGCCATATGATTTCGGGGACCGTTTGACCTTAAAGTTTCCTGACATTTGTCTTACAGGTGAGGAAAAACCCCGATAAAAACCTCACCCAGGAAAACTACCCCGACCGGGAATCGAACCCGGGCCCGCTGCGTGACAAGGCAGCACGGTACCTCGAGACCACAGCGGTGGACATTTACTTATTTTGAAATGTGTATATATTTAATGTAAGCGGCGATGTTTTGAAAACAAATCAAAAGTGTGTGGTTATGTTTCATTTGCCTATCCAGTGCAACTTGATCATATTATTTATTGCCAAATAGAATCGCAATATTGTAAGAATGCACTCTAGTAGAGGAAAAATGAAACACATGAAAGGGTATACTATAACCAACGTTATAGGTTATTAATTTATTGTTAGTATGGCCATCATCCTTATCATTATCATCCTTACCATTATCATTATCACCATCATCCTTCACCGGTGTGGAAAGCAACGGGAAGCTACCACACCTACACAATTCCCTAGTAAAGCTGCAAGCATAGCATGAAAATGCTATGATTGCAGTGAAGGACCTGCCTTCGGGCAGAATTACTATGGATGGTTAGTAAACAATTCCGCAAAATTATTATTTAAAAACACAATATTGAGCACAAAGTTATCAACATTTTTGAAATTCATATTAAAGCATCGTTGAGGTTATGTAATAAAATGTTCATTATAAAATTGGTACCTGGTGAGTCAGTCGTCCTCAACTAAATTATTAAACCTCATCAGTTATTCCAATATGGAGGCCTCTCAAAAACAATGCTTCATCTTCTGCATTTTTACTTTTTTTTTGTAAAATGTTCGGGAGTTTCCGGGAAGTTTTAGTCTATAAGAGAATTGTAATTCTCAACCCCTTCACCCCTAAAAATCACCCTTTGTAGTGAAAACGTGAAAAAGTCACTTTTTGGACGATTAAATGGCTTACGCTGCCTAAACCATAACAAATACATCAAATTAATGTACACAGAATTGAATATCTAAAAAAAAACTCTGCAAAAAAGTTCGCGGCAGCCTATGTCTAACTTTTACGGATAACTCACAATAACCATTTTTTGTTTTTCATTGATGCCAAGAAGATAGGGACAAGTAGATTCCCGGGGAAGCGTAGCAGCGGACGGCGGATATTCTTTTAACGAATTTTGTCTTTCAGCTCATTTATGTCAAGAAGATCGGGATAAGTAGATTCCCAGGCAACACCGGGTAATCAGCACGGGGTATCTAAATAATTACGATATAAATTTATAATTACTTTTCCTTTTACTAAACATAAAAACATTTTAATTTTCATTTGTTTAGGCGTATCAGCGGACGTCGGGTAATAGCTAGTTTATAACATAAGAAATATGAATTCTTTTAATTTTCGTTATAAAAAATTATATTCTCTAGTAATTCTATCCGAGGACAGGCTTTCACTGAATTCATAGCATTTTCATTTCATGCTTTGTAGCTTTACTAAGAAATTATATGTGTGGTAGCTGCCCGTTAATTTACACATCGGTGAGGGTTGATGATGATAATGATGATGCTGGCCGGATGATTTTCGGGGACCGTTGGGCCCTAAGATTCCTGACATTTGTCTTACAGGTGTGGAAAAACCCTTAAAAAAGCCTCACGCAATAATGAATCATAATTCCTTAAATTTAAATTAAACATATTTATATTAAAATGGAATAATCTCTTGTAATTATTTTGTACGAATAAAATATCCGGCTTTAAGGCGTGAGTAGTCGAGTATAATATTCTCAATTTAATGTAACTTGGTCAACACCTCTATACTTTCTATACAACTCATGATCTTTCTAATTCTCCAAATAGTCTTATCTTGCACTCAATCCCTTTACAATATCTTCCGTTCAAATACACCAACCATCATCAATATTCTTGCATATTGACTATAGACCGAAGTATTGGGGGAAAAAAAAAAAGAAAAGAAAAAAACTTTACGTAAACATTTGTGAACTTAAATTAAACAAATTACATCTGTTTCCTACGTTACCGCCATCCGCGACAATATGATACATGTCTAATACTTTCCTTTGCAGTGAGTCACCGGAGTCCATGGGTTACTTATATTAAAAAACACATGCAACATCCATAAACAATCCGGTTCTTCTCTGCATTTTAGAAAATGGAGAATTCTGCTCGATTAAAAAATTAGCTTGGTTTTTCAACAGACATTTCTGTGTTGATAGAAAATTATAAACAACACAAACAAATGGAAATATTTTTCATAAAAGAAAACAAAAACGATTTTGTAATATTAATATATTTACAAGCTAAGGTAACATTAATTATAAAGAATCCACTTTATACAGAATTACATTAACTATAATAAAGTTATACAATTAAACCTAATTACACAATATGTTAAGATATATTTACACAAGTTAAGGTTGCTATTTAAAATTATTAGCATTAAGTTAAGGTATAAATAGGGCAAACACTTCACCACAGAAGATATATTATGTACACTGTTTGAAGACGATTCTTGAAATTATAAGTATTGTATAATGCTAAACAATCTACTTTGTGAAGAATTACATTAGCTACGATGAAGTTATACAATTAAACCTAAATACACACTAAGTTATATATTTACATGAATTGAACTTACTATTTAAAATTATTAGCATTAAATTCATATATAAACAGAACTAACAGTTCAACACAGAATATATATTTACACTATTTGAATATGTTGCTTAAAATTATAAGAATTGACCTGAGGTACGAACTAATCTCTCACGGACCTAATGATAGTGATAACACTGATAAATCTGATATAAAATTAACTTTTTTCCTAGATAATTACTTTCACAGAGAGAAATGTATAATGTTGTCATAAGTAAAATATCACGAATAGAAGAATGTATTGCATATAGTATACACTATTGTTGTAGAAGATCCGAATTATTGTGATGGCGTTAGTATCCCACAGGAAGTGCAGAAATCTTCAGTAAGAACGCTCGTGAGTGGAAGAAAATACTGTGAGAAGCTCACACCTCTACTACAATGGAGGAGCCATTTCATAGCCTATGGAAGTTGTTCTCCCGAGAGTCGGGGAGCACAATGTGGGACATTTTCGCCTCTTCTCCCACTGGAGGATCCCGATATTATTCTTGTTTCTCCCTCGGGAGTCGGGGAAAATGTTGTGGGATGTTTTCGCCTCTTCTCCCACTGGAGGATCCCGATATTATTCTTGTTTCTCCCTCGGGAGTCGGGGAAAATGTTGTGGGATGTTTTCGCCTCTTCTCCCACTGGAGGATCCCGATATTAAAGTTTCTCCCTCGGGAGTCGGGGAAAATGTTGTGGGATGTTTTCGCCTCTTCTCCCACTGGAGGGTCCCGATATTATTCTTGTTTCTCCCTCGGGAGTCGGGGAAAATGTTGTGGGATGTTTTCGCCTCTTCTCCCACTGGAGGATCCCGATATTATTCAAGTTTCTCCCTCGGGAGTCGGGGAAAATGTTGTGGGATGTTTTCGCCTCTTCTCCCACTGGAGGATCCCGATATTATTCTTGTTTCTCCCTCGGGAGTCGGGGAAAATGTTGTGGGATGTTTTCGCCTCTTCTCCCACTGGAGGATCCCGATATTCTTCTTGTTTCTCCCTCGGGAGTCGGGGAAAATGTTGTGGGATGTTTTCGCCTCTTCTCCCACTGGAGGATCCCGATATTATTCTTGTTTCTCCCTCGGGAGTCGGGGAAAATGTTGTGGGATGTTTTCGCCTCTTCTCCCACTGGAGGATCCCGATATTATTCTTGTTTCTCCCTCGGGAGTCGGGGAAAATGTTGTGGGATGTTTTCGCCTCTTCTCCCACTGGAGGATCCCGATATTATTCTTGTTTCTCCCTCGGGAGTCGGGGAAAATGTTGTGGGATGTTTTCGCCTCTTCTCCCACTGGAGGATCCCGATATTATTCTTGTTTCTCCCTCGGGAGTCGGGGAAAATGTTGTGGGATGTTTTCGCCTCTTCTCCCACTGGAGGGTCCCGATATTATTCTTGTTTCTCCCTCGGGAGTCGGGGAAAATGTTGTGGGATGTTTTCGCCTCTTCTCCCACTGGAGGATCCCGATATTATTCTTGTTTCTCCCTCGGGAGTCGGGGAAAATGTTGTGGGATGTTTTCGCCTCTTCTCCCACTGGAGGATCCCGATATTATTCTTGTTTCTCCCTCGGGAGTCGGGGAAAATGTTGTGGGATGTTTTCGCCTCTTCTCCCACTGGAGGATCCCGATATTCTTCTTGTTTCTCCCTCGGGAGTCGGGGAAAATGTTGTGGGATGTTTTCGCCTCTTCTCCCACTGGAGGATCCCGATATTCTTCTTGTTTCTCCCTCGGGAGTCGGGGAAAATGTTGTGGGATGTTTTCGCCTCTTCTCCCACTGGAGGATCCCGATATTATTCTTGTTTCTCCCTCGGGAGTCGGGGAAAATGTTGTGGGATGTTTTCGCCTCTTCTCCCACTGGAGGATCCCGATATTATTCTTGTTTTCTCCCTCGGGAGTCGGGGAAAATGTTGTGGGATGTTTTCGCCTCTTCTCCCACTGGAGGATCCCGATATTCTTCTTGTTTCTCCCTCGGGAGTCGGGGAAAATGTTGTGGGATGTTTTCGCCTCTTCTCCCACTGGAGGATCCCGATATTATTCTTGTTTCTCCCTCGGGAGTCGGGGAAAATGTTGTGGGATGTTTTCGCCTCTTCTCCCACTGGAGGATCCCGATATTATTCTTGTTTCTCCCTCGGGAGTCGGGGAAAATGTTGTGGGATGTTTTCGCCTCTTCTCCCACTGGAGGGTCCCGATATTATTCTTGTTTCTCCCTCGGGAGTCGGGGAAAATGTTGTGGGATGTTTTCGCCTCTTCTCCCACTGGAGGATCCCGATATTATTCTTGTTTCTCCCTCGGGAGTCGGGGAAAATGTTGTGGGATGTTTTCGCCTCTTCTCCCACTGGAGGATCCCGATATTATTCTTGTTTCTCCCTCGGGAGTCGGGGAAAATGTTGTGGGATGTTTTCGCCTCTTCTCCCACTGGAGGATCCCGATATTCTTCTTGTTTCTCCCTCGGGAGTCGGGGAAAATGTTGTGGGATGTTTTCGCCTCTTCTCCCACTGGAGGATCCCGATATTATTCTTGTTTCTCCCTCGGGAGTCGGGGAAAATGTTGTGGGATGTTTTCGCCTCTTCTCCCACTGGAGGATCCCGATATTCTTCTTGTTTCTCCCCTCGGGAGTCGGGGAAAATGTTGTGGGATGTTTTCGCCTCTTCTCCCACTGGAGGATCCCGATATTCTTCTTGTTTCTCCCTCGGGAGTCGGGGAAAATGTTGTGGGATGTTTTCGCCTCTTCTCCCACTGGAGGATCCCGATATTCTTCTTGTTTCTCCCTCGGGAGTCGGGGAAAATGTTGTGGGATGTTTTCGCCTCTTCTCCCACTGGAGGATCCCGATATTATTCTTGTTTCTCCCTCGGGAGTCGGGGAAAATGTTGTGGGATGTTTTCGCCTCTTCTCCCACTGGAGGATCCCGATATTATTCTTGTTTCTCCCTCGGGAGTCGGGGAAAATGTTGTGGGATGTTTTCGCCTCTTCTCCCACTGGAGGATCCCGATATTCTTCTTGTTTCTCCCTCGGGAGTCGGGGAAAATATTGTGGGATGTTTTCGCCTCTTCTCCCACTGGAGGGTCCCGATATTTTTCAATATTCTCCCTCGGGAATCGGGGAAAATGTTGTGGGATGTTTTCGCCTCTTCTCCCACTGGAGGATCCCGATATTGTTCAAGTTTCTCCCTCGGGAGTCGGGGAAAATGTTGTGGGATGTTTTCGCCTCTTCTCCCACTGGAGGGTCCCGATATTTTTCAAGTTTCTCCCTCGGGAGTCAGGGAAAATTTTGTGGGATATTTTTCGTGGGATGTTTTCGCCTCTTCTCCCACTGGAGGGTCCCGATATTTTTCAAGTTTCTCCCTCGGGAGTCAGGGAAAATGTTGTGGGATGTTTTCGCCTCTTCTCCCACTGGAGGGTCCCGATATTTTTCAAGTTTCTCCCTCGGGAGTCGGGGAAAATGTTGTGGGATGTTTTCGCCTCTTCTCCCACTGGAGGGTCCCGATATTGTTGAAGTTTCTCCCTCGGGAGTCGGGGAAAATGTTGTGGGATGTTTTCGCCTCTTCTCCCACTGGAGGGTCCCGATATTCTTGAAGTTTCTCCTCGGGAATCGGGGAAAATGTTGTGGGATGTTTTCGCCTCTTCTCCCACTTTCTCGATATTTTTCTAGTTTCTCCCTCGGAAATCGGGGAAAATGTTGTGGGATGTTTTCGCCTCTTCTTCCACTGGATGGTCTCGATATTCTTTAAGTTTCTTCCTCGGGAAACGGGGAAAATGTTGTGGGATGTTTTTGCCTCTTTTCCCACTGGAGGATTCCGATTTTCTTCAAGTTTGTTCCTCGGGAGTCGGGGAAAATGCTGTGTGATTTTGTGGAATCTTGTCTCATGAAGGGTCCGATATTCAAATTGCTGTTTGGGTAGTGAATTTTATGGTATTTTTTTCGTTCTATTTTCCTCCGAATGGTCTCAATATTCTTCAAGTTGTTCTCTCGAGTGTTGGAGACGTGTATTGTGGATGTATATTCTGCCGTTCGAGGATCCTGATATGGTTCTCTCTAGGACTATTTCACCTCTTTTCCCCCGTATAATTGCTCCCTCGTTTTCAGAGGCACATTGATATAATTGTTGTTCCATTTTACTTTGGATTGTTGTGTTATTGAATTAAATGATTAATCTCCTATATTCTTTGTGCTTAATTTGTATTGTTTTAATTATAATTTAGAGCCACATTTTTGTCAAATGGTAGTTTAGAATTTGTTTCTTTTTTATTTAGTTCCTTTCTGTACGTATACATATTTTTTCCTTGTTGATAATGTTTCTATTACAATTGTGTAGCTTGCTAAAATTTAATTTTTCGTTATCCACAGGTTAATATTCATTTGTTTATATCAGTAATTTAATCACTCAATTACCCACATCACAAATTACCTACTATATTTTCATTTACTGTAACAAATTATTTTTAACTTAAGACAGTCAATTTTGTGTCTTTGATTTTATATCGTTGGTATTTTCTCTTTTTGATATTATTACATTTTTACGTATCTTACTGGAATTTGCTTTTATATAATTTCATTGTCCAGTTTGCATAGCATTTGTTTAATCTAGGAATTTACAATACCGTTTTATGGAGTAAATATATAATTTTAAAATGTATTAGTTTACTACAGTGACTTACATTCTCAGTTCGTTGACTAAATGACATGCATGGCCTACTTTATTTATGCTCGCTCAGTTATTGTAAGAAATATGTTTTAACTTAAGGCTGTAGAAGTTATCCTTTTCATTCTTTCTCATTTCATTTTATTTTCACAGAATTTAGAGAATATTAATAACTTATCTGATATAACTTACTTTAAATTTAAGTGCACAGTTTCATAGCAACTGTGTTACAATAACATTCGCATAAAATTAACAATTCCTGTTGTGATGAGAGTAAAATTTATTGTCGCGTGGTTTGTAATGTTGTAACTTAGGAACAAAAAAAAATTATATCAATGAAATATGCGACGTGTCAAATCGAAGTCTTATTCTTTGTCATCCGGAGAAGATGTAAGAGAGGTTTACCTCCTAATACGACTTCTGGTTACGAAAATTATAATGAAAAGTCTTTGTTTAAATAAATGACATTTATGTTATTTTCTTTTGAGTAGTCTATATCGTGTGCTTATGTGAGAGCGCAAATTGCGATCGCAATTTCAAAAATGTTTCGGTTTGTATGAATATAGTCTATTTGAATTGCCCTACTTTTTGCAGATGATTTGGTATTAATAGCTCCAACAGAAACAGATTTACAGTGTACTATATACAATTTTAATATAATTGTAAAAATATACAATATGGTAATCAATACAAAGAAAACTAAAATAATGGACTTTAGTGAGAAATACTCTTATAACTAACAAAATTATTTTGGACGATGAAATTTTGGAACGAGTAAATTAATTTATTTTTTTGGGTTATAATTTAACATTTCAAGATGTAGCTGATTAGCAAAAAAATTCACAAATTTCACAGAAACATCGGGGATAATCAATAGTATTATGAAGCCATATTTAGTACAACACAACACATAATTAAGGCTTTATAAGGTTCTCGCAAGACCAGTATTAAGATATGGTAGTGTAGCATGGACAATACGAATAAGAGATTAATGTCGAATAACAACAAATGAGATGCGATGTATGCGCCGTACAGCAGGCTATACAAAGTGGGACCATAAAAGAATAGAGGAAATTATGAAAGAGTTGGATGCAGAACCCATTCCCCACCATATACAAAACTGCCAGAACAACTGGAAAGCCCATCTTCAACGAATGCCATCTCACAGAATTTCAAAAGCTATGCTTCGTTACTGCCCCCAAGGCTAAAGATCGCTGGGAGGTCCAAAAAAGCGCTGGATGGAAAATACCATTTTTGAGACTGTAACAGGCCACGCGGCTTAATACTTGCATGGATGATGATGAAGATGAACATGTTTGAGGTGCCTGCCTCTACCCCAAGGGTATCTTGTGACTTGTAGTGGGATCACTTTACCTTTACTATCCTGGAGAGTAACATACAACCTTCTGCTGAGAATGGCACTGCTCTCGAAAGGCTTAAAATATTTAAATAATTTTAAGAGTTGATGACACTGCATAAAATGCACGTAATCTTATCATTTTATATTTGTATGTAGTCTCATAAGGATAATGAAGTTCAAATTAAGTTTTCTCCATTTAATGGTCTGATTAGTCTCTCTTTGGTCCAAAAAATGTTTCTATGCATTTCAAACACTTATAATCTTTTCTCTTCTTTTCCCTAAAAAAAACTCTTTGAATCACTGTTTTTAATATATCTTTATGGTTTTCTAAATATGATTGCTCAATTATCTGAGAAAAAAATTATTCCAAAATGGCGCATTTGTGAAGTATGAGAGGTGAACAAATGTAGAAGTAATATGACGATTGTTACGATGGAATAACAGGGCTACAATCTAAGAAAATATGTAGGCAAATTACAAGAGAATCACACCCGCTAACACAAATGAACTAAGATTATGTTCTTTGTTGTGATTACAAAAGCGGAACGTAAACTCGGTGGGAAAAATAAAAAACAGGTCTTTATTTCCCGTAAACTACCTCCTCGTCTTCTCTATCTTAGCTCTGTTCTCATGTAACAAATATCTCTAGCATCCATTAATTTATTATCATCTTCTAAATAAACATTTCAATATCTACGTCTACATCTGAAATGTGAGATGGAGCAGAGAGAAATTAGTTTTAAGAGTGGTTACTACTCTTTGGGAATTTAGAAAAAGACAACTTCTAGGTAGCTGTGTGGGTATGAAGTAGTGCCACAAATGATGGAACTCATGGTTTCGCATTTTCGTTCATTTTCGTTAATAAAAGTATGTTGTTCATTCCTATACTGAGAATGGCATAATTATCATTCTGTTTTTAGGGAAGTAAGTTGAATTTACCAGAGAGCCCTTGGTATCCAATGACAATGGCATATAATTGCTCAACTTACTTCCCTAGGGAAGAAAAGTAAATTGACTTAATTAATAGTGTAAAAATCTTACCTACTTAAAATCTTATTGACTAATACAATACAATTTCATTGTATCACGCTTATTTCTCACTTTGATAATTCATATTTATAGTGAGTGAACAGTTACTACAATTATTAACATTAGCCACAATATTTGGTTCATTTTCATTAGTATTTTTCATATTTATTTCAATATGTTTCTCAGATGTTGAGTGATACATACTTAAATATTATTTTTCATATACATTTTTCGACTTTGCTGGTAATAGAAAATGAACCGCAGCATTCACCTTAACTCTAAATCACAATTAATCATATCTGTAATTAATATATAGTCTGAAACTGTTATTTAAAATGTATGCCACTAATTCAGACAACAATAAACAATTGCAGTTGTTTTATCGACATATCCTTGTTATTAAAAAATTGAACTCTTAAAACCAATATTGAACTTTTATAGGAATGAGGTTTAATTTATCTTAAATTCAAGATATAAATTTACATGAAATATAAAAATTAAACATAATTATTAGTAGAGGAGTGAACAAAATTATATACGTAATTCGGGAAGTAAGTACATTACTAGTCTCCAACTTAATTGCTAGCTCTCGCTATAGCTCTGGCTCAAACACGTCCTCGACTGGTAATGTACTACTTACTTCCCTTGTTGCGTACATAACTGTTATTAGGGTTTATATGATTTACTAATTATGAGAATGTTATCTAGTAATTAAAAATAACATCCCTTTTCCTTATGATACTGACATTATTACCATGTTAAGCTTTATTTAACAAAAAACACAGTCCAACAAGTATTGAGAATCTTAATGGAATCGAATGTTTTATTTAATGATTACACCTATAGACAGATAACAGTGAGCTAAATATTTTTATAGGAAACCAGGTATATTAAATAATAATTTAAAAAACTAAAACAACATGCTTTATTAGAAAACCGACCTAAAAATGAAAAATAATTTTAATTTCCAACACGCTTAGGATAAAATTAAAGTGGCCAACAAAAAAATTATCTCCAACACATCTAGAATAAAACTAGAGTTATCTACAAAAAAAAAATAATGTTACCATCAAAAGCGTAGGGTGCTCTATATTAATTAATAAATTTGATAATAAACATATATTGATAAAAGTAAAGTCTCTAAGAAGAAAACGTAAAAACCATAAAAAGCACCCCACGCTTTTGATGGTAAAATTATTTGTTTTGTAGATAACTCTAGTTTTATTCTAGATGTGTTGGAGATGATTTTTTACTTTACCACTTTAATTTTATCCCAAGCGTGTTGGAAATTAAAATGATTTTTCATTTTTTTATTTCGGTTTTTAATAAAGAGTGTTTTTTAGTTTTTTTAAGCTATTATTTATTTTTTATTTTTAGTTTGGTTTTTAATAAAGCGTGTTGTTTAAGTTTTTTATTTTCAGTTTAATTATCATAAACCGGAATCCCATGAAAATTTAATTGCTTAATACTCTTCTAAAAAAATCCTCTTGGCCGGATTTGAACCAGCGACCTATGGGTTATTGAAATTATATACCACTACAGTCCACCGCTCTACCAACTGAGCTCTTACGATTGACTAAAAAAGTCGATAAGTCCG